>JAPFQT010000154.1:125000-530355 GCA_027627225.1 Congeria kusceri
AGTAGAAGGAGGAGGAGTAGGAGAAGTAGTAGTTGTTCGATTCAGGAAGAGTAGAAGTAGTAGGAGGAGGAGGACGAGTAGTAGTAGTAGTAGGAGGAGCAGTAGTAGTATTAGTAGTAGGATGAGGAGTAGTAGTAGTAGTAGGAGGAGGAGGAGTAGTAGTAGCAGGAGGATGAGGAGGATGTGGAGTAGTAGGAGGATGAGGAGGAGTAGTAGTAGGATGAGGAGTAGTAGGAGGAGGAGGAGGAGGAGGAGGAGGAGTAGCAGGAGGATGAGGAGGAGGAGGAGATGTAGGAGGAGGAGGAGGAAGAGGAGTAGTAGGAGGAGAAGTAGTAATATTAGTAGTAGGATGAGGAGTAGTAGTCGTAGTAGTAGTAGCAGTAGTAATAGTAGTAGTAGTAGTAGTCGTAGTAGTAGTAGTAGTTGTAGTAGAAGTAGTCGTAGTAGTAGTAGTTGTAGTAGTAGTGGTAATAGTAGTAGTAGAAGTAGTAGTAGTAGTAATAGTAGTAGTAGTAGTAGTAGCAGCAGCAGCAGCAGCAGCATCAACAATAATTGGATGGTTAGTAGTTAAAGTGTTTGTTTGTTGAAGTAACATTAACAAAAGCTGTAGTTTTTATATTGGTTCGTAATAATTATAACAATTATAAAATTTACCTGTATGTTTAAACCACATTGAGCAAGTTTCGAATTTCAAGGTCATGGAAATACAATATTCGTGAGTCAATTATGTCTGCTCAAACAAGTTGTGTGTTTTGAGATTTTGAATTGACAGCTTTGAGTCTGAGTCTATATAAATTTTATTCGCAACAAAGAAAGGCCAATGATAGCAAACTTAAGTGTAAAAAAAAAGGTAATTGTGGAATATTTCATAACGCTCTAACAGCAGATTTTATATATTAATAGAAATGAGATAAACGTAAAATAGCTGTGTACAAACGAAAGCTTGTAATTCGTGTTGAAAGATTAAATTACTGAGCCGTTTAGGCTACTCTCAAAGAATCGAGGCCGATCATATGCGGAAAATGATGTGTGTGGGTTTCGTGGTTCACGGGCACTATTTCGTGCCAAAGCAGCATGCATTTATTTAGTGACATGTCGAATGTTGGGACGAAGTTTGGACAGCAAGTGTTTTTAATATTGATGGAATCTTGTGCTGTGGGTTGGGTGCGGGGAGAGACCAAGGTATCCGGAGAAGCTCCACCTGTCCTGTATCGTGACCCCCAACCAAACCCACATGTGCATGCCGGGGCACGGATTTGACCCCGGTCGCATAACTTAGAAGTGGGCCAACCACTCCGCTAGCGGAACAACCTAATTAACTGGACACGCCGCAAAGTAGCGGATCCGCGGTATAGTTTTAACATACAGTTTTCTAAACCTAGGGGCCGCAGGTTCGAACACCCGATTCACCATAACCTGCGTACTCGTCGTTCGCATGAGACGATAACCGATATATATTGTACTATGTTTTAACACCATGTGTCTCATGTATCTTGCATTATCTGCCCAAACCCATCTAACAAGTCTTCTGAAACCGATGTCCATACATGTACGAGAACCCCTATGTACTCGAGAAAAACTCACAACACTCCAAAAATGGTAATTTCCCCATTACAAAATAATATCATATTGAAATATGGCTATACTAGCAATGAAATTATATAAGTATCGAACGTAAAACACATCTAAATCCATTAAAATCGCCTATAAAAATGAAATGCGACGACTGTTTTATCGTTTATGAGGTCCTTGAAAGTCTGGCACCAAATAAATCTGAGGCATGTCATGAGAAATCCGGGACGACATTTTACGCACATGCATTAAGCCCGGTTTTCACACGACACGCCTCATTGTCTACTTCATGAAAATTCCAATGAAAAATTGGCTCTCATGTTAACGATCAAGACCACACACACAAAGCTTCATCGGTTATTGTTTTCAATGAATTATACACTCGGTGTCCGTCCAAGCTCCCTTACAAAGTCACCATGGCCCGTATTCACAAAGCTCCTTAGGGAAATATTAAGTAAATTTCTTAAATTCATTAAATAAGTTGTGGCTGTCATTTATATCTCTTCTTAATAGTTCTTATATATAACTGTTTTAAACTATTAAGTAAAGCTCAGATGTTTCATACTTTACACTTTTGCAAAAAAAGCATTACAGTGATATATAACCTTCACTTAAGTACCAGCTTAACTCAAGGAATTTCCGTAAGAGCTTTGTGAATACCACAAAACTCTTGCTTAATCAAAGAATACCAGCAAAGCTCGTGCATGATCAAAGAATATCAGCAACGTTCTTGCCTGATCAAAGAATACCAGCAAAGCTCTTGCATGATCAAAGAATACCAGCAAAGCTCTTTCTTGATCACAGAATACCAGCAACGCTCTTGCATGATCACAGAATACCAGCAACGCTCTTGCTTGATCACAGAATATCAGCAAAGTTCTTGCTTGATCACAGAATACCAGCAAAGCTCTTGCATGATCAAAGAATACCAGCAAAGCTCTTGCATGATCAAAGAATACCAGCAACGATCTTACTTGATCACAGAATACCAGCAAAGCTCTTGCTTGATCACAGAATACCAGCAACGCTCTTGCTTGATCACAGAATACCATCAAAGCCCTTGCATGATCACAGAATACCAGCAAAGCTCTTGCATGATCACAGAATACCAGCAACGCTCTTGCTTGATCACAGAATACCAGCAACGCTCTTGCTTGATCACAGAATACCAGCAAAGCTCTTGCATGATCACAGAATACCAGCAAAGCTCTTGCATGATCACAGAATACCAGCAACGCTCTTGCTTGATCAAAGAATACCAGCAAAGCTCTTGCATGATCACAGAATACCAGCAAAGCTCTTGCATGATCAAAGAATACCAGCAACGCTCTTGCTTGATCACAGAATACCAGCAAAGCTCTTGCTTGATAACAGAATACCAGCAAAGCTCTTGCTTGATCACAGAATACCAGCAAGAACCGGGAAGTGTGATATCACACTATGTATGTGTTTGCCTTTTAACACAGCATGCTGATAACGGCGATTTCCAGCGATACATTTTGAAACGAAAACTTCCATTAGACGAAGGGTTAAAATCCACAGCGAATTAGCAGGGTGATGCACAAGCTCCTTTTTGGTTCCCCACTGTTTTGGTTCCCCACTGCTGCCCATCGGGGCTGGCCACAAGAATGTTGAATATCTTTTGAAATGGAATACATTTTTTAAACCATTCAAAAGCAAATGAAGAGACCATGTTTAAAACTCTCAATTCAAAGCATTTAAATGATAAACACACTGGATCAATCAAATTATTACACAATGTTAATGCAATACCCCGGCTCCCCACCCATGCTCCATTTTAACAGCACCCGGAACATAGCATTATCCTAAATACTCTATAGACCAGATTTCCCGGGTTTTCTTTCAGTCAGTACAATTGAAAAACTTAGTAGTACTGAAATGTTTAAGATTGGCTTAATTAAAATATATCAATTACTAAGTTGAACGGAGTGTGTTACTAAATTTTGCAAACCGTTAAACGAAAAATTTGCCTTGCTATTGCACTTTAAATTACATTATATGATAGAAAGTAGCTATACTAGGACTTTTGTATTACATAAATTTTAAATAAAAGAAATACAATTAGATATTTGATAAAAACTAATTAGCAAATAAGTTTGAAAAAAAAAAAACCCCAAGTGGATATCGAACTCACGACTTAAGAGCCATATGAACAAAGGACAGTTGTCAGTGCTTTAACAAACTGCGATATCCTGCTTGGTAATAAATCCTGTCTAAACTATGGTTATACCAAATATCAATGCTGACGTCAAAATGTAAATGTAAATATGAAAAGGGCCAAACAAACATGACCCTAATTAAAAATTGATTTTATCTCAAAATGCCTTCATTCTTTTCCCATCATATATACCATGTTTACACCGTTATTATGTACCAGTATTATAATCTTAATTTCAGATTTTTTTCAAAGAAATTGCCCCCTTGAGGCCCTTTTCGATGACATAGTCTCTTTAACATAAAGTCTCGATAATTAAATTCTAAATCAGCATGCCCACAACTAACATAATAAATATCTTAACTACACTGGAAAAAAATGTGTAAATTAAGTTCATATAAACTGCTCGCTGACAAAATACCCGGGACACTTTTCTATATTGCAAAGTGATCACTATTTTGAAATTGTGGTATATTAATTGTAATTCCGTCAATTTGGTATTCAATAGAATTTGGTATTTATCGATTGATCGGGTATATTGTATTGTATTGTATTGTATTGTATTGCATTGCATTGCATTGCATTACATTACATTACATTACATTATATTATTACATTATAAGGCTCAAATAAAATAGTAAAGCGTGCTTTAAACATCCTCTCTGTGATGACGCCGGTAAGAGAGCATGGCTTGCGTACGACACCCTGTATGTAAACGGCAAACCAGTGCAGCAGAAGTAACAGTTGTCGGAGAGTGGACTTAGGATCCTGGTCTGGAACTGCAACGGCCTAACTTACGATAAACTTACTGACCAAGAATTTGTTAATTTGGTAAAAAATAGTGATATTGCTATTCTTTCTGAATCATGGACTAATAATCATTCCGAAATAGATATAGATGGTTATTTATGCCATAATTTATATCGCAAATTTAGACACAGAAAGGCTAAAAGAAATAGTGGAGGCATTGTTGTTTATGTAAATGAAAAATTGTCTGACGGTATTTCGATCGTAAAAAATAATTTTGATACTATTGTATGGCTTAAAATCGACAAAATATTGTTCTCTTTAAATTCCGATATTTACTTATGTGGGCTTTATTTATGGTCAGACGATTCACCTATTGCTAATATTGTCGATAGCGACCTATTTGATGTTTTATATAACGATGTGTTTTATTATGAACAGTATGGTAAAGTACTTATGGCAGGTGATTGGAATGCTAGAACGGGTAATCGTTATGATTATATTCCATTCGATGTTATCAATAGTGCCATTGATTTTGATTTTTATACACCAGATATTTCCAGTGGTCGGGCCTCAGTTGAGGAGGTTTGTAATTGACGGGGAAATCGAATGCTCGATTTTTGCGAAGCGGCCTCGTTACGCATCGCTAACGGTCGAATCGGCGATACCGGCTCGTTTACATATTTTAGTAAACAAACATGTAGTACAATAGACTACTTGGTTTTGAGCGACAAAGATTTCTCATTTATAAATAAATTTAAAGTTTTGCCATTTAACACGTTCAGTGACCATGCGCCGTTATATTTTGAACTTGATGTAAACTCGCTACATGTAGATAATTCTTTGAATGTTACACCGGTAATGGATTACACAATAAATGGTGTGACGAACATAAACCTAATTTTAGACGGGTTATAATCTCTAAATTACCTGACTTTAACGGAATCTTGAATACCGGTGACATCTTAGACGGCAACAGTATTGATAATTCGGTAGATAGTTTTGCATCGCTAATTGAAAACGCGGCCAATCCATATTTCTGTCAAAAGCGAAATGCACGATTGTCGTGCTCAATAAACAATAACAAAGACTGGTTCGATTCTGAATGCGCGAACGCAAAACATTATTATTTGGTTGCTTTGAACACTTTCAATAAAAATAAAACCCGAACGAATAGAATAGCATTGAGCGAAATTAACGGAGTTATAAGGTACTTGTACGGAAAAAGAAAAGGCATTATAAAATAAATAAGTCGCGTGAGTTGTGCGATCTTCGAAAATACAAACCCAAACAGTTTTGGAATCACTTTCGATCGAGAGGCAATAATGGATCTAGCAGCATATTACCAAACGAATTCCGAGAATATTTTTCAAATTTATTTAATGATGTAAAGGCTACACGTTTAGACGATGTCGAAAGTTTTAACGATGCCAATGATCTCAACATAAATAACCCAACTTTTCTATCCTTAAATGTTCCTATTACGACGGACGAAGTTTTGAGGGCAATTAAACGTTTAAAACGTAACAAATCTCCATGTCCAGTTGATAATTTATTGAATGAATTTATTATCGAGACGTCGGATATATTGATAGGTCATATTACGGATTGCTTTAACAAGATATTTGATTCTGGTCATTTTCCGAAAGCTTGGTCTTATGGTTATATCGTGCCATTACATAAGAAAGGGGACAAAAATAACCCTAACAATTATAGGGGGATAACTCTCCTTAGCAACTTTGGTAAACTATTTACCAGCGTACTTACAAAGCGAGCCGAAAAATGGGCCGAAGAAAATAAAATACATATTGATGCACAGTTTGGTTTTCGGCCCGGAGTAAGCACTGTCGACGCTATTTTTACATTACACTCTTTAGTTGAATATATACTATCAAAAAATTCACGCCTGTATTGCGCATTTATAGATCTAAAGAAAGCATTTGATTCTGTTTACCGTAATGCTTTATGGTTTAAACTTTTCAATATGGGTTTAGATGGTAAACTTCTGTCAATTTTCAAACACATGTATTCTACAGTTAAATCTTGCATGAAACATTGTAATACGTTTTCGGATTTCTTTGATATATCCGTCGGTTTAAGACATGGGCAAAACAATTCACCGATCCTGTTCGCATTATTTTAAAAAGACATTGAATCGAATATTAAACATGATACGGAAGGCGATTTCGGTATTAACTTGTTTGATTTGTCATTAGTCATTTTACTCTTTGCCGATGACATGGTCTTGATCGGAAATTCAGTTGAGGAGTTACAAACAAGTCTTAAAAATTTATTTACTTATCGTGAAAAATGGGGTTTAGAAGTAAATACCGAGAAAACAAAAACTATGGTCTTTAGAAAACGTGGCCAAATAAAAAATACCGAAAAATGGTCTTACAATAATATAGAATTACAAAATGTTTATAATTTCAATTATCTCGGAGTAGTATTTAATTACACAGGAGGTTTTCAGCAAAATAGTCAGCAGGTTATCGGAAAGGCAGTAAAGGCACAAAACGTTTTGTACATACAGGCAATACCAAACGTAAAAATAAATATGTGAAGAAATCCTTGTGGTTTAATGAGGCATGCAGAAAAAACAAAAAAGAGTTCTATGAATGTAGGAGAATCTCTAAACGTTATCCCTGTGCCGCAAACAAGATTAGATTTTTAGATGCCAGAAACAAATATTGCTGCGTTAAAAGGGAAGCAAAACGCGAATATTACAATAAAGAAAAACATACATTAGCAAAGTTAAGCAAAAACAATCCAAAACATTTTTGGCGATATATAAACAAATATAAAAATAAAAATATTTCAAACAGTAATGATATCAACATGGATCAATTTTTAAACCATTTTAGACAATCATCGAATACTGCACATAGTACATTTAATGCTAATGACACTAATGACTTGAATTCGTCGCCTTCCGTTGAAACGCTTGATTGTGCTTTTACTGAAGACGAAATAAGAAACACGATTTCTAACATGAAGCGTAATAAAAGCTGTGACTTGTTCAACAATGTAGCCGATTTCTTTATTGATTCGAAAGATTTTATCGTACCATATTTAACTATAATATTTAATTACATTTTTGATCGTGGTATTTATCCAGATTCTTGGTGTAAAGGTGCTATAATACCAATATTTAAAAAAGGCGATAAGAAGGATCCTTCCAATTATAGAGGAATCACTCTTGTTAACGTAATTTCAAAAATATATTCATTATGTTTACGAAACAGAATTAACAACTGGTGTGAGGAAGAAAATGTACTTAATCCACTTCAATTCGGTTTTAGAGACAAACGAAGTACAACCGATTGTATTTATATCTTACACAGCATTATACAAAATGTACTATTGCAGAAACACAAGTTATATTGTGTTTTCATTGATTATGAAAAGGCATTTGATACAGTTATACACGAAGCTTTATGGATAAAATTGATTGAATCTGGTCATAGTTGCAAAATGATAACAATGATAAAAAGTATATATGCAAATGTTAAATCATGTATAAAAAACACTCAGGATTCGTCATATTCCGACTTCTTTAATGTCTCTCTTGGTGTTAAACAAGGGGAACCCCTGTCACCTCTACTTTTTATATTGTTTATAAATGATATTAAAGATTGTATTAATGTTCAAAATTTTACAAATGATGATTTGCATTTGCTTTCTGTTTTTATGCTATTATTTGCGGATGATATTGTTTTATATACTACTAACCCAGTAAGTCTTCAGAACCAACTTAACGAAATATACCTTTATTCTTCTAAATGGGGTCTTAAAATAAACGTTAATAAAACGAAAATATGCATATTTGAAAAACGAAAAAGCAGGTGCAACTATTCATGGTCAGTAAATAATGAACGTATTGTAATTGTTGATAGTTTTGTGTATTTGGGTGTAAAATTTCACTACACTGGAAATATGTCCAACACTGTAAAAATATTAAATGAACAAGCACTAAGAGCATATCATCATCTTGTATCTATTTTTAGCCGTGTCAAATTAGATATCAAAACCAAACTAGCTCTATTTGATTCTTTAGTAACACCAATTATACTATATGGTTCTGAAGTATGGGGCATTTATGACAACCCTGATATTGATAAATTACATTACAAATTCTGCAAAAATATTCTTTGTGTAAAACAATCTACTTCTAACTATGCTGTACTCGGTGAATTGGGTAGATTCCCTTTAGCCGTTATATGTAAACTTAGGGCATTACGTTATTGGATGAAAATTGTAAATAACAACAACTCATTATTATACAAAGTGTTCATGGATCAGATCAATATATTAACTAATTTCAATTGTACGAACAACAAACTATGGTGCAAATCTTTGAAATCAACTTTAGACAACCTAGGTTTTGGCTTTATGCTTAATACACCAGATATCACAGGTGACATTGCATACATGGTAACTCAAAGACTAAAAGATCAATTTGTACAAGAGTGGAATGATAAATTAGCATCACAGCCCAAAATGGAATTCTACTTAAAATTTAAAAAAAGCTTCGAATATGAAAAATACCTTGATTGCATTCCCATTGAAAAGGCCAGAATTCATATGAGCAAATTTCGATTAAGTTCTCATTGTCTTGAAATAGAAGTTGGCAGATATAATAGATTAACCCGACAAGAACGCAAGTGTAAACTTTGTAACCAAAATGTATGTGAATCAGAATATCACTTTTTACTGTGTTGTCCATTATATAACATATTGCGTACAAAATATAATATCAGGACATCCTGGGCTAACATAAATAAATTCATTTCAATGATGTCTAGCACAAATGTTATAAAACTCAAAAACATGTCAAAATTTTTGGTAGAAGCTTTCAAACTTAGATGTGAGAATATAATCGTTTAGCTGCTTCTTAATTGCTTGTTTACTAACAAAAACGTACTATATTGTAATATGTACTGTTACTGTTTGTTTATATGCAAATGTTTCTTGAATCTCATATGTATTCATCTTTAAATACGTTATAGTGTATGATTCCCTGTCTCGGCCATACTTTTTTGCATTTGTGTATATGTATTTGGCCAAAGCCAGTTTGCCGGATTGCCAATAAACTTTTGACTTTGACTTTGATTAAATGTAAATAAATATGACGTCACTCCTCGTATTGCTTTGCAGTTATTTGACGCCTTTGTAACTGCGACATTAAATTACTCTTGTGCGGTTTGGGGTTTTGGTAAATCGAATGATATCGAACGGGTACACTTGAAATATTGCAAATCAGTATTAGGTGTTAAACAAAGCACTTGTACTGCAGCTGTTTATTCAGAACTAGGACGGTATCCTATATATATTCAACAATATGTCCAAATAATAAAATTCTGGTTACATATTTTGTATTCAGAAAATGTTGTTATTAAAACAGCATATTATACATCACTAGATTTATACGAGAAAGGATACAAGTCATGGGCCTCGAGGGTGCACACTCTTTTAAATGAGTATGGTTTTAGCGACGTTTGGGCAAATCCTTTTAAATATAGCCTAAACGAATTTGTGCAAATATTTAAACGTAGAATGATTGATTGTTTTTTACAGAAACTTAGAACCGACATCGATTCTAGTGCTTTATTAAACCATCTATACATACATTTAACAAATTCGTTTGAACCAGCACTTTATCTTGATAAACTGTTTAGTAAGACTTACCGCCGCGCTTTGTCTCGCCTTCGATTATCATCGCATGGTTTAAGGATAGAAAACGGGTCGATATGGTTCGGATAGACTTCCGAGAGAGGAGAGGACATGCTTACTGTGCAACAGTCACGATATTGAGGATGAATTCCATTTTATCATTATTTGTAATTGTTATACAGAATTACGCCACCGCTTTTTGAAAAGGTATTATTATAATAGACCGAGTATGTTCAAATTCATTCAGCTTATTAAAACCACGAATAAATCTGAACTAATAGGTTTATCTAAATATATCTATTTCGCAAATAAACATAGGATCGACTTAATTAATATGTAACATCACTTTTTGCTGGATGTTAATCTTAAGCGCCAAGTTACAAATGTGTTTTTCTTCTTTTTAAATATAATTTCTGTTATTGAATGCCACGAATATTGTCAAATCAATGACATGTATTGTATGCTAAGCTTGTCGTTGTTGTTTGTATCTTTTTAAAGGAATGCTTAAATGTGTATTTATCAGTAGTAAATATTAAACACACATCGAATATTTAAGAACATTCTCCAAAAGTAAGCTAAATTTTATCAATCACATTCCCTTGACATGCTATTTCATTGAAATATGTACTATGTTTATATGGCTATGTACTGATTGTATTCGCCAATAAAATTGTCTGTCTGTCTATCTGTCTGTGATGCAAACATCCCAACACTCTCTAACAGTTCTGTAATTTGTCAATATTGCGTCATAAGAACATCGCCCCGATTACCAGTTATGTTTGGCGAAGGAACACACTTTTTTTCCGAACATCACTTTATAGTTGTGGAACATTTATACTTACCATTACTGGAAATGTCTAGTAACACACTAATGGTCAAAAAAATGCCATTGATAGTCCGCATTTTATTCACAATCACTATACTCCGGCCATTGCATGTCACACACCCCGAATGAAAGCATATGCACATACAGAGATGACTATCGATTTGCGAGCTCGAGTAGAATTCAATACTGGATATTAAATACTGGGATATTTTCAAAGGACGTTTTATCGAACAGCGAGCTCGGGTAGAATTTCGTATTGGAAAAAATATTTAGCATTTTAAGTACTGGGGTATTTTCTGAAAACGTATTCTAGAGTGCGTTTATGTCGTCTCAGGTTTATGACATATTATTCGTTATCCTTTATAAACAATTCAAGTATAACTATCCGATTAAATTATATGACAATTGTTCGAAAATGCGTTTTTGTTAGTTTGTATTTCTGTGTTAACAAATATTATAAAATGGTTGTATGCCGGTCTGTTGTGTGTAGCCCAGGCGCAGACATCGTCGGATACCCACGACTAATCTTTCCGTTACACTCCAGCATAAATGGAGAGGAGCGGAATGGGTCGACGTGGGTATCCGACGATGAGGCGCAGATGAAAGTTTACAAAAACAAGTCAATTGAAGTCCAGTCAACTTATTAAAACGTGTTTTAAATAGCATGAAAAGCAAAAACATTAATTAGACAAGCATTTTCTTAGAAGTAGATCTAGCATAACATTTTTATTGTAAATTTTAAAGGTAGATAAAAGTGTTTTTTTCCAATCAAATCAAACTGGCAACATGGGGAATAATTATACATGTACCGACTCCACATGGTGAACATTTGTGCAAAACTAAGTCAAACACCACTCACAAATGAAGAATATCTGGTCTGGACAAGCTGTATTATGGCAATATTTGACCTTTGACCGCTAAGTGTGACCTTAACTTTTGAGCTAGGGACACAGGTCTTGTGTGCGACACGCCGTCTCCACATGGTGAAAATTTGTGGCAAGTTATTTTTAAAATTGTCTGATGCATGATGAAGTAAAAGTCCCGACAAGCTGTATTATTTTGCCCATATTTGACCTTTGACCTCTAAGTGTGACCTTGACCGTTGAGCTGGAGACACAGGTCTTGCGTGCGACACGCCGTATCTACATGGCGAACATTTGTGGCAAAATATTTTAAAATTCACTGATGAAGGATGAATAAACAGTCGGGGCAAAGTCGGACGGACGCACGCACATACACCGAACCGCGACTGTGGCAACTAAGTCGAGCTGACCGCAAGCAGGCTCGTCAAACAATTGGGAACTTCATATTAGACATTAAATCACCATGTAACTTTGTATGTGCTAAGTGTACTTTTAATTCGTTTCTCGGAAAATGTGATTACCATCATATTGATTTGAGTGTTACTGACGATTTCTATACTCTTCTACTTTTGGAGGAAGCTTTAACATTCTTCAAAGTGTTTATAGTTATTTGTGACAAGTATCTAAAGATATAGCTACAATTCATGTGTCAGTCAGTATTCAAAGATATAGCTACAATACACGTGTCAGTCATTATTCACGAAAGTACCTACAATATACTTGAATGTTAGTATCTAAAGATATATCTACAATAAATGCGACTGTCTTCTACGCAATGCAACGTAATGACACGTTGTGATACGTTGTCAAATGTAACGACAGCGTAGCGATAGCGCACTAACTGCGTAGTACATCGAGGCGCCGCGTTGTAGAATCGATGACAGCTTGGCAAAACGTGAGTGTCAAATAAATACTGAAACGGCCAGTAATATAGAGAATACTAGGTTAGTGTTGAATATAGAGAAGTTTATCTTGCTAGGCTTAGATTACCGGAAGCGCATGCCTTTATAAAACTTTATAAAAACAAATGTAAAACACATTGTGGAATTCAAAAACTGGTAGTACAACGCGTTTACTAGTATCCAATACAAAATGTACGAATTGTAATAAAGAAGTAGTCCTTACGTTCTAGAAATACAATAAATACAACTTAGGCAATTAACACGTTTTACTGTATACGTTTGTGTTATTAGTACAAACAAGAAATGTCTTTAAAAAAGACAATCGGCGTTGAAATTTAGATTGAGATGTCTTTTTTTTGCCCTTAATCTAATACAAGAGGACCAAGATGATCGGTTACGTGTCTTCTCGGACCCCATATTTTTCGGTCCCTACTACGGAGACTTCTCGGACCCCAGATTTTTCGGTCCCTACTAAGGTGACTTCTCGGACACTAGATTTTTCGGACACCATAAGAAAACTAAACGGCCCCAAAATTAATTTGAAATAAACTAAATCATTGTTAATATCTGCACCGTGAATAAACCGATAAGATACCGCCCCATGTGTCCACCAGTGATACATGAATAAGGTTAGATACCAGTAAATCATTATGTATCCCTCCGTGGTCCAATCCAAAGTAGTGCCTATTACTAAAGAGTTCCTCTTCTCTTCGGGCATAAAAGCCATTTAGGTATCTCAGACATGCCTTTTGTGGTTATTTCTATTATCCTATGCGTGTCTGCAACAGTTTGGTGTATTTCATTGGAGGCTAACTTGAAATGTGAACTTTTGGGGCGTGTTTACTGTGGTATGGGGCTTTTGTCGAAATATGACTGCCGAAACCCTGTTTTCTACCGGTGCTTGCATTCAAGTGAGATGCATTGTCTTAAGCGTGCCATAGCAGCCGACGTAACCTGGTCCTTAGTCTGGCTGGATAACATCAGGGAAAGCAGAACTTGGTAACGGTAAACCTTCAACACAACATCAATAGTAATAGCTGCAGTACTGCTGGTGCTAAAAACTCCATTAACAAACCAGTTAAAATGTCACACTAAATCATTTATATAATCCTAGAATGGCCACTTAAACTCCGAAGTTAAATTCCCCTGATGTTTACCTGATGTGCTTTTCCCTGATATATATTGTTACAAACCGGTATAAGTCATTAGTAAAAGTCATTAGTTCCTGTAGATCTAGTACGAAAATGCATATACATCTTTTTATAATGAATGGGCAATAACTTCCTGAAAAATCATCAGACTGGAACCACCTGTCAATATGCACATGTTATCTTGGTAGTAATGATGCACATAAAGCTTAATGTTTGAGTCTTGAGTTCATGGGAACTAGCATGGAAATTAACATTTCTGCCAAGTTATTTCAAAATCATCTCATGCTGGACAATGTTAATGTCCGGACAAGAATCCTAACACACATACATATGTTCACACGAATATACATACGTACCTATGGACAGGGTAAACACTATATGCCCCCATCGTTGATGGTGGGGGCATAAAAATCCTACAGAAAAAGACATGTTAAATATATACCTTATGTATGTTTATAGATGGAAACAGATTCTGGAACATTGAGGACATTAATTTGGTGTGATTTCCCTCGCCTGAGAAATTGTTCATCACGACCAACGGATGGTGCATAAACTGCATTTGCTCCAGGTTAGGTTTCCGTAGGGATGATATCACGTCCTTGGTAAGACAATAGTTGTGAACTTTAAAGGTCAGTGTAGGTCCACGTGGAAGTCGACACAGTCTCATGTAAACACCGACATCAGTTTTTGTGAAAATCATGAAATGTGTAACATGCAGCATCCCGGCAACACTGACAAAGTCCTTCAGCACATTTTTTCTCCGCACCTGAAAAAATTTAGATAATTAAAGTTTACAACACTGGCAAAGAATTGCAAAACAATGAGGTTATTGTGACTTCTATTAAATATTATTATTGTGACATTTTACTTACTATTACTGCACTATGTTACATCCAGTATACAAAACTGGTCGAGTTGCTGTACCAGATCCTTGCAACAACCGACAAACAACTGGGTGAACTGATTTATCCCGTAGGGTTCTGGAAGGTAATGTACCTTGTGTTGAATGTAGCTTTCAGTGTTTGTTTGTACCTCAACAATGTTTAGTAGTGAGCTAGAGCTCGCCTGGGTTTGTACCTCAACCATGTTCAGTAGTGAGCTAGAGCTCGCCTGGGTTTGTACCTCAACAATGTTCAGTAGTGAGCTAGAGCTCGCCTGTGTTTGTACCTCAACCATGTTCAGTAGTGAGCTAGAGCTCGCCTGGGTTTGTACCTCAACCATGTTCAGTAGTGAGCTAGAGTTCGCCTGGGTTTGTACCTCAACCATGTTCAGTAGTGAGCTAGAGCTCACCTGGGTTTGTACCTCAACCATGTTCAGTAGTGAGCTAGAGCTCGCCTGGGTTTGTACCTCAACCATGTTCAGTAGTGAGCTAGAGCTCGCCTGGGTTTGTACCTCAACAATGTTCAGTAGTGAGCTAGAGCTCGCCTGGGTTTGGACCTCAACCATGTTCAGTAGTGAGCTAGAGCTCGCCTGGGTTTGTACCTCAACCATGTTTACTAGTGAGCTAGAGCTCGCCTGGGTTTGTACCTCAACCATGTTCAGTAGTGAGCTATAGCTCGCCTGTGTTTGGACCTCAACCATGTTTAGTAGTGAGCTAGAGCTCGCCTGGGTTTGTACCTCAACCATGTTCAGTAGTGAGCTAGAGCTCGCCTGGGTTTGGACCTCAACCATGTTCAGTAGTGAGCTAGAGCTCGCCTGGGTTTGGACCTCAACCATGTTTAGTAGTGAGCTAGAGCTCGCCTGGGTTTGTACCTCAACCATGTTTAGTAGTGAGCTAGAGCTCGCCTGGGTTTGGACCTCAACCATGTTCAGTAGTGAGCTAGAGCTCGCCTGGGTTTGGACCTCAACCATGTTCAGTAGTGAGCTAGAGCTCGCCTGGGTTTGTGCCTCAACCATGTTTAGTAGTGAGCTAGAGCTCGCCTGGGTTTGTACCTCAACCATGTTCAGTAGTGAGCTAGAGCTCGCCTGGGTTTGTACCTCAACCATGTTTAGTAGTGAGCTAGAGCTCGCCTGGGTTTGTACCTCAACCATGTTCAGTAGTGAGCTAGAGCTCGCCTGGGTTTGTACCTCAACCATGTTCAGTAGTGAGCTAGAACTCGCCTGGGTTTGTACCTCAACCATGTTTAGTAGTGAGCTAGAGCTCGCCTGGGTTTGTACCTCAACAATGTTTAGTAGTGAGCTAGAGCTCGCCTGGGTTTGTACCTCAACCATGTTTAGTAGTGAGCTAGAGCTCGCCTGGGTTTGTACCTCAACCATGTTTAGTAGTGAGCTAGAGCTCGCCTGGGTTTGTACCTCAACAATGTTTAGTAGTGAGCTAGAGCTCGCCTGGGTTTGTACCTCAACCATGTTCAGTAGTGAGCTAGAGCTCGCCTGTGTTTGGACCTCAACCATGTTCAGTAGTGAGCTATAGCTCGCCTGGGTTTGTACCTCAACAATGTTCAGTAGTGAGCTAGAGCTCGCCTGGGTTTGGACCTCAACCATGTTCAGTAGTGAGCTAGAGCTCGCCTGGGTTTGTACCTCAACCATGTTTAGTAGTGAGCTAGAGCTCGCCTGGGTTTGTACCTCAACCATGTTCAGTAGTGAGCTAGAGCTCGCCTGGGTTTGTACCTCAACCATGTTTAGTAGTGAGCTAGAGCTCGCCTGGGTTTGTACCTCAACAATGTTTAGTAGTGAGCTAGAGCTCGCCTGGGTTTGTACCTCAACCATGTTTACTAGTGAGCTAGAGCTCGCCTGGGTTTGTACCTCAACCATGTTTACTAGTGAGCTAGAGCTCGCCTGGGTTTGTACCTCAACCATGTTCAGTAGTGAGCTAGAGCTCGCCTGGGTTTGTACGTCAACCATGTTCAGTAGTGAGCTAGAGCTCGCCTGGGTTTGTACCTCAACAATGTTTAGTAGTGAGCTAGAGCTCGCCTGGGTTTGTACCTCAACCATGTTTAGTAGTGAGCTAGAGCTCGCCTGGATTTGTACCTCAACCATGTTTACTAGTGAGCTAGAGCTCACCTTTGTTTGTACCTCAACCATGTTTAGTAGTGAGCTAGAGCTCGCCTGGGTTTGTACCTCAACCATGTTCAGTAGTGAGCTAGAGCTCGCCTGGGTTTGTACCTCAACCATGTTTAGTAGTGAGCTAGAGCTCGCCTGGGTTTGGACCTCAACCATGTTCAGTAGTGAGCTAGAGCTCGCCTGGGTTTGGACCTCAACCATGTTTAGTAGTGAGCTAGAGCTCGCCTGGGTTTGGACCTCAACCATGTTCAGTAGTGAGCTAGAGCTCGCCTGGGTTTGGACCTCAACCATGTTCAGTAGTGAGCTAGAGCTCGCCTGGGTTTGGACCTCAACCATGTTCAGTAGTGAGCTAGAGCTCGCCTGGGTTTGGACCTCAACCATTGTGCATCCATAAACATTTAATACATTCCATGATTTACACTTAAACATTGTTCGAATTTAGGTTTGCATACTCGCAATATGCGAGTTTGTTTCGGAAATTGCGAGTGCATTTCCCCAAGCTCGCAACATTTTGCCAGTACCAAAAAAATGTGTATAACACTGACCCGATTTTTGAAGCGAGGAAATCTTGGGAACAATTTGCAGTTATGTTTTATCAATGCCCATTGATTTTGTATTCTCGTTTATTCTCCATATTTGTTGTTTTTTGTTTTGAAATTTTTTACTAAATTCACGTTCACAAAATAAATATAAAGTAAATTTCAAATACTCGCACGTGATTACCTTTAAAAATACATAACAATCCACACTGAAAGTATATAGTCATGTTAATATTCTGTCCAAACACACTCTCCATTTTAATTCCAAGACAAGTATATTTTGTCACCCCCATTTTTATGCCTCCGAAGGGAACTTCAAGGGCATATAGTAATCGCATCGTCCGTCCGTCACGCTTCTTGTGTGGAGCATAACTCCATTAGTATTTAAGGGATTCAAATGAAACTTCATATTATAATAGAGGACAATGAGAGGAAGTGCAGAGTACAAGGACCACAATTCTTTCTTCAATATTAATGGAGTTATTGCCCTTTGTTTAATTTCATTACGTGAAGCATTAATTTTCTTGTGTGGAGCCTTACTTCATTAGTATTAAAGGCATTCAAATGAAACTTCATATAATGATAAAGGACAATGAGAGGAAGTGCAGAGCACAAGGACCATAACTCTTTCTTCAATATTTATGGAGTTATTGCCCTTTGTCTAATTTTCTTGTGCGGAGCATATCTCCATTAGTATTGAAGGGATTCAAATGAAACTTCATATAATGATAGAGGACAATGAGAGGAATTGCAGAGCACAAGGACCATAACTCTTTCTTTAATATTTATGGAGTTATTGTCCTTTGTTTAATTTTTGTGTGCGGAGCATAACTCCATTAGTATTGAAGAGATTCAAATGAAACTTCATATTCATAATGATAGAGGACAATGAGAGGACGTGCAGAGCACAAGGACCGCAACTATTTCTTCTATATTTATGGAGTCATTGCCATTGGTTTCATTTTTTATGTGAAGCATTAATTTCCTTGTGCAGAGTATAACTCCATTAGTAATGAAGGAATTCAAATGAAACTTCATATAATGATAGAGGACAATGAGAGAAAGTGCAGAATGCAAGGACCACAACTCTTTCTTCAATATTTATGCAGTTATTGCCCTTCATTTAATTTTCTTGTTCAGTGCATAACTCCATTAGTACTATTGAAGTAATTGAAAAGAAAACCACATATATTGATAGAGGATGTTGATAGGAAGTGCAGAGTAAAAGGACCATAATTCTTTTTGTAGGAAGCGTCATTTTTGCCAACATGTAACTGATATTGTGTTGCCTTCCTCTAACAACCATATGCTTCGGTGGCATACGTCATATACTGTGACAAGCCTTGTTTTTATGGTATTTAAATCTCCAATTTATCCAACGCATCAAAACAGCAGTCTGATTTTTTTACACCCTCAACATTTCCACAAGAACGCTAATACATTAATGCTCTATCGACAGTTCAGGTACAGTATTGTAGTATTGATTGAGCTAAATGTGTTAAACAATGACCCCAGTTCGGCAGTCACATCAAAGACCTTTGAAGTCAAATTGACACCGTTGCTATGGCTGTTGCTAACAGCTTGCAGATTAGGAAGCCTGTCTGATTGTTGACGTCACCCTGTCAGTCTTCTCAATTGAAACAGGTGTTAAAATTAAAGAATTGTGTTTTTTAATGGATTTTATTGTTTGTTCAAATCGGAAATATTACTGCAAGGTAATTAGAATGCAGTGTTTTTTTTTTCATAAAAATATAAATGAATTTATTACGGACGGCACAAAATATTATAGATATATAACTAAAATAATTAATGAGTTATGAACAATAATGTTTAATTAATACAACAATAAATATATTTAGCAAATTTGTTGCGAGTGGCTTTTCGCGCTAAATTCGAACCCTGCTTAAATTCACACTTCCTATGTATTAAAGATTTTGTCCCTTTACATTTGGGAACTTTTATGCCCTTTTTTTGCGACATTTCTTGATGCTGGAGGCATATAGTGATTGTCCTGTCCCTCCGTCTGTACAAGGTAAACTAGATTTACCTGTTTCATCTTGCACCTACACTGCTTACTGCAACACTTTGATACTTACACAGTTGTTTCTTATGACCATTGTTATTCCTCTCATAATACCTAACTTCACTTTGACCTTGACCATGACCTAATTTGGACTAAGAATAATTCAAAATGGCTATTTCTTGGTTAACTAGATTTTACCGTTTCGTCTAGCACCAATAATGTTAACTACAACACTTAGATACTTACACAGTTGTTGCTTATGAACATTCTTATTCCACCCATAATACCTAACCTCACTTTGACCTTGACAATGACCTAATTTAGATTCAATAATTCAAATGGGCTGTGCAGTAAGAACCGGGGTCACGTGTGTTAATCCAACAAAGCGTCTTGTTTCATTCCAATTGGGAAAATTAAGCCATATTTGGGATTGCGAATGGGTCCTTTTACCGGACACTGTCAAATAAAGAAAAAAAAACACTGTGGTGTTTCATTTCCAGAGAAAGGTGGAGTACATAAAAAGGACAAGTGAGGTGTTGAGGAGCCAGTATGGTGGTGACATTCCTGACAGTGTGGATAAGCTCTGTCAGCTCCCGGGAGTGGGACCCAAAATGGCGTACCTGGTCATGAAATGTGCCTGGAACAAGACTGAAGGTTGGGAAACTCACAGAAGTCAGTCAGATTCAGGCAGCGATTTTTTCACTGCTTTGGGAATGGGTCCTGTACCCATCAAATTGGGAATTTGGCGTCCAAAAATGTCGCAATTGCAAAATATTTAAGAAAGAAATTTATTAATGAATAACTTAAACTAGTGTTTTAATGGTTGAACTTGTTATTTTAATGGTGTTTATGTATAATCATAAAAGTAATGTCACGATTTACAACATACATTCACGTTTCCCACGTCTGATTTGGGATTTTATTCATTCCAATGCGGAAAAATTAACCAAAGTTGGCATTGGAAATTGGTTTTTTGACTGGATTCTGTTAAATAAGAAAAAAAATCACTGTCAAGCTTTGTGACTATGAACTTTCTTAATCTTAGTTAATCTTATGTGTTGGCCAATGAAAATCGAACCTGCTTTGTAACAAGTGATTTCATTGGTCAGTATTTTAAGTTGAGACTAAGTTTGAGATTGAAAACTTTTGTAGTGATGGGGTCGGGGCTTTTGTCTCATATCTGGCTTTGACTGTTAACTTTCATACAGTTTTGTGACAGACAGTTAACATGTACATTTTGGGTACTCTGTGACTGAAATGTGTCTGGAACAAGACAGAAGGATGGGGAACCCAAGTGTTCCCACTACTTGTCATATATGGGGGTCAACAAACCCCCTGTGCACCCGTCCATATGGAAATTTTATGTAAAATCTGAAATTCAACGTGTTTTTTATGCAAAAATGTGGGGTTTCATCAGCAAAACTGGGTGTATCTACCCACAAATTAGGTTTTTGGGAACACTGGAACTCTTACATTGCGAAGTTAAGTGCGAAACTATTGTATCTGATATAGAAATGTTAAGCAGATACAAAGGTTTCGTGCTCAACTCTCGATGCATTGTGCAGAGTTCAGTCAGATTCAGGGGTTAACTCTTACACATTAATTAGATTCAGCTTCTATTTGTCTCCTTTATTTCTTTTAAGATTAATAGGAAAATGTGAATTTGTGTTTATTTTTGTGAAAAGGCGACATATAGGGGTTACTTTTCGTGGTGGCGGCGGCGGCCTTTTCAGTTTGCGCAGACAATAACTTTAGAAGTTTTTATGCTATTATTTTGAAACTTTATGTAAGTGTTAGAGGGCATACAGGTAAAGTTTGATTTAATTTCTCTTATCGTACTCGAGTTATGCCCCTTGTTTTTTAAAATCATTCAAATAAGGTTTGTGCAGACAATAACTTAAAAAGTTTTTTGTTCAATCATTATGAAACTTTATGGAAGTGTTTATAGGCATAAAAGGAAGGTCAAGTTGGGCTTTTTGCGTAATTGCTCATATTGTACTTGAGTAATGCCCCGTCAGGCGACACATCCGACTCTCGGAGTTCTAGTTGATAGTTTGTTTTTATTTGACCGACAGGTATAGGTGTAGACACTCACGTCCATCGCATCTCCAACCGACTGGGGTGGGTGAGGAAGCCAACCAAACATCCTGAGGAGACTCGTAAAGCTTTGGAGGATTGGTTGCCAAGGTAACAGTATATAGTTATTTCAAAGGTGTTTTGGGAACAGTACAAACTGCCCTTGATTTATATAAAATTAGCCTTTTTAGCAGTTTCTGCTCTCATATTACGTATTAATAATAGTTCATACCCATTGTTTACTAGAATGCGGCTCTTTTGTGATCGACCTAGCTTAAGACATTTCAGTTTGATTTTTTTTTTAAAGCATGCGCATATTTCAAGTGAGTGTGAGGGCATGTTTAGGGTTCGTACGGATCTGGAAGTCATGGAAAATGGGCTTTGTCTGGACAAAATCATGGAATCTTGATAATTTGGATTTTATCATGGAAACATCATGTAATATTAAAAAAATTGTTGAGGAAAGTTAAAAAGTATCCTTGAATATGCCTGTAAGTGCATAAAAATGTTCATATCTATTTGAATATACGTGTAATTTTAAAAACACAAAATAAAATCAAGCGAATAATGATGGACATATAGGATCTGACACGAGTTGTCATTTCATAGCATATTTTATTAAACAAGTTAAGGAATTTTGTTAGTAAGCGAGCCTTTGGGGGTGTTAGTAAGCGAGCCTTTGGGGGTGTTAGTAAGCGAGCCTTTGGCGAGCTTACTAACGAATTTCCTGGACGAGTTTAATAAAATATGGTATAAAATGACAATGAGTGTCAGATCTTTCTTATCACATGCTTTTAAACGGAACAAAAATCTTCTAATTTTACCAAAACATGTTGATAAATCCAAAAAGTTGTGTACTGACGTGATGTCATTTCATGTTGACGACGTCATTTCACCAAAATAACGTCATCCGATTGGTCACTCAAAGAATATGTAGCCAATGAAAACGCTCAAGATAGCAATATTCGTAATGTTTGTATTACACGGGAAACAATGTATAGTATGATAAATTTTGATTTGAACAGTTTGTATGAACCCTGGCATGAATTTACGTCTGAAAGCAGGACAGTTATGCAGTTATCTGATGCCTGCCCTCCACTGCAGGGACTACTGGCAAGACATCAACCACCTGCTGGTCGGGTTTGGTCAGCAGACGTGCCTGCCCGTCAGGCCAAGGTGTGGGGACTGTCTCAATGTCAACGTCTGCCCAGCAGCCCAAATAGTACCGAAGAAAAAACATTGAATCAGGAACAACTCTGTATACAGCATGCTTATTATTTTGTTACTTGTATCTTGCCATGGTGTCATGTGAACATTTGTGTCTTGACCTGGATTTGACTATATAAACTTCAGCCATCTCCATTCTCATTAACAGGTATGGACAGTCGGTCGTCATTTATTATTGACATGTTGTTTAGATGCTCCTTGTTTTTATACTGTGTTGCAAAACAGAAAAGCCGATTTAAATGTATTGCTGAGGGGATAATCAATTGGCTGAAAATAGCGGGATAGTCTGTTAATAAACACAACAATATCGGATAGTCTGTTAATAAACACAACAATATCGGATAGTCTGTTAATAAACACAACAATATCGGATAGTCTGTTAATAAACACAACAATAATTTGTAAACATTTCTGTTATCGAATGTAGTCGGTTTAAATGCACGAGAGAATCGTTATAAAAATGGACCAATCGATACAGGAAACCATTTAAATATTGATGATTGCAACATGTTTATAAACAAAAAATCCGGATTCCCCCTATTTTCAGTAGATGGTTTATCACCTCTTTATCAACTAAATTAAAAAATACTTTAGTATGCTTTGATTTACGCTGATTTACCTGTATCATTTGTCCATGTTTATAACGATTCTCACTTGCATTTAGACGAACAGTACTACGAAGTTTTGCAACACAATTATATTATAATAACAAACAAACTAATCAATTGAATATGTGTATAATTCTTAACATATGTCACATGTTGTAACAAAGAAAAAGAGAAGAATACATCACAGAACTCTGTTTGGATAAAACCTTTAAAAAAAGCAAATCAACCAGATGCAAATAAAGCATGCCTATAGGCGCTTCGTTGTTTAATAAATAAAAAATATTCCTAGTTCCTATATTATATATACTGGGTATATATAAACATACACAAGGAAGCTCACTCTTCACTTTCAATCGTAACAGAAGTCAATTGACTGGTTTCGTTGTGTATAACCTTTTCATGTTTGGTTCCGAAATCTACATAGTGCATGCAGCCTGACTGGGCACTTCTTGATAAACCAGTCAATTGACGTTGGTTATGAGAAGACAATAGTGAGTGTATTTATATGCACAGACTAGGAATTTGTGTTTATGTTCAACAACAAATCACCTATAAGCATGCCATGTAAATCTCATTGCTGATATGTCACCAAATCTGTAAAGCTATCATGATTGTCAAACGCTATGGCACTGACTTCTGTCATGGTGCTCACATACACTCTTCATAACATTTAAACGAACTGTACAGTTTAACGAAATACCAACTTACAGTCATTGTTAACACAGATGACCTGCCATGCATGAAAATAAATGAGGTAATAAGTTCTGATATACAAAATGCAAGTATAAAAAGTAAACAGTAAGTACATGTACATGGAATGTCTCTTGTCACAAATAGCAAATCTGCATATTGATGTACTGAGCATTTCAATTTCCAGAATAACACACAGTAAAAGCCTAATACATGTGGTGGCAGCCACTTGCAATATGTTACTTAACAATGGCAAGAACTATTATTATGACAAAAATTTAAGTGATTAAAATCAAACAAAATGCAAAGTTAAAAACATACAAGATACACACATAAAAATGTTTATATTAAATACATTGTATCTGCATACTGGGACTATTGATAGGCATTTGGTTTGACATACAAATATATGTAAATGTAAGTCTAGTTTGTACAAAAACTGCATTAAAAACACAAGCATTAGTTTGCTCATGACCAGAACCCATTCTCGCTAAAATACACTATGTTTCTTCATCGACCGTGGAATAACTCGCTAGCAAGATGTTGTACTATTAATGAGACATCTCATTGGTTCCGTGGCAAAAACTGTGAACAATTCAACCAATGAGACAGTGCCTTATTGAAACAGTTTGGGAGAAGTTCAAAGATGGCTGAGACCATCGATTTAAATAAATTATTGTTTGCGTTAGTGAATTTCAAATATATTTAAATACATTTTTTCTGTAGGCGATAGTGAATTTCAGATGGATACTTTAGAACAATTGTTGTTAAGTTCAAAGATTGCTGAGCCCATGAATTTAGATAAATTTTTCTGTAGGCGTAAGTGAATTTCAGATAGATACTTTAGAACAATTATGTTCATGTCAGTTTCGACAGTTGGAAAAAGTTTGTGTTAACAAGCATTTCAACCAGCGTGGTGTGACAGAAATGACGTGTGGTGTGACAGAAATGACGTGTGGTGTGACAGAAATGACGTGTAATTTCGTTGGTCAGCAGGTGGCTCATCAATCATGAAAAAATACTTTTGATAGTTACTTCACCCACGGTAGATAATGTAGTCATAGCATAATATATACCGTGGGTTCCCGACGCTGGGTTTGCTTGGCATTTTTTCACACCTTACAACATTTATGTCAAATGTAAGTGATTGCTCCTGATGATCGTGTTCTCTCCGCTGGTTAGCGTAGCTTGTTCATGAAGCGTAGACGTAGGTAGGCAAGGATTAGGAACCCAAATGACATGATGAACAGCGCCACGTAGTTCACCCACAGATCCCAGGCTGAACTGTAGGCAATGTCTTGGAATTCAAGGTACTGGTTGCCTGTTGTACTGCAAATGAAGATGCGAAACAATTAGTCAAAAAGGTCCTGAAATAAACATTATGCAGTTAAAAGCCAGAAGGTGTCATCAGCATATGTGCAAAGAAGGCTGATGGCCCGTTTTGGGTTTCAAGGGACAATATTTAAGCATGAAACACATTTTTACACACGAGAGCTGTGGTTTGAAACCTGCTGCAGCAGCATTTTAATGTCCCTACAAAGTGGGAGGCATTAAGCATTGCACTTATCCGTCCGTACCTCCCAAATTTTTGTGGACTCAACTCCTCTTTAATGGCTGGGTGGATTTTGCTCACAGCTGAACAACCTTAATGTGTAGGTAATCGTAAATGAAGGAATTTTCGCTGCGACCAATTTTGGCAGAATTATGGCCCTTTGAAATTTTTTCCACTATATATACTTCAAGAAATTTGTGGACTCAACTCCTCTTTAACGGGGGTTGATTTGGCTCAAACTTTCACAGCTGAACAACCTTAATGTGTAGGTGATGGTAAAGGAAGGATTTTGGCTGCCCCAATTTTGGCAGAATTATGGCCCTTTTACATTTTTTCCGCTATACAGTAAACTCCGCTTATAACAATATTGAGCGGACCATAGAATGTATATCGCTATATCCGAATATCGTTACATCTGTAAATAGGCAACCAAGAGCATGGACATAAATGGATATAACAGAGATGCAAAACCACCAATTCCATATACACATTTAATTAGATCTATGTAAAATGGAAACGAGAGCTGTTTGTAAAACAGTTATGCCCCCTATAGGTTAAAAGCAATCTTTAAAATATCAAGTTTGGATGAAAACTGTTGGACATAAGAAGCAACAAGGCTTGTCACAGGATGTGACGTATGCCCCCGAAGCGTATGCTTGTCAGAGGAAGGCAACACAATGTCAGTTACATGTTGGCAAAAATGACACTTCCTACAAGAGGAGTTATGGTCCTTGTACTCTGCACTTCCTTCCAACATCCTCTATCAATATATGTGGTTTTATTTTAAATCACTTCAATACTAATGGAGTTAACTGAAGGGCAATAACTCCATAAATATTGTAGAAAGAGTTATGGTCCTTGTACTCTGCTCTTTCTCTCGATGTGCTCTATCAATATATATGGTGTTATTTTAAATTCCTTCAATACTGTGGTAGTAGTTATTGTCTGCAAAAAAAACAAAGGGCAATAACTCCATAAATATTGAAGAATGAGTTATGGTCCTTGAACTCTGCACTTCCTCTCCACGTCCTCTATCAATGTATGTGGTTTTATTTAAAAATCCCTTCACTACTAGTGTATCAATATATGTGGTTTTATTTAAAAATCCCTTCAATACTAATGGAGTTATGCTCTGCACAAAACAATAAACAAAAGGCAATAACTCCATAAATATTGAAGAAAGAGTGATGGTCCTGTACTCAGCACTTCCTGTCATTGTCCTCTATCATTATATGAAGTTTCATTTCAATTCCTTCAATACTAATGGAGTTATGCTTCGCACACAAAAATTAAACAATGGGCAAAAACTCTGTAATATTGAAGAAATAGTTATGGTCCTTGAACTCAGCATTTCCTCCCATTGTCCACTACCATTCTATGAAGTTTCATTCTAATGGTAGTATGCTCTGCACAATAAAATTAATGCTGCGCACAAAAAATAAAACAAAGGGCAATAACTCTATAAATATTGAAGAAAGAGTTGTCATTCTTGTACTCTGCACTTCCTCTCATTGTTCTCTATCATTTTACAAAGTTCCATTTGGATTATGTCAATACTAATAGAGTAATTCTCTGCACAAGAAAATTAAACAAAGGGCAATAACTCCATAAATATTGAAGAAAGAGTTATGGTCCTTGTGCTCTGCTCTTCCTCTCATTGTCCTCTATCATTATATGAAGTTTCATTTGAATGCCTTAAATACTAATGGAGTAATGCTCTGAACAAGAAAATTAATGCATCACATAAGGAAATAAAACAAAGGGCAATAACTCCGTAAATATTGAAGAAAGCGTTGTGGTCCTTGTGCTCTGCACTTCCTCTCATTGTCCTCTATCATTATATGAAGTTTCATTTGAATCCCTTCAATACTAATGGTGTTATGCTCTGCACACGAAAATAAAACAAAGGGCAATAACTCTGTAAATAAATAGGCACTTCCTCTCATTGTCCTCTATCATTATATTAAGTTTTATTTGAATCCCTTCAATAATGATAAAGTTATGCTCCGCACAAGAAGCGTGATGGACGGACAATGTGTTTACTAGGGAACTTCGGGGGCATAAAAAATAAAAAAATGCAATCAGTTTATGGCAAATTAATATATAAATATTCCGGTTAACAATCAAAGATCACCTCAATGATTTCTTTTTTTACAGCATGTGTACACGTATATAACGTCCTAATAATGTTAAATAATGATGATTGCGCGTCATGTTATTTAATACTGCCAGAAGCAACCAATGGTCATTGAACTGATATCAAACTCTAAAAGGATCAATCACCCCCAAAGCCAATTTTAATTGATTATCACATCACTGATTATTCAATAAGGCTGACCGTATACCTGATTACTCCACCTGATTACCCAGAGCATTGTTTTTCACACTTGATACAGACTCAATATATCGAAATAAAAGTGGAATATTTGCGCCTGGGCCATGAAAACAACATTGTTATACCGAAACTTTGTTACATGCGATATCGTTACCGATGTTATATCAATTGAAATGTTGAAATGAAGGGATTAGGCCGGGACCTAGGACTCAGCATCGTTGTATGCGATATATCGCTATAAGCGATATCGTTACAAGTGGAGTTCACTGTATACTTCATGAAATTTTGTGGAGTGAACTCATCTTTAACGGCTGGGCAGATTTCGCTCAAACTTTCACAGCTGAACAACCTTAATGTGTAGGTGATCGTTACGGAAGGAATTTTGGTTGCAACTAATTTTGGCAGAATTATGGCCCTTTGTCTTTTTTCCACCATAGAATTATATGAAAAAAATTTGTAAAGGCAAAAATTAGTGTTGGCGACACGCTCTTTGTCTGTGTCCAAACATGCATCGTGCGGGCATCTGTGTCTGAGACACAACTAGTTTTCTCAAGGCTGGTGAGACTGTCCATTTAAACACATGAACATTACCAAACTTATTTTGCAAAACGATGATAGTGCGATTGCGTAAAAGTTAAGCTAAAAAGGAGGTACGGGTACTAGGCTTCAGTGCAACAAAAATATGAGAACGATTCATTAATGGCATCCTTCGCTAGCAATGGTAGTATCATTGTTTATAAAAAGAGCTGTCTCAGGACTTTGTCAGAGTTATGGGCTTTTGTCAATGACCTTACATAGTGACCAAGAAGACGTGTGAAGTTTCAATTGATTAGCTGTTGTAGTTACAGAGATATGTACTTGCACGCAAACATTAACCTCAATATTTCTTAGTACAAAAGGGGCATAATTCAGCCTATCACAGTTATGGGCCCTGGCCAGTGACCTTATATGATGATCCTGAAGACATGTGTGAAGTTTAAAAGAATATCTGTAGTAGATATAGAGATATGGACTTGTTGCACGCAAACTTTAACCAGAATTTTCTAAGTACAAAAAGGGGCACATTCTGTTAAATTGCAGGTCAGAGTTATGGGCCTTGGTAAGTAACCTTATATAATGACCTCGAAGACATGTGTGAAGTTTCAATTGAATATCTGTAGTATATATAGAAATATAAACTTGCTGCACGCAAACCTTAACCAGAGCATTATGCCAATGCTGACGAGCGGGTGAGTGGAATAGCTCTGACTTTTCAGTTAACACGTGATGGCTTAAAATAATTTGAATAAAAAACATAGAAACTGGAGTAATTGTGAGGAGTAAAACAAAATGTCCTGGTTGACCAGGTGCTGTATTTGCCCCAGGGCTACATTTTAGATCTGAAGCATCACTTTTAATTTTAAACAGGACCACAAGGCATTGCACAAATAAAAGACGTAGGTCTTCTTTTTTTATTTAAGTAGTTATATATAAGATTTTAAGTTTTTTCCTATTTATGTCAAAAAACTAATTTTCAACACCCAGGGAGGCCATTTTTTAGCAAAAGGGCAATATTTTAACAAATTTAGTATAGGAATACACGGAAATGCTACATACCAAATATCAAAGGCATAGGCCCTGTACGGGGGGGTTATTGTTTAGCCCAAGGGGCAACTTCTGAGCAATATTGGTAGAGGACTATAAGGTGATGCTACATGCCTAATATCAAAGCTGTAGGCATTGTAGATTCAGACAAGAAGAATTTCGAAGTTTTTTCCTACGCATGTCAATAGAAACAATTTGAGCCTGGTATGAGGTCTTCTAAATCCGCCTATGACTTACCAGTTGCCATCATCAAGTGTCAAGTCCTTCAACTCATTAATGCTTAGAGCCTGAAAAAGGAAATAACAGTATCTGGAATTGCATGTGTACTTGCATGTCGGTGTTTTTTTCAAAACAAGAAGGGGCTATCAAAGTGCCCAAGGGACATGGATATCTATTCTGAAATACCCTTAAATGTCTATTTATAATGAAGTTCATTTGCGGTTGAAGCAGGTGCGACCCTTTTATTGGAGGGCTTAAGTTTTACTTGCTTTGTTCACATGCAGTTTCTAATGATCAACAGTCAAATAATCTTAAAATCAAAAGCATGTTTATTGCGTAAAGCAAGCATTCCGCAGGGATGTGATTCTTCCTTCTTTCTTTGGCATTATAAAATGCATTTACAGATTGCGCTTACATTTGCTGGACATTACATTTACATTTTGGTGAACTTACATTTTGGTGAACCCTTGAGGGGTATAGTGTATTTTGCTCTCCACAAATGTTTCTGAAAACACACCCCTGATTGAGTTAATCAACATATATCTAAGCTGTTACATTAATTAATGGATACAAAAGGTTACCTGCAAACTGTAGCGGAATATACTGAGGTACTTGATCCACTCCAGGAAGTTGGGAATGGTGTCCAGATTGACCAGCAACCCACTGAACACCTGCCAATACACAGTATCGGACATTATCACCTGGCTAGCACAGACAGTATCATCTGTATCTCTATCAAAAGCATGTCGCTTGCACGGACAGTATCAACTTGTATCTCATCAATATTGTGTCGCTTGCACGGACAGTATCAACTTGTATCTCATCAAATCAATATCATGTCGCTTGCACGGACAGTATCAATTTGTATCTCATCAATATCATGTCGCTTGCACAGACAGAGTATCAACTTGTATCTCATCAATATCGTGTCGCTTACATGGACAGTATCAACTTGTATCTCATGGGTATCATAACACTTACACGGACAGTATCAACTTGTATCTCATCGATATCGTCATTTGCACGGACAGTATCACTCGTATCTCATCAGTATCATCAGGCTTACAGGGACAGTATCAACTCGTATCTCGTCAATATCATGACGCTTGCACGGACAGTATCAACTCGTATCTCGTCAATATCGTGTCGCTTGCACTGACAGTATAAACTCGTATCTCATCGGTACCATGACGCTTACACGGACAGTATCAACTCGTATCTCATCGGTACCATGACGCTTACACGGACAGTATCAACTCGTATCTCATCGGTACCATGACGCTTGCACGGACAGTATCAACTCGTATCTCGTCAATATCGTGTCGCTCGCACTGACAGTATCAACTCGTATCTCATCGGTACCATGACGCTTGCATGGACAGTATCAACTCGTATCTCGTCAATATCATGTCGCTTGCACTGACAGTATCAACTTGTATCTCATCGGTATCATGTCGCTTACACGGACAGTATCAACCTGTATCTCATCAGTATCATGTCGCTGACACGGACAGTATCATCTCGTATCTCATCGGTACCATGATGCTTACACGGACAGTATCAACCTGTATCTCATCAATATCATGTCGCTTACACGGACAGTATCAACTCGTATCTCATCAGTATTGTATCACTTGCACGGACAGTGTCTTGGAAAGATCATTCGAATGCTTGATTGCAGGGTTTGAACTTACAATCTCTGTTTTTCATGAAAGCTTGAAATAAAATGATTTTACAGTAATTGTATTGAGAACAACAAAAATGACTGACCATCATGACGACATAGCACAGGGCTATGAGGAGGTTGGCCACTGCGAATATCCTCACGAGGGCGCTGATGAAGAACGAGATTGCAGACGCCGCTAGCGACACGCCAAACAGGGCCAGAAAGAACAAGCAGAACTTGTCAAAACTGTTCTCAAATCCTGCAATGAAAGACAGAACTTGTCAAAACTGTTCTCAAATCCTGCAATGAAAGACAGACCTTTGTCAAAACTGTTCTCAAAACCTACAGTGGAACAAAGAAATGAAATCAAACTAGAACTCTGCTTGTCGACTGACTTAAGTACGATAACAGCAATTATGCCAAAAACCAAACTTAACCTTCCTTTTATGCCTACTAACAAGTTTCATAATGATTGCACACAAACTTCTCAAGTTATTGTCTGCACAAACTGAAGGGGACGCTGCTGTTGCCACCGCCAACAACGCCGCCGCCATAAGTAACCACTATATGTGGCCTTTTCTGGCAACACAACCAAACTGGCTTTATGACTACAAAAGTTCTCAATATCAAACTTAGTCCCAACTTAAAATACTGACCAATGAGACTCTTATTACATTTGAGCTTTGATTTTCATAGGTTGAATAAGTCTAAGATTTCAAGACCAAGTACACAATGTAAGTACTGGATGCCTATCGTGAATATGCAATGTTAGCTTGAAACTGGATACCTATCATGAAGTATGCAATGTAAGTACTGGATACCTATCATGAAGTATGCAATGTAAATACTGGACACTTATTGTGAAGTACACAATGCAAGTACTGGATACCTATCATGTATAAAATGTTAAGTACTGGATACCTATCATGAAGTATGCAATGTAAGTACTGGATACCTATCATGAAGTATGCAATGTATGTACTGGATACCTGTCATAATGTACGCAATGTAACTACTGGATACCTGTCATGAAGTAAGCAATGGATACCTGTCATAAAGTACACAGTGTAAGCACTCGATACCTGTCATGAAGTGCACAGTGTAAGCACTCGATACCTGTCATGAAGTACACAGTGTAAGCACTCGATACCTGTCATGAAGTACACAGTGTAAGTACTCGATACCTGTCATGAAGTATACAGTGTAAGCACTCGATACCTGTCATGAAGTACACAGTGTAAGCACTCGATACCTGTCATGAAGAAAGCAATGAAAGCACTGGATAACCGTCTTGAAGTACGCAATGCAGTACTGGATCCCTATCATGAAGTATACAATGGAAGTACTGGATACCTATCATGACGTATGCAATGTAAATACTGGATACCTATCATGAAGTATGCAATGTAAGTACTGGATACCTATCATGAAGTATACAATGGAACAGAAGGCAAGTGTTGGCAGGAATCTCATGGGTATCACATCACAGATCACAGTAGAGAGGAAATACGAGGACACTCTGTAGAACCCACTGACGTTTTCATGCCTGAAAGAACAGAACAGTTTTCAACACTTTTCAAATGCAATGCACTTACGATACTATTTATTACTTTCGTCTTTGCAGTATAACACGAGGTAGCAACAGTACAATTCTCAACACAATCTGGCCTGCAAGAAAAAAACAAATTCAGAGCCACTAGTTATTACTTAACAAATAATTTTCAATTAATCGTTGTTTATTGGCCAATAAACAACAATTTGAAGTTCTCATGCGTAGGAATTAAAATACAAGGGCGTTAGCCTGAGTGGTTCAATAGCCACGCATCAGAATGACAAAGAGTTGTTTATTGGCCACTCATCAGAATAACAAAGAGTTGTTTATTGGCCACTCATCAGAATGACAAAGAGTTGTTTATTGGCCACTCATCAGAATGACAAAGAGTTGTTTATTGGCTGATAAACAACGATAATGCGAAAATTATTTCAATTCTTACATGATTAGACAAATATTTTTGCAATTGACCAGTAGATGCTTGTCAATCAAGAATTGAGTTGACAAATCATGGGTTTATATTTCAATACTAAATAATAGCACATGGTTGCATAATCCAATCGATTTACTTCAAACCCTCATTCTTTGTCTATAGAAAAATAAGCGAGTATCATGTTAGAATTTCCAATATCACACAAGAGGTATCTATATATTTCTGTTGTGCTGTTGTTTTTTAACCAATCACCACACTCTGACAGTACTCAAGTGTCAAGTAATTTACCTAGTCAACACAATATATACCAAACATCTTGGGTATCACATTCTGCAAATACATATTTATAACATCATACACAATTCATGTAAACATGACTAATTTCGTATATAAAATGCCTCTGTGACACCACAGATTTATTTAAAAGGACAAACTGTTCAATCCGGCTGAATTTCAGTATGAACATTTTAGCTTTAGACACATTTTTAGTAATAATTCTAAACTTTATGAACAGCTACTGAATATGCTAAATGAAAATCAAATGCATACTTCAAATCCAAAAATTATTACATATTTCATCCAGATAAAAAGTCATATACGCTAGTTGTCTAATTTTGACCTAGGTTTTTAATGTTTGTTGTTTCTTTTTGTGCCCATTGCATCACCTATTGTTATGTATGTGTTACGTTTAATTTGTTTGTTTGTTTGTTTGGATTTTTTGGCCGTTTTGAACAGTATTTCGGTCATATCAAAGCGGTCAATTAACCTACTCACACTTTTCCTGGGCAAGCTTAGCCGATCGAAGCGGTTTACCACTACTTAGTGCACATACTTATGCCAGCAACTGACAACTGCCCTACTTGAATCAGAGGTAGGGGGAGAATAGCCGCAGAAATAATTTCATGACCAATCCCCACTCAAGTTATGTGGCCGGACTGGGGTTCGAAGTTTTAATTCCCAGATTGACAGTCCAGCCCTCTACCAACTGAGCTAGCCGGGCCAATGTATGTGTTACGATTTATATGTGCTCATAGGGGTATGTCAAGTTACGCCCCAGTCAATATTTCTGCCTAACACCATCGTTCATTCACGCTCTCACTGGCTGAATTCAATGCCTCAATTTCATTTTATATACATGATTGTATGGCGTCTAGTCAGTGTTTGTAGCGATTCAACAGCAACAAAATAACTCACTAAGGATGTATTAAATAACATGTCTTATTCAGGTCATAGAATACCTAAGCCATATTTATTCTAATGACATTTGTTTCAAATATTCAAATATCAAATATGACATTAACTTCTCTACTTGAGACAATGTTTGTACTCACAAGAATATGGCTCGGTTTTTGATGAAGAGTTCCACAGCTGACAGATTGCCAAACACCATGTTCATGATGATGAAGAAGAACGACCCAGTCCTGAAACCAGAGGTACCATGTAACAATCTGATTAAAATCATGTCCTTAAATATGCCACACCATAAGTATCTGAGTACGACCAGTACCAGTCAAAGGTCACGATCTGACGACCTTTCAGTACCCAATCATTGCCTTGTCTGAATTTTAAAGTACAAGTGAATATTTTTAGCCTCAAACATTACTATTTATGTGGGACCCCAAAGTGTAGTTACCAGTATTACACATTCATATTTTTACAATGTAAACATCGATTCTGAGTTAACTTGTGCAACATACTCTGAAAAAAAACATGCTGTCATCAGATCTCATGCAAGAATATTGTGTATTTTAGTTAGATTTAACAAATAAGCTCTGCAAGAACCAGCTCAATGACATGTGCATCAATGTATATGTCCATAAACCTTTGCTAGCAAACATGTTAATCCAACAACATATAACTATGGTTTACAAAAACATGAATTTCTTATTTCTAAAAGCCTAACATCTACAATATGACACATGACCCACTATATGTACAGCCACATCTGGATAGTCCATGAGGATAAAATAACAAATTTAAATACAACACTTTGCAGTGGTGTCATGGAAATTACAAATGGAAATGGTGTCCGCCTTGTGATGGGGCGGTATTCTCGAAACCTCTTGAGTAATTTCTTAAATATTTTCACTTAAGTGTAAAGTTTCAATATATTGTATTTCTTTACCAGATTCACACATATGTATGTTGCTGATGTTTGGCAAACAACATTTAATTACTGATGTAATTTTAAAGTTTTATTTCGTTCTGCAATGTTTTTATACGGAGTAGTACAGTTAGGGAAATTTCCCGATTTAAGGATAAGGATAAAATTTATCTTAAGATGAATACCACCCCAGGACGTTGCAAGTCTGATCCCTACTTTGGGGCAGCGTTCGACTGATGTTCCTAAAAAACACCAAGTACAGGTGCTATGTAAGCATTTATGGTTTGGTTACAACTGTACAAGGGCGTATCTGTTTTGAAGGCCAGACTTATAATGAACATATTTATGGTTTGGTTACGACTGTACAAGGGCTTACCTGTTTTGAAGGCCAGACTTGCAAGACTTGTCCACGTTCCAGTAGATGGCCCCCACGACTACGGCAAAGATTGCCATGGTAAACACCTGTAGAGTACCAGGCCGTATTCAGAAACAACTTGAGTTTATTTTCACTTCAGTTTTTGTAAATTAATGCAACATTTATAAAACTATTTATGAATTTGTCAATCCCTATTTATTATATGCTTTTCTGTGAAATATAAAATTTTATTGGTGAAATAAAATTTGATACTTCCACTGCAGTGAAAATATAGCATAAAACCGAATATTTTTCTATAAATAGCATAGATCTGCCGTTAGTGGTTAACCTCCCTTGGCACATTTATATGCATGAACAATATTCACATACACATGTTTACAAAAACAACTTTTTTTCTTATATAAAATTCAACAAAAATATAATTCAGTAATCATGATAAACACAAAATGACACCTTTTTTAACCATACTAACTACTGACAATTTTGTAATAATTTATGACATCAGAATTCAAAAACATTTAAGCATGTCTTGCGAAATTATTTTTTTTATTGTCCAAAAATAAAAAAATAAATTATGAATTTTGGTGAATGATCGAATTTTATTTCACTTGTGGTCATAGAAATTATATTTTTTTCTATAACCGCTCGTGAAATAAAATTTGATCACTTACAGACATCGACAAATATCCTCTTTAAAATGTTAGGTAAAGTAAACAAAAGTGAAAAATTGCAAAAGTATCATCATTAATATATACTTATCAAATTTATTTTATAAATAAAATATAATAACAAGAGGGTCAAAATGGCCCTGGGTGGATCACCTGCGTTTAATAAATCATAATAGCTTGTAAAATTTTAAAAGCGTGTTCAGAGATGTTTGAAGTAAAATGTTACATCAACGATGGACCACCGACAGACATTCTTTTCAGAGAAAAAATAATAATTTGAAGAAATATAGCAAAAGTCACCTAAGGAACATTTCTGTGAAATTGTATTGAAATCCAGCCCAGTTGTTTCAGACGAGAAGATTTTCAAAGTTGTCAAAATAGCCATATAAGAAAATCTGCCCCGCAAAACAGCGCCACTGTTTTTTAATGAATCATAATTATTTTAAGAAATTTAGTAGACTGTCACCCAAGGAACATTTCTGTCAAATTATTTTGAAATCCAGCCAATGGTTTCAGACAAGAAGATTTTTAAAGTTTTCAATATAGCCACATAAGGATACGTGCCCCGCCCCCATTTCTGTGAAAACTATTTTCAAATCCAGCCATTGGTTTCTGACAAATAGATTTTTAGCATTTTCCAGTTAAGTTTGGTTAAATCCGCTAAGCAGTTTCAGAGAAGAACTTGTTTAAGTAACTTGTTGACAACGACAACAACAATGAACAATGACGGACGACGATGTCGTCTGAAGGTGAGTGACCAGAATATCTCACCCATGAGCCCCTTGTGCTCAGGTTAGCTAAAAAGTGGAAGAAAAATGATGATTTTAAAGTTCGGCCGTAAATAAACTATTAGAAAAATGATGATTTTAAAGTTCGGCCGTAAATAAACTATTGTTTTTTTCCTCTTTCATGACTAATACTTATTAAGGATGGGTTGGTAGGCAGGAAAAATATATTTTTATTTTTTTTCGCTGTTTACATTACAACCAGGGATCATATTATGGCCCCAATGCTGTGTAGGTGCGAAAGCCAGATCAGTGATGCGTGATAGACCGCAGTCGTGTCACTATCGATCGGAGTGGCTTTGTTGCAGTCCATTGACTGTATTATATAACTGACAACTATCGGTATCTGTTGTGGACATCGGTATGCTCTTCTTCACGATAAAATCGTGTTTAGCTGCTATAGAGACTGAGCATAGCAACCGCATGTAATCCTCGTGAAAAATATGCATTTCCTGGATAACTGTACTGAGTTCATAATGATATAAAATATGCATAGCGATATGAAACCTAACAGAAAATTAAAACAAATCGTAATACGAATAGTTTTCAATAAAATTAAAGTGTATTTGCTAGTTGGTTCAATTGAGGTTCATGACGTCATGTTGTTAATTAAATAATTACAAAGTGACCATATTCCATTAAATTATATTTAACTACATTACATTTTAAGTTTAGTTAAGCAAAACTGGTATAGCAGACATACAAATTAAAAGCTTATTGAAGTTTAAGGTGTGGAAACTTAGTTTATATTAAAAATTTAATATACATATTTTCGGACGTGCTATGTTTTCGGATACACATAATTCCTATACAGAATGGTCGTTCTCATTGTATTGCATTATCTTTAAACTTTCGTTCAGTTAAAAACTCATAATAGACATGGAAATGAAAACTGGAGGATAAGGTGTGAAAACTCCAGATGATAGTTATACTTTATAATACACATTTTCGAACATGCACCATTTTCGGATACACATAATTCGGATACAAAATGAGAGGAGCGGGGGACGTCAGGACCGATTGACTTTCCAGAAAAATATGACCCCTGATTATAACCCATTAAAATTTTGACAAAAGAAAAACAATATGCAAGTATGTCCATTTAAGCATAGTTGAGCATTATTTTTTTTTATCCGACAACAAATAAAAATCGTTATTACCATTACTTTCAAAACACAATAAAAGGCGTCTGCTGGAAGGAAAATTCATACAAAATTTACCAGATTTGTACTCAAAATTGTGATCAGATTAATGATAGCATTTCCATGTCCGACTGGTATGATACCCTGTATGACCTACTGGTGTGTGTTTACCATGTACCTGTACCATAAACTATTGACAGACAATTTTGGGAGATGTACGCGACACATCATCTGGTCATGGGGAATAATAATCTTAAGTAATTTTAAACACTGTCTACTGTGTAGGCATTTAGAAGTAATTGAGCAAAAAAACTAGGGATGGGACCAAATACTGAAATCAGTATTCGAATATTCGTTTTGATTATTCGAATACAGTAGATCACCGTTATTTCGAACACCATTAATCCGAATTCCTCGTTATTTCGCAGTTTTTTTGGGGTCCCGATTTTTTCCTTCTTATTTTAATTAGAATTTTGATGTTTAATACGAACTCCGTTATTTCGAATTATCGCTATTTCGAACCCATAAATCCGGTCCCAACACCTGTTTTTCAGTACATTTATCAATTGTTAATTCGAAGTGTTAATAATAGAGATGGAGAGAATGTTCACACCTTTACTTTAACCGTATCAGCTGTGACAACATTTGCTCTCTGCTTGATGTTTGCACCTTTCCGGAGTTAATAATCGATTAAACCAAGCTGTTGTGTTTGTATAATGAAAGTGTGGCGAGCTATTGCTTTAACAAGACTGAATTGCAAACACGGATGTCAAAACGTTTGAGCAATTATTAGGCTTCTGTATTTAAGTTAGACTTGCATTTGTCAGATCATCAGTTCGTATTTACTTGCGCTAATATTCACGATGTCAGAAGCAGTAATAAATACAGAAAACATCAATCCCATTGCCAAGCAATCTGGAGAAGGGCCCGGTAACCAACCCGGGAGGATATCCGGATTGGCAGCAGGGAAGGGCGTTAAACGACGCCATACATTGAAAACTTACAAAGAAAAGTATGGTGCCATCATGGAAGAGGAGCGTGGTGTAAAGTCAAAGAAAACGATCACTGAGGAATTTTATAAAATAAACTGAAGTACATCAAGTTATCGTATTTATTCGTTTTTTATAAGTTCAATCAAAGTGTGTAGTGTAACCGCATCTCTACTATATAACTATGCGATTTTTACAAGAACTTTTTTTCTCAAGAAAATCTATAAATTTTTAATTCGAATAATCATTATTTCGAAGTATTTTCTCCGGTCCCGACGACTTCGAAATAACGAGTTTTGACTGTATATTCGATTATTCGTTTTTTATAAACGTAACATTGAATGTGTTCTGTTTGAAGACCGCATGAAATACGTTCAAGCTCGTGACGGTGGCATTGTTATTAATTAATCAAAAAGATTATATGAAAGATTGAAGAATAATATTTAATTAATATGATTTATATTAAGCTTATACCGAACTTGTGACATTTAATTCACAAATTCACACAAATTTATTGGCTGACAGTGGACTCATTTTGATTGGCTATCCAGTGCTGTTTTTTTATCTATTGTAAGGCAAGTCAACTGTTTAGATGTCACTTAAGGACAATTAACACCAGTGTAAGCCTTCTGCGAACTGTGAATCCGTTTTCACAACATGCCCCTGTCAGTTATAAAAAACATACATCTGACTGTTCTTAAGGGCTATAAAATGCATCGTATACATGCTTGCAAAATGTTAATCCCTTGTAACGTGGGGACCCCTACTAATTATCAAATCCAACATCTCGTTTATTGGACTTAATTGGCATGTGTTGTAAAAACCATACACTGTCCCATGCTAGGCAGGAAATACTGTGGTAATCCCTGTTACCTTTGCAAATTGACTGAAAAAAAAACACACGCAATCTATAGATTTTGTGAATAACATATAATTATGAAAATCGAATATTCATATTCGTTTTTTTTATATTATAAATATTTTCCTATATTCGGATATTCGAATATTCGGTTATTCGGTCCCATCCCTAAAAAAAAAAAAATCTTTGAGCTTCAATTGTAACCCTGACTTTTGACAGACAAGCATGGGTGATATATGCGACACATCATCTGGAATGGGAAATAATAATCTTATGTTATATTAAAATCCTTCCATACATTTCGAAGTTATGGAGCAGAAACAAAAATCCTTGACCTCTGACCATGAATTGTGACCTTGACTTTGACTTTTATGTCATATGTACCTCAGTGCTCCAGATATAGGTAACTAATGCAGCAGATAAATTCAAGTTAACAAATGTTTTTAATAAGGAATTTCTACATATTGACACATTTAACATTCAATGTCATTTGAGGGTTTGATTTTCATTTCCAAGATTAAAACTAGAAATGTTGTGCTTAAATGTGCACCCCCATTTTATTTTCAGTGCGTATCTTGTGTATTTCCATGTGTTAATTAGGTCTGTTTGAGTCTTATCTGGTCATTATGGAGCAGAAACAAAAATCCATGACCTTTGACCTTGAATTATGACCCTGACATTGACTTTTATGTTATCTTTACCTGAAGGACTGACACAGCCGGGTTCCTCAGCAGGTTCTGCAGTGTGCGCTGACTGCAGTACAGCAGCTGGGTGAAGGCGTTGGTTGCGTACTCCACCCGTGGCAGTCGCTGTACCATGCCCTGCCGCAGTTTCTCCCTGTACGCGGCCAGCACTGGGTCCAGCGTGGACTGCAAGCTACATGTAGAGAGAACATACAGGTGTGTATATAGAAAATACTAGGTAAGTGTTGAATACAGATATGTTTATTAAGCGAGACTTAGAAAACCTCAACCACAAGCCTTGGCGAGTGGTTCATGTTTTCCTGCCAAGCAAATAAACTTGTCTTTATTCAACACATAACTAGTATTGTATTTATCCCATAATTTTATACCGCTATATTGATAATAAATGAAAGAAAACGTTCTAAATAACACACAAAACAACAACATAAAATGATGCCAGAAAATCAACACAATGACATCATTAGACAGCAAAAGTTTGCCTTATCCTACATTGTTGAAATTAAGTGTATTCATTGGGGGTTTATTTCGTCAATGCATGCACAATGACGGGATAAATCTGGTCGACCAGTGAGACACAAGATACTTACCAGGCAAATTAAAAAATATTGGAATATGTTTCTCAACTGAAACCGGCTTGCAGAACAAAATATTTTGGTCAAAATTACATTTTAGTGCAGGACAGTTATCAAGCAAACAGAGCTCCACATAAGCTTTTAGCCTAAAGTGTATTGTACCCCCTCATCTTCTGGTTAAAGGGTATTTTACCCCCAGTCCATCAGCTTTAAAGGGCATTTGAGAAATTTAAAGGGTATTTTCATTTTTAATAAAAGATCAACATAGATTAATATTGGCAAAAAGAGGGCAAAAGGCCCTAGGCCGCTCACCTGAGAGGCTAAGAAACTTGAGCAAGTTTTGTGATGATTGGCCTATAAATGTGGCCTCAAGAATGTTTTAATAATATGATCTCCACAATTACAGGCAGTACAGCATTTTTTAGACAATTTTTCACCCCATGATGCTTAGGTTTCTTGTTCGATAACTCAACCAGTGTGACAATGAAATCGCCGATTATCACCATCACTCATCATAAGACTCCTCTCGATTAACATATTACAAGATATTGCCTGCTGGCACTGGCTGCTGGAGCTTACAATGTCCCTTTCTCGACCCACATATACGATACAACGCTATTTTGAGTAGACTGGTTCGCTTGAATCACTTTTAATATATTTGGAAGGCTACCTAACACCATTAGCTGAACTGGATTATTGGTTAAACCGCTTACACAGCTTAACTCATTCAAAATACGTACCGAGATTTGCAATGCAAAACGGTACGTACTGAGCGTATTTTTGTTTGTTTTTCAATGCGTAAATATGCAGATACACGTCTTATCTGGAGCTCTGCAAAGCAAATCACAAAATAGTGGTGACATGTTTCCCCACTGAAACTAGACTGTGCAACTAAATATGCCATTCAAAATTACATGCCAAGCATTGCATCAAGCTGTACTGCTGACCCAGTGTCTGTTATATCGGCCTCAGTCCTTGCTCACTTTATTTGAGGTCAACTAGATCAAAAATATTTGGGCCAACCGTTAAAAAGCCCAGTCAGCGGGCGGGGGGAATGTGATCTGCAGCCTACCTCTTGGCCCACTGGGACCTCTGAAATCCATCCACCAGCTTCTTGTGAACCGTTTCTTCACCTGAAACCACAAACAAAATTACACATTTGTTTACTATTAAATCCTTTTATTTCAGTGTGTCTCAATTTCCCATATTCGTGCAAAAGGGGTAATTTGTGTGATTTTAAAAATTAACAAATATTTCATTTGTATGTATGCATTTTAATAATTGCCATTATGTACAATGAAAATAATAATTTATGTTTCCTTTGTCTTTTCCTCACAAGAATTCTGTCATCAACTGACTAAACTAGAATTGTCACATGAGTGACGGATATACCCCCACAATATGGCCTTGTCACAAAACTATGGCATCCATTCAAAAGAAATGGACAGAGAGAGAATGCTTTAATTTGTGAATGGACAACAGTGTATTTGGACAAAAATAATGTCAATAGGAGCCATGACTATGTCAACATTCAGTGGTTTGTAACCCAAGTTGAACTTGATCTGTATTTTATGATGTTACACTTATGTACCAAAAATAATTTACATATGTGAAGCCTTTCATAAATTTTTGTCCATGTTTTGGGTGAATTTAAGTCAAAATGGGGCAATAACTGTGTCAAAATTTAGTGGTTTGTCACCAAAGTCGAACTTGACCTGTATTTAATGATGCTACACATGTGTACCAATAATTATTTAAATATTTTAAACCATTGTTGAGTTATTGTCAGGAAACCATGTTTTTAGGGAATTTAAGTCAAATAAAGGGTAATTACTCTGTCAAAATTTAGTGGTTTGTAACCAAAGTCAAACTTAACCTGTAATCTATGATGTTATACATGTGTACCAAAAATTATTCGAATATGTCAAGCCATTCTTGAGTCATTGTCAGGAAATCATGTTTTTAGGGAATTTTAAGTTGAAAAGGGCCCATAACTCTGTCAAACTTTTAGTGGTTTGTAACCAACATCGAACTTGACCTGTAAAACATTATGTGAATATGTCAAGCCTTTTTTGAGTTAACATCCGGAAACCAAAAACCAACAGACCAACAAGTTCACTCCGATATACCCCCCCTAAACTTCGTTTGTGGGGGTATAATAATTTACGTAAGGTCTTAACATTGTGAAAGATTCACACAAGGACATATGTAAAACTTATGTTTTACAATAATATGTTGCAAAACTATTTCATTCATAAATTTTCTCTATTTAGAAAATTCTAATAAAAGACAATTAAATCCCCATCACGCAAATTTAGCAGGGACAATATGACTCGTTTTACAAATATGGTTCCCACATTTCACCGTTAGTCAGTGTGAAGTGTGAATACAGACAATGTAAATACAGGTATGTACATCAACAATGAACGAGTACTAGTTGATAATTTTGATACGCAATGCTTGCTCAAGCAGATATTTACACACACTTCTTATATTTAATGACACATTTTTGACAAAAGGGCCAAATGGCCCTGGGACGCTCACCTGAGTTTCATCAGTCAAAAATTTTTCCATGTGTTACATTTTTATACAGATATGGATATACTGATATGGACTGATGGAAATGCGGCCTTAACCATCATGGTTTGAAAAACTTAAGTGACAACAGACATTCCAAATTTGGGAAGTACATATTGAAATTGAAGCTTTTTCTTCAATTTGACCTAGTGACCTAGTATTTGACCCCACATGACCCAGATTCAAATGCAGCCGAGATACCAATGAGACAAATGTTCTGACCAAGTTTCATGACGATTGGGCAAATAAGGCCAGGACTTTTTGATTTTACGGTTTACAAAACCGGCGAACATAAATTTTCCGAAAGTGAATTTTTTTTTTTATATAATTACGATTTTTTTTTAACCGATGGGGGACGAAACGTTCAAATTTTCGAAATATTTTGAGTACTAATATAATAATTTGCTCGGTAAGTCCGTTTACTTCCGTGAAACTGCTTTTTGATTTTGACGGTATCACACGATGATTGCCGATCGAGATCAACAAATTGTTCCGGAATTTCATGGACAATTTTTGTAAGCAAGGCGTCCGCCGTTGTTTATGTACATGTATGCCATGTAAAACCCGTGTTTTCTACAAAAGAGTGCGAAATGTCTGCTGAAACACGACGTCACGTTCCACGCATGGAAAGCGTGCGTGTACCGATCATGTGCTTTACTAATACAGATCTTTAAAGACATTGGGTGTGCTAGTTTCCCGTGAAAGGAATGTTAATCCCATGCATGATTTTTGCAGGGAGAAAACCCGTTATTGTGGTCAGTGAAGTGTTTCAGTTTGAGGGTCGTCTCATAAGCTGTACTAGTATCCAAAATTGAACAAAAAGATTGGTACAGCAAATGGAGAAAAAATAGGTAAATTATAAAGAAATTGGCATGGTTTTTCCATGCAAATTTACTTATTGGTGGACAAAAAATTAGCAAGTGATTTTTAGTTCGTAAATTGTTGAATTTATTATATATTGTAAACTTCTAATAATTTCAACATGTTTCGTAGACGGCCCTTAAAATGACTTGTCCATTTGATGACAGTTAATATTACCGTTAGAAGTACGTGGAAAGAATGAAACATGAGAAAATCAACACTGTTTTTAACAATAGAGTGACATTTGTCTTTAACATTTGACACGCAGGCACGATGTGCACGAGGAAAATTTCCCGCCGTTTTTCAAGAACAAAGCATGTATATAATATAAATATATTTTAATCAAGATCTTTACAATTCACCAATTATCCAGTCAGTACTATGTTCAACAGCTGTAACGATTAAAACAGTGTTAAAACACTAAATACATGCCCATATGAACATAATTAATCGAATAAAAAAGGCTCCATCAGTAGATCGAGTGTAACCTAAAGATTTGAGAACGACGAGAATAGTGGGTTTGGACATGACGTCACTGTGCGAATGTGATGCGCACTGGACATAAACATCCGGAAAAAATCATTACTTTCAGTTTCGCAACAACAATGATGCTTTTGCTTTTAAAAGGCTAGAGGTATGCCGTTCAAACGGTGATGTTTCGTTTATTTCATTTCGTTTAAACTTGTACAAAAAATTGAAAACATCTTAGCCTTAAATTTAATAGCTAAACGCACCAGATAACGTCATTTGACACATGCAGCAAAAAAATTTGACGTACGTAGGGGATACCCCTCCCTAACCCACCCCGCTCGGGACGGGTACGCCAAAAAAAATCCTGTGGAAGGCACTGGATGTATATTTTCAGGTGGCATTTGTAACAAATAATATCATTAGTAACAAGATCTTCTTGCGGGCACATCGAAACGAGGATGTGGGGACAGACAGCTTTGTCTCGTATACACTTAAAGAGAAAGTCATGGTTGCATTTTGTTGATGATATATATTTTCGCGACACAATGAGAATTTCTTATTTGCCTTGTATTTTGTTTCTGTCACAATTGTAATGCAATAATGTAACACACACTAGCAGTTCAGTTTATATCTGATAAATTTCATATATACATGAAGATTTAGCATTTACACAGAGTTGAGTATTTAAAAAAATATATATTTAAAACTGGTTTCACATTTTTAATAAGAATTAAGACTTAATAAAAATCCAGACAATTAGCGTCATATTATTTGGAATTTTCTCTTGATATAGTTAAATTTAATATGTTTTTCGAGACCTCACAGCAATTATTTTCAAAATTTGCGTTGTTTGGTTAGATTAAGCTCGGTTTGCAAGGTCTGTGTTCGGGCAGTTGTGGATTCCAGTCCTGCACAGGTTAACTCGTCTTCTTTTAAAAAGGCATCTCACTTTACATTTTGTAAATCCATACAAGTATACAACTTTGTGGTAAAATAAATTTTAATGATGCCGTTAAAATATATGCATCTATTACACTTATTTACTCTGTAAAATTCATAAATACAAATGGTTAAACTGCATATAAAACATTGGTGTAATAAAACAGTTTATACCATGTTTGACGTCTTATTCTAACATCACATAATAGTGTGTTTTAATGTTCGTATTGTTATTAATTATAAATTGCTAATGGGAAATTGTTCGTTGTGTTAATATTTGAAACCTTTTTTTTTTTTTTTTTTTTTTTTCGACCTGCCAGTGGACATGTTCCCCAAAAATTTTTGTAAACCAGAAAATAAAAAAGGACTGGCCCTAATGTAACTTCTAGTGTTAACAAGCTTTTTCTTCAATTTGACCTAGTGACCTAGTTTTTGACCCCACATGACCCAGATTCAAACTCGGCCGAGATACCACTAAGACAAATGTTCTGACAAGTTTCATAAAGATTGGGTCAAAAATGTGACTTCTAGAGTGTTAACAAGCTTTTTCTTCAATTTGACCTAGTGACCTAGTTTTGACCCCACATTACCCAGATTCAAAATTGGGCGAGATATCATTGGGACAAATGTTCTGACCAAGTTTCATGACGTTTGGGCGAAAAATGTGACTTCTAGAGTGTTAACAAGCTTTTTCTTCAAATTGACGACAATAGCTCAAATTTTTTCTTCTAAAAGTCAAGATAAAAATACTATTATTCAAAGAACAAACTAGTCGTACATTGTAAACTAAAGTGTATTGTTGGAAAATTAAGCGCTCATCAACATTGATTTTTAAAATACATATTTTAGTCACGCGCAGGGTATATTAACAATTATACCCCGCTCGGTGTATGTTACTTTTCCAACGCCATGACATATTAAAATTATTCAGGGATGGGTATATGAGATTTTACAATGTGAACAACGAAGTGAGGTATAATGATATGTGATATGATTTTCTTTCATTGGGCAAGTGACTACTTACCCATAACATGACCTTCTAACAATGATAATACTTTCATAACCAAAACTATAACTATTTACGTTTGCTAAATGTTGAATTTTTTTCAACAAGCAACTGATAATGAGGTTATAAATCTGGACGCATGTTCGACATAAATAAGAGGAACCAACACACTACGATTGTATGTGATTTCTTTTTATACCACAGCCAAACAACTCCACCTCGCTATCAGTGATTTCATGTATACGTGATAACCCCAGTCTTCTATCAGCAATTGGGTTATCAACCTATGATAACTGACAAGTGTCAACACACCACACTAGACTGCAAACTGAAATTAAATTGAAGTCCTATTAAAACTATGCCCCAAAATAGCACAGTCTATGAAATATCGTGTTACCCAGTACGTCCATTTTAACATAGAAACAGTTTTATTTGCGTTGCCATTTAGAAAATTAAAGACGATAAATCCCATCGTAAGTGCATAATCAAATATATTTCCAATAAAAAAAAAATTATACAGTCGACTCAAGCTTCCTCGAACTCGCTTTCTCGAATTTCTTGTTGGCTCGAAGTTTCCTCGAGGAACTGATATTTTATTGCTATATTTTCATATAAGTTTCTGTCATTTGGTTCGAATTCAAAAGGATCGAATTTTCGGATGGCTCGAAGTGTTTGTCACAGTTTCAGTTAAGTTTTCACACATTTAATTGCTTGTTTGGCTCGAACAAGCTTCGGTCACATCGAGTTGCCAATAGATTAGATGCACTTGATAAGTGTCATGTCTTGCGAGAACGCAATAATTGATTTCACAGCTTTCACAAACTTAAAATAGATAACATTAATAAAAGATATAAATAAATGTTTGATTGCTCTTAAAACCATGATAGATGTCGCAATACTCTTCCATTGGAGATTTGAAAATAAGGCAGTTGGATTACTGTCCATACATGTACACTTTCTCGAACACCGTTTGGCTTGAGGTTTCGATGGCTCGAAGTTTCCTTGTTGGTCCCTACGACTTCGAGGAATCGGAAGTCGACTGTACATTGAAACAAATTTAAATATCATGAGTAGTATTTGGCAGTTCAAAGTATGATATACCAGTAAGTGTGAAAATACTACCTATTGACATTACTGAACATTTGACTTAAAAGTTTAAGTTTTATATCATAAATATTTTATACAAAACTGGAAGGAAAAGAAATAGGTAATTATTATTAAGTTTGGCATAAGCAATAGGGAATTATTAAGTTTGGCATATGAAATAGGGAATTATTAAGTTTGGCATATGCAATAGGGAATTATTATAAAGTTTGGAATATTCAAACGGGAATTATTATCAAGTTTGGCATATTCAAACGGGAATTATTATTAAGTTTGGCATATGCAATAGGGAATTATTATGCAATTTGTCACATCAGAAATTTGAAACAAGTTGGAGGTAGCAAAGTTCAGTTGTGTCTGATGGGCATACTATTTGACCATGATGATAACAGATGATTTTTAATGGCTCACATATTGCAGAGTACTCTAAAGTTATTCTATTTTGCGGTGGTCTAATGTTCATGTATTCTGTGGCATGAAAAAAGTGCAAATTTAAGACCCAATATATAATATATATAAGCGGACAAATAATGCAGTAAGCATGTGTATAAACAAATTGGGCTTGCAATATATGAATTTCATCTAAGTGCATAGTTTAGTAGTCAGTTGTGATTCATTTATGATAGAACGCAACTTATGAAAAGAAAAATATGAACAGGGCTTAATGCATGTGCGTAAAGTGTCATACCGGATCAGCCTGTGCAGTCTGCACAGGTTAATCCAGGACGACACTTTCCGCGTTCAGTGAATTTATGTTTAAGCGAGATTTAATTAAAACAGAAAATACCAAAAAGCGGAAAGTGTTATCCCAGATCAGCCTGTGCGGACTGCACCGTGATGATACATTAATCCCGGTTTTCCCAAGACACGCGTTTACTGGATTATTTAAAACAATGTACATAAAAAATAAGCGAATGTAACAGACTGCATGAAGTAGCCGTTTTTCTAGAATGTGAAAATTAAGACACTGCCAAATTAAACGACATTACAGTTCTTACTGCCCTCAATATTCCCCAAAAGGGGGGCATCAGACAGTGCATGTGCATGATGAATGCATGCGTCAATACTCAATACATGATATCTGGGTCTCAGATAGATATCACTGATAAACCAGTACAACATGTTCACAATTATCTGGGTCTCCGACATATATCACTGATAAACCAGTACAACAAGTTCACAATGCAGTTCAAAAACAGCAATATCATTGTATAAACAAACCAAGGCAAAAGGCTAAACAAATTCATAAGGATGTCAAGAAAGCACCACATACAATACATGACAATAGCATAGCAATATGGTATTGTCCAGATTCATGGCCTACCAAGGTCAACTATTCAATACATGATGCTTCTTCAAGACTGTAGTTGTCCAGGACATTGACTACTCTTGTTCACGATACTATGTATGTCTAGATTTATGAGTGTACATGTCATAGCATACTATATTCCATACTATCTTCCAGGGTCCTTTTAAAGAATGTCTGGATTGATGTGTGTTCATGTCATAGCATACTATATTCCATACTATCTTCCAGGGTCCTTTTAAAGAATGTCTGGATTGATGTGTGTTCATGTCATAGCATACTATATTCCATACTATCTTCCAGGGTCCTTTTAAAGAATGTCTGGATTGATGTGTGTTCATGTCATAGCATACTATATTCCATACTATCTTCCAGGGTCCTTTTAAATAATGTCTAGATTGATGTGTGTTCATGTCATAGCATACTATATTCCATACTATCTTCCAGGGTCCTTTTAAAGAATGTCTAGATTTATGTGTGTTCATGTCATAGCATACTATATTCCAGGGTCCTTTTAAAGAAGGTCTATATTTATGAGTGTACATGTCATAGCATACTATATTCCATACTATCTTACAGGGTCCTTTTAAAGAATGTCTAGATTGATGTGTGTTCATGTCATAGCATACTATATTCCATACTATCTTCCAGGGTCCTTTTAAAGAATGTCTAGATTTATGTGTGTTCATGTCATAGCATACTATATTCCAGGGTCCTTTTAAAGAAGGTCTATATTTATGAGTGTACATGTCATAGCATACTATATTCCAGGGTCCTTTTAAAGAATGACCAGATTTATGTGTGTACATGTCATAGCATACTATATTCCAGGGTCCTTTTTAAAGAATGTCTATATTTATGTGTGTACATGTCATAGCATACTATATTCCAGGGTCCTTTTAAAGAATGTCTAGATTTATGTGTGTACATGTCATAGCATACTATATTCCAGGGTCCCTTTTAAAGAATGTCTAGATTTATGTGTGTACATGTCATAGCATACTATACTCCAGGGTCCTTTTAAAGAATGTCTAGATTTATGTGTGTACATGTCATAGCATACTATATTCCAGGTCCTTTTTAAATAATGTCTAGATTTATGTGTGTACATGTCATAGCATACTATATTCCAGGGTCCTGTTTAAAGAATGTCTAGATTTATGTGTGTACATGTCATAGCATACTATATTCCTGGGACCTTTTAAAAGAATGTCTATATTTATGTGTGTACATGTCATAGAATACTATATTCCTGGGACCTTTTACAGAATGTCTAGATTTATGTGTGTTCATGTCATAGCATACTATATTCCAGGGTCCTTTTAAAGAATGTCTATATTTATGTGTGTACATGTCATAGCATACTATATTCCTGGGACCTTTTACAGAATGTCTAGATTTATGTGTGTTCATGTCATAGCATACTATATTCCAGGGTCCTTTTAAAGAATGTCTAGATTTATGTGTGTTCATGTCATAGCATACTATATTCCTGGGACCTTTTAAAGAATGTCTAGATTTATGTGTGTTCATGTCATAGCATACTATATTCCAGGGTCCTTTTAAAGAATGTCTAGATTTATGTGTGTTCATGTCATAGCATACTATATTCCAGGGTCCTTTTAAAGAATGTCTAGATTTATGTGTGTTCATGTCATAGCATACTATATTCCTGGGACCTTTTAAAGAATGTCTAGATTTATGTGTGTTCATGTCATAGCATACTATATTCCAGGGTCCTTTTAAAGAATGTCTACATTTATGTGTGTTCATGTCATAGCATACTATATTCCAGGGTCCTTTTAAAGAATGTCTAGATGTATGTGTGTACATGTCATAGCATACTATATTCCAGGGTCCTTTTAAAGAATGTCTAGATTTATGTGTGTACATGTCATAGCATACTATATTCCTGGGACCTTTTAAAGAATGTCTAGATTTATGTGTGTACATGTCATAGCATAATATATTTCAGGGTCCTTTTACAGAATGTCTAGATTTATGTGTGTACATGTCATAGCATACTATATTCCTGGGACCTTTTAAAGAATGTCTAGATTTATGTGCGTTCATGTCATAGCATACTACATTCCAGGGTCCTTTTAAAGAATGTCTAGATTTATGTGTGTACATGTCATAGCATACTATATTCCAGGGTCCTTTTAAAGAATGTCTAGATTTATGTGTGTACATGTCATAGCATACTATATTCCAGGGTCCTTTTTAAAGAATGTCTAGATTTATGTGTGTACATGTCATAGCATACTATATTCCAGGGTCCTTTTACAGAATGTCTAGATTTATGTGTGTACATGTCATAGCATACTATATGTCAAGATTCGTGGTTTGTCCAGGTTGTGGCATGATATAGGATTCTTTACCATAATGTCATGATTTGTTGAATATACAATGTATGGAATATGCTCATGTCTCAAGATACCCTTCACCATTACACGCATAACATATTTTTCACCATACCTGTTTCATTACCCCTAAAATACAAACAAACCATGTGTACATATACTATTTCAAATTAAATGTTTTATTTTTGGGCTTAAAACTGTAAATATACAGTTATGCCAAAAACTCCCCTTGGATATTAAATTGATAATGTTCTATGGTAATTCTTAAAAAAGACATTTCATTAATTTGGCAAAACTAGTTTTATATCAAGTTAGAAAAAGTTGCCACATCAATGATAAGCATAAAGAGAATCACATTTTCCTTTATATTTGTGCACTAAAGAAGCAACTATTGGCACTTAATTGTTAAGTTAAGTGCATTTACTGACAATAGACAATGTATGCATAAAAAGTTACCATTATTCTACTGTGTTGAGTGACAAAACACTACCATGAATGGTATCTGGAATTTAAGGGACACAAAATGCAAGGTACTGATGCTCATCCAATCATCTGAGGATAAAGGATACATAATGCAAGGCATTGATGCTCATCCAATCATCTGAGGATAAAGGACACATAATGCAAGGTATTGATGCTCATCCAATCATAGGAGATAAGGGACACATAATGCAAGGTGCTGTTGCTCATCCAATCGTAAGGGATAAAGGGCACATAATGCAAGGTACTGTTGCTCATCCAATCATACGAGATAAGGGACACATAATGCAAGGTACTGTTGCTCATCCAATCATAGGAGATAAGTGACACATAATGCAAGGTATTGTTGCTCATCCAATCATACGAGATAAGGGACACATAATGCAAGGTGCTGTTGTTCATCCAATCATAGGAGATATGGGACACATAATGCAAGGTGCTGATACTCATCCAATCATAGGAGATATGGGACACATAATGCAAGGTGCTGTTGCTCATCCAATCACAGGAGATAAGGGACACATAATGCAAGGTACTGTTGCTCATCCAATCATAGGAGATAAGTGACACATAATGCAAGGTGCTGTTGCTCATCCAATCACAGGAGATAAGGGACACATAATGCAAGGTGCTGTTGCTCATCCAATCACAGGAGATAAGGGACACATAATGCAAGGTACTGTTGCTCATCCAATCATACGAGATAAGGGACACATAATGCAAGGTGCTGTTGTTCATCCAATCATAGGAGATATGGGACACATAATGCAAGGTGCTGATGCTCATCCAATCATAGGAGATATGGGACACATAATGCAAGGTGCTGTTGCTCATCCAATCACAGGAGATAAAGGACACATAATGCAAGGTATTGATGCTCATCCAATCATAGGAGATATGGGACACATAATGCAAGGTGCTGTTGCTCATCCAATCATAGGTGATAAGGGACACATAATGCAAGGTATTGATGCTCATCCAATCATAGGAGATAAAGGACACATAATGCAAGGTATTGATGCTCATCCAATCATAGGAGATATGGGACACATAATGCAAGGTACTGTTGCTCATCCAATCATAGGAGATAAGGGACACATAATGCAAGGTACTGTTGCTCATCCAATCATACGAGATAAGGGACACATAATGCAAGGTACTGTTGCTCATCCAATCATTGGAGATATGGGACACATAATGCAAGTTGCTGATGCTCATCCAATCATAGGAGATATGGGACACATAATGCAAGGTACTGTTGCTCATCAAATCATAGGTGATAAGGGACACATAATGCAAGGTGCTGATGCTCATCCAATCATAGGAGATAAGGGACACATAATGCAAGGTGCTGTTGCTCATCCAATCATAGGAGATAAGGGACACATAATGCAAGGTGCTGTTGCTCATCCAATCATAGGAGATATGGGACACATAATGCAAGGTGCTGTTGCTCATCCAATCATAGGAGATAAGGGACACATAATGCAAGGTATTGTTGCTCATCCAATCATAGGAGATATGGGACACATAATGCAAGGTACTGTTGCTCATCCAATCATAGGATATAAGGGACACATAATGCAAGGTACTGTTGCTCATCCAATCATAGGAAATATGGGACACATAATGCAATGTGCTGTTCCTCATCCAATCATAGGAGATAAGGGACACATAATGCAAGGTACTGTTGCTCATCCAATCATAGGAGATATGGGACACATAATCCATGGTGCTGTTCCTCATCCAAGGAATGGCAGTCAGAGGCAGGATTACTGGGGAAAGACGAGGTAAACTTACTTGTTTGATAGACACCTGAAGAAAACAACTGTTGCTTCAACACACAGAGAATCACTCAAAACAAACAGTTTATCAGTTCACGCTGTGACTTGCTAGGTGCTGTTAAGTCTGCAGGACAGTAACAGTGTGTGTGGTGAATTTCTATCAAGTGCACCAGAAATTTTTCCCATTCAGCCATCGCAAACACAAGACATGTTAGTTGGGTTATGGGGGACAGCGCAAGATGTCTCATTAACAAGATGGATTATCAAGGCCATAATATATACCATTCACTTGGTTCAGTAGCATGATGTGATAAATACATCTGGTAAACTGTAAGACGAATCTAATTAAAAATAAAACTCTTAAATGCAAACAAGCTTTTTATGTTATTTCTATCAAACTATGTTTTATATACAACATTTAACATGATATTTGTTTTAAACTTTTAACTAAATGCAAACATACCATTTTGAGATATCTTTTCCATATCTGAAATGAAAATATGAATCAATAATTAAAATGGCAATAGAATGACTACATTTAGTATTATGTGATATATTTCTTTAACTGTCCACACACACATTTATATACTTTAGTAGTAAGGTAGAATCATTTAAGACACAATGTTGTACTGGATATGGCGTCAGCCTTGCCATCGGGAGGTCGTGAGTTCTATCCCTGCTCCGGGGACATTCAGAATATCTTCCTCAAATGACACCAAGAACCAAGAACAGGAAATGGGTCTCAATAAGCTCAGGCTTTCAATACAATCTAGCTAAAATAGGTTTAATCTAAGGTAGAGTCACAAATAAATGCCTTCAATGAAGTTTACCTGTGGAGGCTATGATTTCACCGATGTTTGTTTTTGCGATATTTGGGTCACCATTGATGACATCCAAGAAGAAGTCAGGGGGGTTGTTGTGTTCTTCAATGGTATAACCTGTAGGTGAGGAAAGACATGCAAGGTACAGTCATGCAATACAATGATAACATAATGCAAAGCAGGTATGTCATTATCAAATGAAACAAGCGATTTTTATCTAAAACTCAGCAATTTGGGCAGTGGTCAATGGGGCCCCCTGATGATATTACCGATCGCAATTTTAAAGTTCCTGAAAAACAAGAAAAGATTTTCTCACGATTTTAAATGATGAATTTGATTGGCAATTGGTTAATAATGACAACCCAGGCAAGGTATAGTAAAACAATATAGTAAAACAACAAAACATGGTCCCTTGAAGCTAGGTTAGCGCTCAGAAATATAACTCAGTACCCAAATTTTTCAAATTTGCCAAAAATACACGTCACTTAAAAATAATTTTCCCAGAATATGCACACAAAAAATACATCATTTTCAAATTATTTTCAAACTAGCCAATGGCTATTGTGGCTAGTAGTAACGCTAACATAACTTAATCACATCCAAATGTATGAAAAGCTGTGTATCCCTGGTCTAGCACCATAATAACAAACCGTTAACAAGAAATCAACAAAATATGGACATCAGCCTTATTATTCTATCATAAACCAGGCTTGACCCCAAGGCAATAATAGACTGAGCTAGACCCCAAGGCAATCATAGACTAAGCTTGAATCCAAGGCCATCATAGCTTGAGCTTAAAACCGAGGCTCTCATAGACTGAGATTGACCCCAAGGCTATCATAGACTGAGATTGACCCCAAGGCAATCATAGACTGAACTTGACCACAGGGCTATCATAGACTGAGCTTAACCCCAAGGCTATCATTAACTAAGTTTGACCCTAAGGCTATCATATACTTAGCTTAACCCCAAGGCTATCACAGACTAAGCTTGACCCCAAGATTATAATAGACTACCCCAGGTTATCATAGACTGAGCTAGACCCTAAGGCTATCACAGACTGAACTTGACCCCCCCCCCCTGGGCTATTATATACTGAGCTTTACCCCAAGGCTATCATACACTAAGCTTGACCTCACTGAGCTTGACACCAAGGCTATCTTAGACTGAGCTTCACCCCAAGTCTAATATAGACTGAGCTTGACCCCAAAGGCTATCATAGGTTGTGTTTGACCCCAAGGCTATTATAGACTAAGCTTAACACAAAGCAATCTAGACTGTCCTTGGCCCCATGGCTATCATAGACTAAGCTTAACACAAAGCAATCTAGACTGCCCTTGGCCCCAAGGCTATCATAGACTAAGCCTGACCCCAAAGCTATCACAAACTAAGCCTGACCCCAAAGCTATCATAGACTGAACTAGACCCCATGGTTATCATAGACTGAAGTAGACCCCAAGGCTATCATAGACTGAACAAGACCCCAAGGATATCATAGACTGAACTAGACCCAAAGGTTATCATAGACTGAACTAGACCCCAAGGTTATCATGTACTGAACTAGACCCAAAGGCTATCATAGACTGAACTAGACCCCAAGGTTATCATAGACTGAATTAGACCCCAAGGTTATCATAAACTGGTTAACAGCCAGATAGTACCCGTACCAGTCACTGGACAAGAATCCTTACCGATGGTCTTGAAGAATGTCAGTGACTCCTCACAAGGCCCATGGTAGATTGTCTCCCCTAGCGACAGCAACATAAGACCGTCTATCAAGCGATAAATGCTGTAGCGGGGCTGGTGGATGGAGAATATGATTGTACGTCCTTTCAGGGACAACCTTGAAGAAACATTATATGCAACTTGGTGTAGTCATATAAACAAACACAAACCAGTTGAATATGCTCCAGTAAACCTATAAAGCATCTGTTTATTTATACTTATATCTTTTTATGTAAGTAATACAATAGTAGGGTATCAAACACAACAAAAGTGCACGACAACAGACATCTTATTTAAATTAACATTCGAAAGGAAGAATGAATTACAACAGTTTTTACATTGTTCTTGTGTATGAATAGACAAATAGGTGCTTATTAAAGGGACTTTGCCTACAAATTGGGCCGCATGGAGGCAACACCAGTACAAATCTGAAATTTAGATACTAATATTAGCATACAGTAATGTTAAATGTAATGAATATATCATGGGAAAAAAAAAAATCGCATTCCAATAAGAAAACCCATCATGTACCATAATTTATATCATGTTTATTTGGCCCTTTTCTTGTCCATATTTTGACTGGTACATTTTGGGTGTTATGCTTGACTACAGTTTTGCACAATTCATAATCAAGTAGATGGTTAGAGCACTGTCAGCTGTAATTTGTTCTTAGGACTCGGAAGTTGTGAGTTTGATATGCTGGGTTTTCGTTTTTCCAAGCATTTTGTTTAAATTAGTTTTTTATAAAAAATCTCATAATGTAGTACATTATTCCTACTTTATTTCATTTATACGGCATTGCATTGCTCATTTCTGTAACATAATATTTAAATCGTTAGAGAAGATTGCATTGTCCCTTTAAAGGAGCATACAAACGGTATTTCGCATAAATACAGTTATCTTTTTTTCTCCAATGTATTTTTGGACTAGCAACAGTATATTGTTGGAATAGTTAGGAAAACAGTTTACACAAAGACACAAAAATGTATTGCAATAGTTCAAGTAGGATTCGAACTCCCGCCTACAAATGTGTGCAATTCAATGAAAACTTCTGTACGCTTTCTAACACTTTCTGTAAGCGGTGCATGCGTGTAGGTGTACACTTTGTGAATTTCATTCATATCGATTTTTTACTACTACTACTATTTTTTACCTCGCCCACGAAAGTGCCATCGATGAAAACTGTTTAATTAATAAAATACTATCTGGTTGTCAACTGTTTGTAAGAAATAGGCCATCATAGTTAACAATCCTTCTTTATAAATTCACTGTAAACGAACTAAATGAACTTTATTTCTGCAAATGTTATTGCCTAAGTACTGTCATTATGCCCCTTTAAACATCATGTCTACTAAAAATCTATGTGACCTTTGAATGTCATGTACAATGTACCAAATGTTTTAGAAGAATATATATGGTACATTTTTTTGTTGCCTAAAGCAAAACCTCAATTATTTATGTTTACAAAAATGGTAAAATGACACCCACACAGTTTTAATATTTCACATTTACAAATATAATCAGGTATCATGTTTGCTACTTTATCATCTTTATTTTCACATAAAAAACAGTCAACACAGCATGGGACTAGAATAGCAGATATCATCTATTAAAGTCACACACAAATATATGACCTATCAATATTTTCCCGCAGGAGGGGGGCCGCAGCCTGACCCAGGGGAATTTTACTAAAAATTATTATTTATGGGGTCTGGTTCCCCACCCTAGAGCCAAGCATTTTTGTTTAAATCCCCACAGTGGGAAATGCTTAGTGCATCAAATGGCAAGAGGTGTGGGGGCAATATTAACAAACATTGGTATCCTAAACAGTATTTTTTTTACGGATTTAACAATTCCAAACTGCCCCATGTGATTTGTATAATGCCGTGATAAACAAAGGGTAATTATTGTTTGCTTCAGTAATATTTTCCTGCACATAAAGCTGCTGTCCCCCCCCCAAAAAAAAAGTTGGTATTCACAAAACTCCCAAAGAAAATTTAGCTTAAGATGTACTTTCATTTCAGATTAAATTTGTTTTATATGAAATGCAATGCGTCTGTTCACTAAAATGGTAAAATGTGAAACATCTGAGCAATGCAGCCACAGACTTAAGAAATTTACGTTTAAATTTATAAATTTATAAATTTTAAGAAATTTACTTAATTTTTCACTAAGGGGCTTTATGAATACCAGCCATATACAGACTAATGGAGCCTACTTTTTGAGGAGCTGCATGATAGAATGAGGCCTAATTATTTAGAAAAAGCATGACGGAATGAAGCCTACTTTTTAAGGAGCAGTATGATGGAATGAGGGCTTCTTTTTAAGGAGCAGCCTGACGGAATGGGGCCTACTTTTTTAGGAGCAGCCTGATGGAGTGAGGCCTACTTTTTTAGAAAAAGCATGACGGAATGAGGACTACTTTTTGAGAAAAAGCATGACGGAAAGAGGCCTACTAAGGAGCAGTATGATGGAATGAGGGCTTCTGTTTTAGGAGCAGCCTGACGGAATGAGGCCTACTTTTTAAGGAGCAGTATGATGGAATGAGGGCTTCTGTTTTAGGAGCAGCCTGACGGAATGGGGCCTACTTTTTTAGAAAAAGCATAACGAATGAGGCCTACTTTTTGAGGAACAGCCTGATGGAATGAGGCCTACTTTTTGAGAAAAAGCATGACGGAATGAGGACTACTTTTTGAGAAAAAGCATGACGGAAAGAGGCCTACTTTTAAGGAGCAGTATGATGGAATGAGGCCCACTTTTTAAGGAGCAGTATGATGGAATGAGGGCTTCTTTTTTAGGAGCAGCCTGACGGAATGGGGAAGAATTTTTGTGGTGTTACAATTGCATATTCCTCCTCACAACACGGAAACAGCGACATACTGTAAAAGACTGTTTATGCGAGTTGTTTATTTCACATTTTAGTTATTTCCAATTTATTTGCGAGTTCTTGAATTCACAAGAACGCCCTTTTGAGAACGGAAATTTTCATAACTTTCTTATTTGGTTGCTTCATTTATTTTTTCTGGATCTAAATACCCACAGCATAGAGACATGGTAGCAAATTTTAGAGTACAGGAAGATTTTGCGACTGCTGTCATTAGCAAAATATAGTGAAAATCAATGCATCGCCAAAAAGGACTTTTAGACGCTATTAGTTGTCAAGTTTCGTTCATTGAATGATTCTGTCACAGATTCCGTGAACATTGAATGATTCTGTCACAGACTCCGTGAACATTGAATAATCTGTCACAGACTCCGTGACATTGAATGATTCTGTTACAGACTCCGTGAACATTGTGCCGGACGGTGTGCACTTCACGTTCTCACGGGAAGGACGGCCGAGCGGTGAGGCGTTTGTTGAACTCGTTAGTGAGCAGGATGTGGAGAAAGCCCTGGAGAGACACAAGGATCACATGGGACAGAGATACATCGAGGGTATTACATGGCTGTATAACTTTGAATACATCAGGAATGAGAATCTTCCTCATTTCACCTGATTTCCCTCATTTTCACTGAAAATTTTCATAAGGAAAGTTGTTTAACTGTGCCAGATCTGTGTAAAACAGATAATATAGTTTTAGCTGTTTTTCAAGTTGAACATTTCCATACTCATGACTCCTTATCTCTGATAAAAGTGCGAATACAGACTCGTAAATGAAACTGAATCTGTATTAATATAAGTTGTATTGATAATGTGATAGTTACAAATGAATATTACTGTAAACAGACTACCGGTAGTTACAGAGATTTGTCCTTAACTTGAGAGGACATTTTCATGCATAGAATTTAGAAGGTAGTTTAAATGTCCTGTGAATATATTTGAATAGAAATTGTAAGTCTAACATCATTTACATCGAATTTGCCAACTAAACAAGTTGTGAACCAAGCCATAATTCAGTGTTTTACCTTGCAGTTTTCCATTCAAAACGCAGTGAAATGGACTGGGTGGTAAAACGCTCAGGCAGAAATCAACCACAGTCGAAAGAGGCAGTCTTACGCTTACGTGGTTTACCATTTGGATGCTCAAAAGAAGAGATTATGCAGTTCTTTTCAGGTAAATTAAGATTCATAGCTATGGCCACTGTGATTTAATTCCTAAAATGTAAATATCGTAATTGCATTGAATGCCAGTTTGCTGAGGTGATGTATATATTGTAGGGACGGCAACAAATATTCAAATAATGAAAACTATTCAAATAATATTTAGGTATTTGAATACTTGACTGTTTACTCATTTAATTTTAATAAGCATATTTAATACAGTATTTTTCAAAGTCAGTCACTAAAGATATAGCATTTTCGTGTCACCTTAGCTTCTCTAGTACACAGGATATGTGTCAAAAGCTACCTATCACCCTATTGTTATGTAGACGACCGTTCGTTGTTATTGCTAGTCCCATTATAACGACCACGGTCCTTTATCGGTTCACAAGCCACTTATATGGGAAGTAGGAGATTAAAGTGTGTGCTTATTGGTGCTACTGCGTACACATGTGCACATGTGCTCTGAAACAACGTGCCACCTTCCTAGTTATGTCGTGGAAACAGACAGCGAAATTGTCAGCAAAGATTTGCATGTGCTAAATAAATGGTTTGAAGTCTTTCCCATTAAATGAAATAAAAAAATCGCACTACAGTTCTAATGTGTAGGTTAAAGTCTGTGTATTTGCCGCATTTTTCTCATCGTGCATTGGTGGTGGCTATATTAACCATACAATTAAGTCATTTTAGTAATACATTTCCATCAGTTCACAAGTATTGCCTCCGATGATCGAATATTTGAATACTTCATCAATCGAATATTCGAATATCATATTTGGTATTCGTTGCCATCCCTAATATATTGACAAGTAGATTTGATACGTATTTTGTCGACTGGTGACCATGTTTTGCATGAAAGTTGTTGAAGTTTGGTTAACAAAATGTGTTTGATATTGTTGTGAAAGTCACTTGAATACAGAAAGAGAACATTATTTGGACTGCACAAATTGAAAATTCAATATGTGGACATAACGTTTTATGGATTAGGTCTTAATATCATGTTAGAAATTTATGAATTACAGTTGAACTTTGTTATCTTGAAATCACTAGTAAATCTGACTTCGATGTATCCTAAATTCGGCGTATCTGGATACAGACATTTGATTAAGTCTAGCCTCCAACTGTTTAATAAGTCCTGATACAAGATATTTGATCCAATGTGCATGTACTAAACTGTAACCCAATAACCAATTATTCAGTAATCAAGTAAAAGATAATCTTTTTTTTAGCCAAATTTGTTGCAGTTAGCTAATTCTGTAAAGTGACATGTAAGAAATGGAAATAAGTTAAAATTAAAGCGTAATTGTATTATTTTATCAGGTTGATTATACTGTGTGTATGTCTTACATTCATTCAAACATTAAATGTGGCGCGTCATGAGAAAACCGGTCATAATGCATGTGCGTAAAGTGTCGTCCCGGATTAGCCTGTGCAGTCCGCACAGGCTAATCCGGGACAGCACTCCGCTTTTATGGTATTTTCTGTTCCAAGGAGGTCTCTTCCAAACATAAATCCACTGTAGGCGGAAAGTGCCGTCCCGGATTAGCCTGTGTGGACTGCACAGGCTAATCCGGGACGACACTTCACGCACATGCATTAAGACCGGTTTTCCCACGACGCGCCTCAAATTGATTTATATACTACTGTGCCTGAACTTTAATGGTTGTTTTTATTCCCCCGCACAGCGGGAGGCATTAAGCGTTGCACTGCTAATAAAGACATTTTCAAAATTAACAAAAATATTAGATATTAATGTTATTAGTAAATATTATAATGTGTTGCCTTGTTCCTGTGTTATTGGTTTGAAATATGTAATCCAATAATATGTACAGGTATATGGTTTTGTGCAAATGTTACTATTGCATAAGGTAGTGATATGGTGAAGGAAAAAGTGTTCATACAATACAGAAAAAACATATTAAATGGTTTTGAATGTATTGGTGATGATTTTTGTCTGAAGTTATGTTAAAATAATAGCATGGGAAAAAATACCTAGATGTTTACTTGGTCTTATTAGGCCAGCCAAGCAACGATGCATGATGCGCTTATTTCCTTATCATATTGAAAATATGAAATTTTGATTGAAATATCAGTATTGATTTTTTAAAAAGCAGGAGTTTAGTTGACAATAATGATGTAATATTGATGAATACTAGCATATGGGATACTGTATTGATGATGTGACGTTATAGTGTTTTGGGATTTTCCAGGAATTGATAATTCTCATGTCTTGTGTATTCTGGGCTGCTTGTTTAATGATTGTATATTTTGGGCTGGGTGTTTAGGGTTGGAGATTGTCCCCAATGGGATAATGCTACAAGAGGACCGACAGGGGCGCGCCACGGGGGAGGCTTACGTACAATTCGCAACCTCCGACTGCGCGGAGAAGGCTTTACTCAAACACAAAGAAAGAATTGGGCACAGGTGGGATGTGGAGGGTCCCTTAAGGGGCAGTAATTCTTGAGTTTGAGATAGGGAGGTGGTGCACGGGTTAGCTCCCTTGGGGGCACGGTGGGCCCACGGGCGGACGGTAGGGTGGTATGGGGCTCCACTCAGGGGCACTATGGCGGTATCACTTTATTAGTTCTATTAGTTCTATATTAAATCTACTGTCTGTAATGCAGGGCTGTTGATTATGATAAAACGCAAGAGGCAAACAGATTTGCATGGTTGATGTGAATTTGCAGCAAAAACCTGATTAGATAGTATTGAACATAAGTTCTGCAAAATGTCGGATGAAGTGTTAAATTGTATGTTGTGCATTTCTCCGAGAACTTCTGCGTCATTTTCAAAATAAATGCTGTTGAGACAATTTTGGTGAGAAACTGCACGTAAAACATGCAAGCTTTCAGAAGTCAAAATGAGTACAAAAGTACTATGTTATGATAGAACTTAACAGCCCTGTATCTATTATTATTTCTTAATGTTTAAATATGTACTTTGAATGGACAAAGAATACAATAATTTAACGTGGCTCATAATTTTCTGACTATAATTGGTAAGTATACACCATTATAAACCAGATATAACCTAGCATACTTTGTACTATAATTATTAATGAATATTCTACACCCATCAGAAAATACAGTTGATTGTTTTTGTGTGTATGAAGGATGCACGAGAACTAAATGGAATTGTTGTTTCAATGTGATATTCCTACCCAATTTAGATACATAGAGATCTTCAAAAGCAGCCTTAACGAGGCGTCAGCGTGTATTGGCTACGGACCCAAGCCCCGTTCCCTGTTGGGGCCCAGCATGGGGGCAATGCGTCCCAGCCCCTACAACCGCAATGTTGCCATGGGGAGCGGGATGGGCATGGGAGCGGGATATGGGCGCGGGCGCGGAGGTCGCAATCTCAAAGGTGAGTAGCTGTGACATGATCACCTTGTGAACGCAAATAGCATCTCGGATCACTATAGGAGCAGGGTGCTGCTTTAAAGGAGCATGGGGAAAGTTTAAACATTTGTGGCGTGTTGTGGGAAAACCGGGCTTAATGCATGTGCGTAAAGTGTCGTCCCGGATTAGCCTGTGCAGTCTGCACAGGCTTATCCGGGATGGCACTTTCCGCTTTTATGGTATTTTTTGTTTTAATGAAGTCTCTTCTAAACATAACTACACTGTTGGCGGAAAGTGTCGTCCCGGATTAGCCTGTGCGGACTGCACAGGCTTATCTGGGACGACACTACGCAAATGCATTAAGCCAGGTTTTCTCACGACATACCTCATTAATAAATTAACCAAATAGTAGCAAGGTGCAGCACCCTGTAATTTTACTCTGTAAACGGGATAATAAACTTTTCCCAATTACCTATATACATATGAAATAATGAACATACAATAAGTTCAGTGGTTTGCTACGTCATTATCTGTAAAGTAATAGATACAGTTATAGACTACTCGTAGCCTGTTTCTTATCAATGAATTGACATGTTTTATCAATGTTAGTGAAACAGTAGTATTTAATGGTGTGTGAAAAGAGAAGATTTGGAACTATTTCGAAGTTAAAATTTGTAGAGATAAAGCAGGTAGATTCACTTTGTAGTTTGTTAATTTATTGTGTGATGTACTTTAAACCACAAAAACATGTGAAGCTTTATTTCAGGATTCTATGAGGATGATTACGAGGATGACATGGGGTTTGCTGGCAACATGGGCGGTGGCCGGATGGGCATGGGCAACATGGCTACAGGTAGGCATAGTGGTGGAGGCCGCAGTGGCAGTGGAATTGGTTGTAGTTGGGAATATCACTTGATATAATCTCACTTAAATATATGAGGTGCGTCGTTGGAAAACCGGGTTTAATGCATTTGCGGACAGGCTGATCCAGGGCGGCACTTTCCGCCTAAAGTGAATTTATGGTTAGAAGAGACTTCCTTGAAACAGAAAATACCAAAAAAGCGAACTGCACAGGCTAATCCGGGACAACACTACACCCATGCATTAAGACCGGTTTTCTCACGACCCGTCATATTTTGTTCATAGGCTAGTTTATTGTCACAGTTTTTAATGAGTTTACAGTATTTACACCATTAAATGGGCAATATTATGCCACCCATCCAGCAGGAATGATAAAGTTTCACTAGTCTTGAATGGGTTACAATTTTTGTGTTTTCGAGTTTCACAATAATCAAACGCCAAGAAATAGCATTAAATAAGGTATATAAGCAAATTGTTCTGGCCAGTTCTAAGGAATGTGTTGTGATAATTCTACCATTTTGTTCCGAACCATACAATTGTGATTTGATTTTAGCTCAGGAGTACAGACAAGATTTCAGTGCCAAGGGTAAATACTTCTAAATATAGTTCCTAAGTACCGGTCTATTACCATTTAGTCAATATCGAATAAGCTTAAACTTTTATATCACTAGTCCAATACACAACAGTAATATGAATTGCTATTTGATATATATCTGTTCATAAATAGGGAAAGATCTAAGAAGAGATAGTTTGTTGTAACCCATTTGAAACACTTAAGAGTTAGTGTTTCATTTGGAATGATGCTTTACGAAGATTTTCTAAACTCAAGTCCAAACTTTATATAATTAAGTGTGAACTATCTGCTATTATAATAAATAAATTGTACTGTTTTAATCTGCAACATAATATTTATTTCCATAGTGCATTTGTTTTCTTTCTTAAGTTAATATTAAAAAAAAATTGAAGTGCAAAATGGCTAACAAGTGATAAAAATGATACCAGAATCATATGTGGCGCGTCGTGAGAAAACCGGTCTTAATGCATGTGCATAAAGTGTCGTCCGCACAGCTAATCCGGGACGACACTTTACACACATGCATTGTGTAAAGTGTCATCCCGGATTAGCCTGTGCAGTCTGCACAGGCTAATCGGGGACGACACTTTACACACATGCATTAAGTCCGGTTTTCCCACGACGCGCCACATATATATATATGAGATTGAAAGAAGCCCTGCCGTTTGACTTCAGATCTTTCCCTGTTCATTGATTATGTAAATTTGCAACGTGAGATGTTACTCAGCGTGTGTCATCCCTCCTCTAGGTATGGGTATGGGGATGAATCGCCGTGGCAACATGCGACAGCCGAGGATCATGGGGGCCGGGCGGATGGCGGGGGGCGTTCCCAACATGGGTATGGGCGGGGGCATGCAGGCCATGGGCGGGAACTACGTCAGCAAGACGGGCCACTCTGTGCACATGCGCGGCCTGCCATTCCAGGCTGATGAGCAGGATGTTGCTGATGTACGTATCACACACTGACTGAAGCAGGGTTTAGTGGTACTATGGTATTTACTTCTTAATATTTTCGAGATTTCAGATTGGGGGATATCATTAACGATTATATTTACAATGTTGGATGATGCAGATTTTTTCGCATGTATAATGATTTAGGATCTAATAAATTTAAGAAATAGTCCTTCGTTTGAAAGTTACAGTTTATAAGCGAACTCATCAGATTTTGTATGTCTCGATTCTGAAATGAAATCAATGAAGTGTTAAATTATTTTCTGGCAGCTTAATAATACACAGTTTTCAAATCTACCACATGAATGTTTGATACCTGTACATTAAGTTGGTGACCTGTATTCCAGTTCTTCTCCCCGCTAGTACCGGTGAAGGTGGAGTTTGACTACAACGCAGCAGGCAAGCCGACAGGGGAGGCAAATGTGGACTTCTCCACCCACGCCGAGGCCAAGGAAGCCATGAAGAAACACAAGGCTAACATGCGTATGTGCAACACTTTCCACTGTAGTGTCTTCATGAAATGAAGACATAATTTCAGTTTTTAGAATTGTACAGACCTTGTTGTTTGTCCTATTCAAAGTACCATAAAACGTTGTGTATATAGTGCAGTCATGTATAATGTGCACTTAATTTTTTAGGTGGAAAATGCAGACATTTTATTTTTAGTCAGACTTCAGTTGAAATTATTTCCTGTTTAATTTTGTAAACGTGTCTTAAAAAATTGTATGAATACTGTTTTTCTGATCTCTTAAAGTGATATGGAGCATAGGTTACATTACACCAACATGTTATTGACACTTTCATACAATTCTGCTAAGAACATCAATAATTTCTCGATCTACTCGAGGTCAGTAATGGTTTCTATCTTCCTCAGAGCACCGCTACATTGAGCTGTTCCTAAACTCTGTACCTGGAAACCGTAGCGACGGCATGTACCCAGGCGACGGGGGCTTCGATGGAGATGAAGACATGGACATGATGGGAGGCATGCAGGGCAACATGATGATGAGGAAAGGTGAGACAAAATCGTGACAGACACCGTAAATTTACCTCCCCTGACTTTCTCTTTACATTTTGGGACTAGGCCCGGGGTGCTGAAATCAGTGGTCGGTGTTGCACAGCTTATCCCAGAGCACGTCCAGACAAGTGAATTTACTAGAATAATTCCTGTACAAGTTTTAAGTATTGTGTCTGATCAATGTTGTTATTGTTGTATTGAGAGGATATATCGAGGAACAAATCTACTTCAAAATATGTTATATATGTTATGTTTGTGTTCGTATAATAAATCAATCTGAAAGGTCCGATTTCTGTGAATTGCTGTTTTGTTGTTTATTTCCTGTAATCAACACACAGTCAACCAATATGCTTTAGGAGCTGGAGACGGTAAAAGCTAGTTAAAGATTCTAACTGTTGTGTTGTCCTCATTTGATATGGCTTTAAATTGTTGGAATTTGAGATTTATTGTTTCATGTTGTTTGATGTTGTGAATATTAATCAATTAAGAAAATGTTTACTTTGGGTACCTTACACTTCAAATCTGTGACAATATTCTAGCATTGCTCATAAGATTTCTGTTTAAAACGTAAGATTTTTGCAAAGTAGGGGTCATGATTATTCACCTCATTGATGCAATATGCGATTCATTGACATATGGAGGGTCATTTTCTGTGATGAGCTTGTTAATGCATATTCATATGTGTTAAGACATAAGAACAGTTTTAGTATTTAAGTTTAAATTTCTTATATATTTTGTGGCAGTTTTAAGGTAAACAGATGGACACTTAAGTATGTTATTTTGTATCTTCTATACATTTCAGGAAACATGGGTGGAGGTTTTGGTGGCAACATGAAAATGGACGGCGGCTTTAACAACATGGGAGGCGGAATGGGGATGCGTAACAGAATGAACAATCCAAACTATACGGCTTTCTGAAGAATAACTGAATAGGACTTGAATATTGAAATAGAATTCCAGAACTTTTTATGTGAAATTCTTTGTTCACTGCTTCATCATGTACATGTAGTATGAGCTTAAACCTGGTAACAATCATGGTGGATTAGCCATGTGCAATTTTAGCATCTGATATTATGGTGAATACAAAGTACCGTACATGGGATAGAATAGAACTGACAGTCTCTGTTGTTAGTATTTTTAGACAATTGTCACTATGGAACTTTCATTTGGACATCACAGTTGTTACATGTATACGTGACAAGTTATGAACTTACAGAAAGCAATATATATTTTCATCCTAGGTGGTTGTGGATATTTTAAGTAAACAGCCAAGTGATTTGTAGTTTAAATTAAATTAACTTCTGTTGGTGGAGATTAACGGATTTTGTTAGTGATGCTTTAAGTAGTTTTAGGAAGTTTAAACATGAATGGCAGATTGAGTCTTTGTGTGAAACACGGTTTTTATTTTCATTTCATTCGAACAACATTTGTGAATAGGTCTTGACATTGTTTATCTGATGTTTTGTAATATATATTGTACCATTGGGACATTATGGAAAATAAAAAAACAAGAATATTTAGTGTCTTCATTACTTACTTGTTTCTTAGGTGGGCTTTATCAGTCGTCAATATGTGACGTTTCCTCGTATGTGTATTTATTATGTGTTACTTTCATTTAAATCATTAGTTACAGAAAGCATAATAATCGACCTTGATTAACAGCATTTTATTATTGTTTGTTTATTTGGATTTTTCGCCGTATTCAACAGTATTTCAGTCGTATAACAGCGGTCAGTTAACCTACTCACACTTTTCCCTGGCTTGTTTACCAGTACATAGTGCACATACTTATGCCAGTAACTGACAACTGCCCTACTTGAATCAGAGGTAGGGGGAGAATGGCAGTAGAAATAATTTCATGACCAATCCCCACACAAGTTATGTGGCCGGGCTGGGAATCAAACCCGCGCTCCTTGGATTTGTAGTCAAGCGCTCTACCAACTGAGCTAGCCGGCCTTTACTTAAACATCGTGTCACAACACCAGTCAATGAGTCATGCTTATTTTAGGCCTCAGAAAATGCATTTAGTTCGGAACGAAAATTAATGACTTGCATGATGCGCTAAACATGGAGGTCAAGTTTTAATACATTTACTGTATTTGTAGAAATTTTCATAATTTCATTATAGCACCGAGATAATTTGTTTTAAAAAGAACTTTGAATTTTAGTACAGTGGAGGGAGTATGAAAAAAAGTGAAAACTGAAATCTTTGTATGCGAAGCATACAAATCAAAATGGGATGATCCAACAATATGAGCATGTAATCTTGGTACCAATGCTGCACATAACATTTCATTGATTTTTAGTCATTAATTCCTGAGAAATGGCATGGAAACAAAAGCGCCACATTTTTTAATTGAAGGGCAGTTCAGTCCAAATTCATTCAGACCGGAATGACCCAAAATATGCTCGTCGTAGCAATGGTCCACTGAGTTTTATTGAGTTTATTCATTAGTTCTTGAGAAATACTGCAGAAACAGTTTATAACCAATATGCCATAACCCATGGCAAAATCGCCAGGATTGAACCTCGTGACAATATGCATTGGTTAGTTGTTATGATTTGGTAAGTTGCTGAGAACTAGCTCACAAACAAAAACAGCTTGTTTTATAATCAAGGGCAATAACTGAAAATTGTCTGAGGCTGCAAAGACCTGATTTTATACACATGACTCTTGGTAATGATGATGCACATATAGTTCCAATGATGTTAGTTCATTCATTCCCTAGATCTAGCAGGGAAACTAAAATTGCTCATTTGACAAACAAAGTAATAACATAACGAAAAATCGCTGTCATCTGACAATATTTACGTGTCCGCTTGGTAGTGATGCTGCACATAAAGTTTAATAGAATTCATGACGGGAGTGCCTTAAAACTGGCATGGAAACAAAAACACAGTACAGCAGGAAAAAGATACAAAAAAATTGTGGGGAAATTCATGAGACTGAATGGCTGTTGAATTAGAATTCAGATGGAAGGACAAAGCGGTAACTATATGCTCCCGTTTATGGGAAGTATAACAATGCTACTACAGTTTAATGTAGTCTGAAATTGTTTGGCTATTGTGTTTTAAAACAGACAGTATGTTCTATGAGGGATGTTTTCCTACCAGAGAGGGAAAGTTTTCATGTTCCCACAGCTACTGTTGGACATTGAATCAATGGCAAAAATGTTAAATCGAGAGCCCTGACATGGAATTTTAGTCACGATACGAATCACTGTCTATACAATTTAATGTGGAATCTGGTGAAAAAGTTTAAATTAAATTTAAAGTTAAAAAAATAGTTAGGCAATAGTTGTAGGTGTTCATGAACTCCTGCAATATCAAGCATGGAAGTGTCTTTCAGTGCTTTGATTTTTACTTGAGCTCTTAAGTTTCATTAGACCGGAAGCTGATATAAAACCATGATCAGTCCTTGAGTTCGTAGAAACAGAGTGATTGTGTTTTTCTTTCCATTTTGATACGGACAGGTAACTGTATGGTATTGAACCAATGCATGGACAATTAACGATCTTTACTTGATGGTTTTAACAGATATAGTTTGTTGTTTGATCATCCGAAATCCATTTCTTTGTTTGGCGAACGTAATTCGGATAAGAAATAATTTCGGATAAATAAACTCGAGCTAACTAGTTCCGACTTCCATAACATGTCGCTTTTTATATGTTTTGACTTTGCGCGACATAAACGTTATGGAGCAACCCCCATAGTAAAGTCTGCCAGCAATTCTCAAGAATTTGACAGTTTATCAACAGTCACCAAAAACCCTGCCCAAAACAGCTTTTACACTACTGAACCAAATAGGCAGCATTATTAGATAGATAATTTTTACATCTAGTTAGCATACTTATGACAAAATAAGGTCTAAAACACTTCTAAATTACCGTTTCGTTACTAAAATGTGAAGGCAATAAGTCACATAGAAGACATTCGTCAATGAGAATCTCACAGTATGTCACAGTCATGTGACTTTTTATAAATTTTTAGTAATTGAACATGTGCTGTGACTGTTGTCAAATACACAGCTTGAAACGAAACTGACATTTCATGGATTTGTTCTGCACTGGTGATTGTTTTGTGAACACACTATAATTTTAATACCTAGTTAAAGAATATTAGATTAAACATCACTTACGAAAACCATGTTTGCAATTTGAGCATGCAAAAAGGTCAAGGTCCATCCGAAAATATTCAAATGAAAATGACGTAGTCACGTGATAAAACAACAATGGCGGCGTGATTGTACACTGTGTGCTGATCCGAGTTATTTTCAGGTATTATTTGATGCATTTGACAGTTTCGATTCTCAAAACACGCCACAAGTAAAAAGTTTATATTGATTTGCTTGTATATGTAATGATTTCCTCCAGAAATTGCACATGTATGGATTTATAGCGTAACATAAATATGTTACCACTCGGGATGACTTTCGATAAGGGGTTGGCTTCAGTGAACATGTCTAGTCAGTACTATATAAACTGTTCGCTGAAGTTTCTTTAGCTTCGAGATAACATGAAAAGTTCAATTTTATGTTATATAAGTAACACATATTTCGACAGAGCATTAAAGTTAGAAAGACAGTAGTACAGATAAGTGATAATTGTATTCTGAATTAGTCCCATGTCGTGGGAAAACCGGGCTTAATGCATGTGCGTAAGGTGTCGTCCCGGATTAGCCTGTGCAATCTGCACAGGCTAATCCGGGACGAGACTACCCACATGCATTAAACAAATTTTCTAATGTTTGTCTCAGGAAATACACAATAATAATAATAAGTTATATCAGTAATGAACAATACCAGCATAGGCGCCGCCATATTGGATATACATGTAAAATTATTACCTCATCTATGAATTTTTGATAGATTTCTGCTTTTTATTGTTTTGAAACGACTAGCATCATAAAGACAAATACTTTTGCCATTTAAATAATACCAAATTTGGAATGGTGCACAACATTTTGATGGGAAAAAAGTGACATACATTTTTCTTCTGAAAATTTTAGGTTTCATTAAAATTTTCTGGAAAAAAACCCTGGTGCACCAGAGCTTTAATGTATTGACTTTTATTATTGATTAACAAGAATTATTTAAATCAATGAAAAAGTCTCTAAAATCGCTGTAAAAAAACACCCTACAAAATGACCAGTAACTATGACTACTTCTCTGCCAAGCAGTAAACAGTGTCATACGCAGTTACCTCCCTTGTGGTTATGCCTACATTGAGCCATTGTTTGATCAGGCACATGCCTTCCCCGCATTTAAATGGTAAAATTAAATATTTTATTATCATTTGAAATTCATAGTTACTTATGTTTGTGAGTATGTGAATGAATTGACAGTTCAGTCATAAATTCAGTTCTCAGTTTGAAAGTAAGTTGTTTAATATAAGAGGGTACTTTGTACTTATGCGGTTCGCGGAAATTCTAAATGCAGTGTTTTTTTCAACTTTCGGGGAAAGGTGGCAGGGCCCCTTCAGATGGGGGTATTTTACGACAAAAGGGGAATTATTTTTTTTAAAAAGCGGTAGTATATTCTACTTTGTTATAAAACATTAATCAATTGTTTTGCTACAAATGATAACTTAGATTATACACTAACTTGGTTTGATGAATAATTTCTGGGATTGTTTACGAAAATGCCTCTATCTTAGTCAATTTTTGTCAGATTTTGGTCCTTTTTTTTTCAAAATAAAGCTTACTTTCTGAGAGGAATTTTAAGGTAAATGTACGGGAAAAATATATACCTATTTAGCAGGGCAATGGGGTTAAATTCGGCCCCAAATTGGCCCTAAAAAAACCACTGAAATGTAACAATGTTTTGTGTATGCATGGACATTGCTAAGCATGACTTGTCTTGTTCTATTTGGCCGCCTTTTTTTCTCTCGATTTGTAATGTTTTTCTTGGAATCATTGTTGTGAATCAAAACAGCGTAACGACATTGGATAAATGTCTCTGTTTCTCTGTTTTAGTATTTACAGGTAAGCCTGACGGGGATGTCTGCTAGGCATATAAACAACAAATTATGGTAATGTGCATTTAATTATTAGAAAATCGCGTGGTCAAGTAAATTATTATTGTTTAAAACACAATAGCAGTTAAATACAATGAGAATCGCACGACTTAAGTAATTAAAATCAATAATCCGATGTACCTGATCACCCTGGGATTTAACTTGCGGTAATTAGAATTGAATAAACCAGGCAAGTCTAATGAGTCACGTGACCTACGGCTATATAAGCTGTAGCGTGCAGTGTTTTAGGCAGAACCGTTCCTGCTGCTGAAGAAGACAGTGCTGTCAGAAATTTAAGGTAATTAATTCAGCTGGTGAGAGCTGATTCTTGATCTTCTGCTTGCGACTACATGTTAATACTTTGAATGCACCAGACCCCCAGCACGTTACAACAGGATGAAAATTTGAGTGTTAATAAGCGGGGATGTGTGGGGGGCGGCAGCCCCCAAAATCAGTCATTTGGCTAATTAACAGTCGAAAATTTCTATGTGGTTTACTGCTGCAAGTCTACTACTTTCAGTTGAGACATGTCAATTTGCAACTAATGGATGCACAGATGGCTGTATTGAAAATTTCTTTATACTGTTATCATGTTCTCTGTTAATTATCTTTTGTAATTTGTGGTTTTAAGAGAATAAGTCGCTTTATTATACCCCCACAAACGAAGATTAGGGGGTATATAGGAGTGAGCTAGTCGGTCCGTCTGTCTGTCGGTCTGTTGGTTTTTGGTTTCCGGATGATAACTCAAGAAAGGCTTGACATATTCAAATAATTTTTGGTACACGTGTAACATCATAGAATACAGGTTAAGTTCGAAGTTGGTTACAAACCACTAAGTTTTGACAGACTTATGGCCCCTTTTTCGACTTAAAATTCCCTAAAAACATGGTTTCCGGATGATAACTCAAGAAAGGCTTGACAAATTGAAATAATTTTTGGTACACATGTGTAACATCATAGAATACAGGTAAAGTTCGATGTTGGTTACAAACCACTAAATTTTGACAGAGTTATGGCCCCTTTTCGCCTAAAAATTTCCTAAAAAAATGATTTTCGACAACTCAAGAATGGCTTGACATATTCAAATAATTCTTGGTATACATGTGAAGCATGATAAAATATGGGTCAAGTTCGACTTTGGTTACAAACCACTAAATTTTGACAGAGAGATTGCCCTTTATTTGACTTAAATTCCCTAAAAACATGGTTTCCTGACAATTACTCAACAATGGCGTGACATATGTAAATTATTATTGGTTACAAACCACTAACTTTTGACACAGTTATGGCCCCTTTTTGACTTAAATTCTTGAAAAAGATGGACAGTAACTCATGAAAGGCTTCACATATGTAAATTATTTTTGGTACATAGGTGTAACATCATAAAATACAGATCAAGTTCAACTATGGTTACAAACCACTAAATGTTGACAGAGTTATGGCTCCTATTGAAATTAAATTTTTCCAAATAGACTGTTGACCATTCACAAATTAAAGCATTCTCTCTCTGTCCATTTCTCTCGAATGGATGCCATAGTTTTGGGACAAGGCCATATTGTGGGGGTATATCCGTCACTCATGTGACAATTCTAGTTCCATTTGCAAATTGTGTTTTATGCGTTAAATCGTTACGTTGTTAACCATTTTCAAAATGGTCATTGTTTTTGTATAACGCGGGTTTATCGCAAAGATATGTGAATTTGAAATAATATTTTGTGAAAACAAAAAAAACACAATTTTTGGGTTACTTTTGCACATAGTCCTTAGTTATGCAGAATATATGAGGCGCAGTCCGCACGGGCTAATCCGGGACGACACTTTCTGCTTTTATGGTATTTTCTGTTTGAAGGAAGTCTCTTCTAAACATAAATTTACTGTAGGCGGAAAGTGCCGTCCCAGATTAGACTGTGCAGACTGCACAGGCTAATCCGGGACAACACTTGACACACATGCATTAAGGCCGGTTTTCCCACGACGCGGCTCATATATAGTATTTCTGGGGACCGCTAAAGTAAAGGTGTTCCATGTAAGGTGTACACTGGTGTCCAGCTTGAAAGGCAGATACTTAAGGTTACTAAAGAGCTATCCCAGCAACAACACTGGAAGTGCTGTTTATGCCATTCACTACATTTTTATCAAAAATTCTCCATTGTTCTGTTGATTACTTGTTAGTTTACAAAAGGTTAGAGAAGCTGTTCACTATTCACAAAAATGTAAAAAAAAAACAAAAAACAAATGAATATTTTAGAAATAAATATTTGCAGAAATTATAGTGATACGTAACTTTGCCACTACCATACCACTAAAATATTTTTTTAGACTGTTGGCGGAAAGCAACAGTCTATTGAGAGGGGAATTGCGAAAACAGGTATCGAGAAAAACTACTTCTTTTCTTTGCAGGCTATTAGTCAGTAAATCGAAACCAGAATTGGTCCTTCTTCCAAACAGCAAAATTTCACACTCGTTTTCTTACATTTAAATTATTTAACATAATGTATGTAATATGTATTATAATGTGTATATAATGTGATTTATTGCAATTACAGTTTGTAAAAAGGTCAATTTATAACAAAATAGCTTTAAACTAATGACATCCCTACTTTTTCTATTTACTTGTATGTAACCGAAATATTTACCGGAGTGTCCTGGAATAAGGCCACCAAATTAATGCGCTACATCGGCTATTTTTGACTCGTTGCAAAAGTATTTTGTCTTGCTACCAATTCTCATTCTGAATATTTTGACAACAAATTACGGTAATTTATTAATTTTAAACTACTATGGACAATCGAGAGCTTTCATCGTATGATCTATTTTGACTCAGTAGGCTACGAACAAAGATCTATAAATAAACATGTTTATTTATAGATCTTTGGCTAAGAAGCACTAACAATCGGTGCGCCTAACTACTACGCTTTATCGGTTATTCTGGCCCTTGCAGATAGACTTGTTAACTGGCATGTATATAATTCAGTTTGCATAAGATAATTAGCTAGAACAAAATAATTTTTCGTTACTTACAAATTAGTTTTCATTAAGATGTCGAATTTACTATTGAATAAAAACCCAAATTATAAAGTTTAAGGGTGGGGCATTGAACTTCATTCAACAAATGTTTCCTTTTAGCAAAAATGCACTCATAATTCACACGCTTTTAGTTTTTTTTTGGGTCGCCAATAGTCTTTCTACGCTGTTAACGTTTTGATTAGTCTTTGTAGGACAGTTGTTTATAGTTTTGATACATACAAGTACAAGTTTACACACTAAGTATTCATGTTTCTTGCTGTTAACCTTGTCACAATTTTACACAATAGTTATTTATTGTTCCTTCTGTTACCGTGTTAACACCAATGCCAAACATTTGCACATATTTTATCTGGTTAACTTAAGTTCAACTGCATTAAAAAATACATTATCAAGAAATATAATTCAAGCTTTGTCTATGCTACATTACGTATTTCAAGCATTTAAGGATTGTTTCAGACACTCAATTCATGGCAAAAAAGAAACGATTACGCCAACAGTTGTCAGCAAATGGAGAGACTGTCAATAAAGATGTTAAGTCTGGTGGAAATAACAGTACAGAAGTAGTAACTAAGCCTATCAAAGGAAAACCTGTGAACACTGTACCATCAGGGCCTTTCAAAAAGTCTGAGAAAAATGTTCAACCCAGTACCAGTGGGGCAGTTGGTACGTCAGGTAATGACGACAAGAATACCAGTAGCTCCTATGACGATGTGTTCAAGATTCCTGCCTCAACTGTCCCAGAAACGTCCACTGTTGTGAGCAATGGAAAGCCAACAAGCTCAGAAGTTACTGATGAAGCTGTGGAAACACAACAGCAGACTCGTTCCTTGTATGGGAAAAGGCTCAAGGATCCAAAAATAATTCCCAGAATAATGGAGGTATAGTATGAATTCAAATGACATAGATTCAATTTGCATTTAAAAAAATAAACAAATAAAGTATAAAAAAACAGGACTTGCTGACAGTTTGGATATGTTGGTAAATACAATTGAGGGCATATTGAAGCTGAATAAATGCATGAACTTAAATTATACATACAGATCTGTTTCAACAATTTTAATGTTAATGGTAATGCATGCTAATTGGTAATATATGAAGAACATGTTAGTACACTGCATGATTTTATGAGGACAATACATTTTGCTACATTTTTATGATTCTAATTCTAAACATTGATATACAGTGAGCACTGTGTTTTGGAATAAAGTAAAAATGTTTTTAAGATTTCAGATCCTTAAACACATTGTTTTATTTTCTTTTGATATAAAAAATTACAGTTTCTTTGTATATAAATAATTACAGTACCTTGAGAATCGGACAAACAAAAAAGGAATTTCCTTTTGTGCCATGACAGACTATCTTCAAAGCAAGTATCCGTAAGTTGTCTAAAATTTAAACTGTAGCATCAGTACGTTTATATTTATGTTTTAACCATTCTGTAAGGACATAATTGGCTAAGATTGACCAGAAATAAAAGAGAATAACTCAGTAATTTGTTCTTATATATTTTCTTTAACTCGCACATGGTCATATTGCAATTTAATATTGGCAAAATGGGTATTTACATTAAGATGCTGACACCTGTTACATTGTTTCAGGGAATACAGAAGAAAAAAGAGGACCGCATTCAAGATATATGTAGAGAAAGGTTTGTATTATGACACTGCCATGTGGTTTAAAATTATTTTGATAGGGTAGAAATGCTTAAATTTGTTTCACGAACAGTACTCTGTTTTGTATTGAAGTAGGTGCAGAGAAAAGATTTCAGTAGCCATATTGTATTTTTGATACTCGTCACTTTCAGCGTCTATAAAATGAATTTTTGATAACATCTTAATCTACCAGTGTATGTTGGTACAAAAATAAAACATAACAAATATTTGATAAGACAGAATACATTCTGGAAAACCCAAGACTTTTGTTCAAAGTCATTATTTGGAATTAAAGCAAAATACACCCACATTATATGTTAATGCAGACAGTTTGATCAGTAAGTTTAAGGAATGGAGGAAATCTTTTGTTGTAGATTTAAACTGGTGATTTTGAACCACACATTCATGTTAGAAATACCCAGAATTCATATAAATGTGTCTGTTGGAGCCCCTATTGTATACCAATGCGTGTTTGCAGTACAATGCTGTTATTTCATATTTCAGCATACTCGATGTGGGCATCAGAGAATTTGGAAAGGTGTGTGACTTGTTAAGTTTTAGAAGATCTAAGTTGTGTTGTATGAGGGACAGTGCACTTGGCTTAAATATGACTGATCAATAAGTGTCCTTGCTAAGTAATATTATGTCATTTTGTTTAATCTATATGCTTAAACATAATCAGCTGTGTTCACATTATTTTTGGATGGTTTTCTTATTATATTTTATTGAAAACTTACAGGTAAATGTACATGTAATGATTTCACTACTGGGTATTGCATTTTTCTAGTATGGCAAACGTGGGATGTCCACACATCTCTACTGAGTATTATTATATTTGAGGGGCGTTGTGGGAAAACCGGTCTAATGCATGTGCATAAAGTGTCGTCCCAGATTAGCCTGTGCAGTCCGCACAGGCTAATCCGGGACGGCACTTTCCGCTTTTATGGTATTTTCTGTTTCAAGGAAGTCTCTTCTAAACATAAATTCACTGTAGGCAGAAAGTGCCGTCCTGGATTAGCCTGTGCGGACTGCACAGGCTAATTCGGGACGACACTTTACGCACATGCATTAAGACCGGTTTTCTCACGACGCCCCACATTTGTCTGTGCCTACTAAACACATTGCCCATCACAGTGAGGACTCCAACTCATCCAGTGAAGTGGACACGGACATAGACGACCCTTCCGTGGGGAATGGTCCGGACGTTCTAAAGGAATACAAGGTATTGAAATAGGAAAACATGGAATAGAGTGCATAACATTGAACTGAAAAAGTTGAAGTATTGTTTGTTAAATATTTCTGCTCTGATATGTCTGTGAGTTTATATTAAACATTACAGGAATGTCGAAATCTTCTTTTTTTTTTACTTTCATGTTTTTGGCAAATGCTGCTTGCTACTTTTCTGTAGAGTAATTATATATTTGATTCTGGAAATTTTGCACTTGTCCGTACATGATTTGGGGCACGGTGGGCCATTCGGACAATTAATTTTACCAACACAGCATTAACATTTACATATTATGGAAATAAAACATCCAGGTATGAAGGAAAATGTTTTTAGAAGAAAATTGTTTTTTTAAAGAATCCTTCATAGATACATTTGTCTAACTCATATAATTATATATGTCATACTCGAAGTCAATGAGAATGTAATGTGTGGTTGTATGTCTTGTTTCTTTGCCATGTAAGCAATTTGAAACACTGTGTCATCAAGTGTTAAGTAACCATGAATTGGTTTTCAGGACACAAATGCGATGAACAACATGATGGCCAACATGTACAAGAGCAGTCCGTCACATTCAGGCGTCAACAACTCCGACGATCATGGAAGTAAACGTAAGCATGAGGACGATGTGAACGAAGACTTTGAGAAAAACGAGGAGAAGATCATTTATCCAAGCCCAAATGCTTTAGAACGGAACTTGAGTTCAACTGGATTGGTCGGACCCAGGAGAACACAGTTTGATAAGTATTTCATTGATAGAAAGGGGGATAATGTAGTTGAGGAAACTAAGGGAGATAACTTGCCACCAGAAACAAGGGAGACAACTATACAGAAGTTTTTGGGTGCTCTTCCGTCACGAACCTCTTACAGTGCTTTTGTGAACTCTGAAAAAGATTCTAGTAGAAAATCGGGGACTCTTTACCGAGTGTTTGTTGATAACAAGAAAGAGGATGATTTCAATAAATTACACAGTGGAGTGACGGATGACAATATGGGAGTAACTGATGTTCCACCTTCCTCTCCAGAACCAGCAGTGAAGCAGGTGAAATGTTCAGCCAATCAGAACATCCCTGATCCACGATTGGTCAGGAATCAACCAATTAGAACGGAGGAATTCATGACTGAGACACCAAAATCAGATGAAAGATTGGATGAAATGAAGTCGCTGTCCAAGACGCCAAGAAAAGTTAGAAGATCTCGCAAACCTGCTGATATGGACATGGATCTTGATAAAAATACCAAGAAAGGTAAGAAGAAATTGTTTTCACAGCTTTTGGAATGGGTCCATATCATAAATTGGAAATTGTTTGGCATGAAATATTGCTAATTGGGAAGCATTCAAGAAAGTAATTTAATTAATTTGTTACTGAAACAAGGCTAATATTGGTTGAATTTCTTATTTAAAAAAAGAAAAGAAAACAAGTTATTTATTCAAAAACATCCACTGACTTCATGATTTATAAATTAAATTCACATTTACTATGTATTTTGAATTTTGTCATAAAATGGGAATTTTTTCATTTCAATTTGAAAAAATAAACCATTTTAAGCTCGACTTTTTGGAGAAAAATAGTCGGGCTATTGTCGTCAGCCTGTTATCTGCGTCAGCATCTGCGTTAGTTAAGTTTTTTGGTTAAGTTTTTTGCCAGAGTCCATTTCTCAAAAACTATCAAAGGTATTCATTTGAAACTTCCAATACTTGTTCACCATCAAAAGGGAACTCCATTACAACAAGGCAGGTAACCCTGTGATTTGTATTTCCAGAGTTATCTGCCCTTGATTGGACTTGCAACTTAGCATATTTTGACAACTTTTTGGTAAATATAAAAGTTTTCAAGATTTATCTAAGACATTAAATTGAAACTCAAGGTACTTGTTTATAGTGCTGACACCATTCTGCAGACAAGAGAATGTAACTCTTTCAAGGATTTTGCTTGAGTAATTGCCCTTTTTTCAACTTATAAATTTCGCTTTAGGTCAAATTTAGCAATATCTATAAGAGGTATTGACTTTAAACTCAAAGTACTGGATCACAGTGATGATTTTATTCTGTAGACAAGAGGTTGTAACTATACCAAGCGTTTTGGTGGAGTTATTGCCCTTTTTTCAACTTAGACTTTTTTGTTGTAGGTCAAATTTCGCAATATCTATACGAGGTATTGACTTGAACTTCAAAATACTTCATGACAGTGATAAATTTATTATTCAAACAAAGCCTAGAATACTACAAAACGTGAGTAAGTCGAGCGTCCAGCAGCAATAAGCGGTGCTCTTGTTGGCATTTGGAATTGCGTCCTTTTCCAGACCTGTTTAAATAAGGAAAAATTCACTGCATTAAGTCCACAACTCCAGTAATAAATCATATCTAATTAATACTCAGTTGTTTTCATTGATTGCTATTCCTCTTTGAAGAAATTATGAGTTGTTTGTTTATTTTTCAGACATTGAACTGCAGAAATCTACAGTGACATTCGCAGATGTTGGTGGGAATGATAAATCACTGATAGTAAGCTGCTATGTCTCGTTTGATACAAATATTTGACTTTATGCTGTCATAAAAAGTCTTTATTATGATGAAATTAATAGATAAAATAATTAAATTGAAAAGGAAATATGACTTTTTCGGCAGTAAATCAAAAATTCTTAAAGTTTGTTGAAGATACAAGGATACAAATGATTACTGTGATTTTTTTCATTATTTAACAGGGTCAGCGTGTTTCCTCTATATAAAGTTGGTACCGGAAAACGGTACCATTCCCAATCGGATTTTCTGACTATTTTTCCCAATTTGAAGTTAAAAAAATCCCAAATGTAAGAAAAAATTCCAAAAAGACCCTGAAAAGTTCGACGATGTTCCTGTATTTTACTTTAGTTTTACCCGAGCGTAAACCTCCACGCACAGCTGCAGGGCCTTCCCCAGGCTGTTTTAGCGCCCCGGTGCCTGGGCGTTTAATTTTAACTTGAACATATCCGGGGCGCCATAAATTAGTATTGCGCTTATAAACATCGCCCGGGGCACGTGTACTTTATCAATTAATTAGCTGTGTTGACTGCAGCAGACCGACAATTCCTGTTGTGAAAGCTAATCTCTTACGTCACAATGGCCGTTTTTCGCTCGAGAAACATGTACACCCACTCTATAAAGTCAGTGAATGATCAAAGCGAGTGTCAATTCGCCGAAAATTTTAACAATGAACAGTTATTTCGAAGCCGCAATCAATCACCCTGAAGCAACGCCATGTAGGCGGAGTTTCATACGGAATCCCGTTAGGGCCATCGCCTATGAATGGGTTGATCTTAACCGCGATACTCGATAGTACGATGATGAAAACGCGAAATCACGATACTACGATAACGAAAACGCGACAACACGATGATGATAACGCGACATTACGATAACGAAAACGCGATACTACGACAGTACGATGATGATAATGCGATATAATTTCGTGTTATCACCATCGTACTGTCGCATTTTCACCATCGTAATGTCGTTCTGTCGTGTTATCGCGTTTTCATTATCGTACTGTCGCGTTATCATCATCGTACTGTAGTGTTATCGCGTTTTCATTATCATACTGTCGCGTTATCATCATCGTACTGTCGCGTTATCATCATCGTACTGTCGCGTTATCATCATCGTACTGTCGCATTATCATCATCGTACTGTCGCGTTTTCACCATCGTACTGTCGCATTATCATCGTCGTACTATCGAGTATCGCGTTTAAGATCAACCCATTCATAGGCGATGGCCCTAACGGAATTCCGTAGTTTCACCATGCAGTAAAATCGAAATGAGCCAATAGAAACGCTCAGTTTATCTTCGCTTTGGAATGACGTTATATCTGACCAATCAGCGCAGTTGGCATGTATCCACACACAAGTAACCTTATACGCGCGTCAAGCGTATTGTCGACCTAAAAAGTAAACAAGCTTTCGTATTTTATAATATGCACACTTGTTAATTTAAAAAATTCATAACTTTAAAAAATAAACTGCGAAAAATCAATCTCAAATACGCTAATATGAAATCGTAATCGGAAAAGCCTACCCACTGTTACTGCTCAGTGTTGTAGTTTCGTAAACACAAGCGGTCTTGTTTATGTTCATGTATGCCATGTAAAACCCGTGTTTTCTGCAAAAGAGCGCGAAATGTCTAATGACAACCACGACGTCACGTTCCACGCATGGAAAGCGTGCGTGTACCGACCATGTGCTTTCTAAATACAGGTCTTAACATTTGACGCGCGTAGGCACAACGTGCACGGGGAAATTATCCCGCCGTTTTTGCAAGAACAAAGCATGTATAATATACACGTATTTTAATCATCATTCTTACAATGAGACTTTTTATTTTTAAAAGGCTAGAGGTATACCGTTTAAACGGTGATGTTTCGTTTATTTCATTTCGTTTAAACGTTTACAAAAAATTGAAAACGTGTTGGCCATAATTTTAAGAGCTTAAACGCACCAGATAACGTCATATGACACATGTCGCAAGAAAAATTTCGACGTAGGGACCGTGGCGCCTGAAAAAATATTCTGGGTTACTGTTAACAGCTAGGGGAAGTAACATACTGTTTTTACATCTTTTATGACATTTTTTAATGAAAGTGATAAAATTCCCAATTTGTATGAATACAACGCTAATTTTCCCAGTTTGACCGGTACCGGTACCATTCCCAAAGTGGTGAGGAAAAACGCTGAGGGTCGAGTAAACAGACCCATTTCCATTGCCAAATATGGTTTATTTTTCCAAATTGGAAAGAACAGTTCCCAAACCTGAATCGACAAAGTCCAAAAAACATTGGGAATGTTAATGTTAGTTGTAAATCATGTAATAAATTGTATGGTTATGGATAAACACCATAAAATACCAAGTTCAGCCAATATAACACCCATTCCCAAAGCAGTGAAAAAAATCGCTGGTACAATAATATATTTGAGGCGCGTCGTGGGAAACCCGGCCTTTATGCATGTGCGTAAAGTGTCGTCCCGGATCCCAGGACGGCACTTTCCGCTTTTATCGTATTTTCTGTTTCAACGAAGTCTCTTTTAAACATAAAACTGCACAGGCTAATCCGGGATGACACTTTACGCACATGCATTAGGCCCGGTTTTCCCACGACGCGGCTCATTTGTGTTTCAATTTCAGGAGATCTGCAAGCTGCTGGTGCACATGCGCCACCCGGAGGTGTATCAGCAGCTTGGCGTGACCCCGCCCAGGGGCTTCCTGCTGCATGGGCCCCCGGGATGCGGCAAGACACTGCTGGCCAATGCCATAGCTGGGGTGGGTAGTGTGAGGGTGGGTAGTGTGATAGCTGGGGTGGGTAGTGTGATAGCTGGGGTGGGTAGTGTGATAGCTGGGGTGGGTAGTGTGATAGCTGGGGTGGGTAGTGTGTTAGCTGGGGTGGGTAGTGTGATAGCTGGGGTGGGTAGTGTGATAGATGGGGTGGGTAGTGTGATAGATGGGGTGGGTAGTGTGATAGCTGGGGTGGGTAGTGTGATAGCTGGGGTGGGTAGTGTGAGGGTGGGTAGTGTGATAGCTGGGGTGGGTAGTGTGATAGCTGGGGTGGGTAGTGTGATAGCTGGGGTGGGTAGTGTGATATCTGGGGTGGGTAGTGTGATAGCTGGGGTGGGTAGTGTGAGGGTGGGTAGTGTAATAGCTGGGGTGGGTAGTGTGATAGCTGGGGTGGGTAGTGTGAGGGTGGGTAGTGTGATAGCTGGGGTGGGTAGTGTGATAGCTGGGGCCATATTCAGAAAGCTCCGAAGGAACATATTAACTTATCATTTGAAATGAAAAAATCAAATAAAATTTTCATTATCAAATTCAATATTTTGTGTTTAAAATATACCGTAAAAGATCGTGTATTACCCGCACCCATGTATAACGCGCACCAAATTTTCATAGCCGAATTTTAGGGTAAAAATGTGCGCGTTATACATGGTCTTTTACGGTAGTAAAATAAGAAGTATCTTTTCACTCCTTACCAGAATAAGGCCAATAACTATAAAATAAATTTATATGAACCAGCCAAAAACGTAAGCAATTTTAGAATTTTATTTTTCACTAAGGAGCTTTGTGGGTATGGGTATGGCCTTAGGATTGGAGAAGAATATTGCACACACACAAAATGGGCCTTAGGATTGGAGAAGAATATTGCACACACACAAAATGGGCTTTAGGATTGGAGAAGAATATTGCACACACACAAAATGGGCTTAGGATTGGGGAAGAATATTGCACACACACAGAAGGGCCTTAGGATTGGAGAAGAATATTGCACACACACAAAATGGGCCTTAGGATTGGAGAAGAATATTGCACACACACAGAAGGGGCTTAGGATTGGGGAAGAATATTGCACACACACAGAAGGGGCCTTAGGATTGGAGAAGAATATTGCACACACACACAAGGGGCCTTAGTATTGGGGAAGAATATTGCACACACACAAAAGGGGCCTTAGGATTGGGGATGAATATTGCACACACACACACAAAAGGGGCCTTAGGATTGGAGAAGAATATTGCACACACAAAAGGGGCCATAGGATTGGAGAAGAATATTGCACACACACAAAAGGGGCCTTAGGATTGGAGAAGAATATTGCACACACACACAAAAGGGGCCTTAGGATTGGGGAAGAATATTGCACACACACAAAGGGGCCTTAGGATTGGAGAAGAATATTGCACACACACAAAAGGGGCCTTTGGATTGGAGAAGAATATTGCACACACACAAAGGGGCCTTAGGATTGGAGAAGAATATTCCACACACACAAAAGGGGCCTTAGGATTGGAGAAGAATATTGCACACACACAAAGGGGCCTTAGGATTGGAGAAGAATATTGCACACACACAAAGGGGCCTTAGGATTCGAGAAGAATATTGCACACACACAAAAGGGGCCTTAGGATTGGGGAAGAATATTGCACACACACAAAAGGGTCCTTAGGATTGGGGAAGAATATTGCACACACACACACACACAAAAGGGGCCTTAGGATTGGAGAAGAAAATTGCACACACAAAAGGGGCCTTAGGATTGGAGAAGAATATTGCACACACACACAAAAGGGGGCCTTAGGATTGGGGAAGAATATTGCACACACACACACACAAAAGGAGCCTTAGGATTGGAGAAGAATATTGCACACACACACAAAAGGGGCCTTAGGATTGGGGAATAATATTGCACACACACGAAAGGGACCTTAGGATTGGGGAAGAATATTGCACATACACAAAAGGGGCCTTAGGATTGGAGAAGAATATTGTACACACACAAAAGGGGCCTTAGGAGTGGAGAAGAATATTGCACACACACACAAAAGGGGCCTTAGGATTGGGGAAGAATATTGCACACACACAAAGGGGCCTTAGGATTGCAGAAGAATATTGCACACACACAAAAGGGTCCTTAGGATTGGAGAAGAATATTGCACACACACAAAGGGGCCTTATGATTGGAGAAGAATATTGAACACACACAAAAGGGGCCTTAGGATTGGAGAATATTGCACACACACACAAAGGGGCCTTAGGATTGGAGAAGAATATTGCACACACACAAAGGGGCCTTAGGATTGGAGATGAATATTGCACACACACAAAAGGGGCCTTAGGATTGGGGAAGAATATTGCACACACACACAAAAGGGGCCTTAGGATTGGGGAAGAATATTGCACACACACAAAAGGGGCCTTAGGACTGGAGAAGAATATTGCACACACACAAAAGGGGCCTTAGGTTTGGGGAAGAATATTGCACACACACAAAAGGGGCCTTAGGATTGGGGAAGAATATTGCACACGCACACACAAAAGGGGCCTTAGGACTGGAGAAGAATATTGCACACACAACAGGGGCCTTAGGATTGGAGAATAATATTGCACACACACACACAAAAGGGGCCTTAGGATTAGGGAAGAATATTGCACACACACACACACACACAAAAGGGGCCTTAGGATTGGGGAAGAATATTGCACACACAAAAGGGGCCTTAGGATTGGAGAATAATATTGCACACACACACACACAAAAGGTGCCTTAGGATTGGAGAAGAATATTGCACACACACACACAAAAGGGGCCTTAGGATTGGGGAAGAATATTGCACACACACACACACACAACAGGGGCCTTAGGATTGGAGAAGAATTTTATTGCACACACAAAAGGGGCCTTAGGATTGGAGAAGAATATTGCACACACACACAAAAGGGGGCCTTAGGATTGGCAGAAGAATATTGCACACACACACACAAAAGGGGCCTTAGGATTGGAGAAAAATATTGCACACACACACAAAAGGGGCCTTAGGATTGGGGAAGAATATTGCACTCACACAAAAGGGGTCTTAGGATTGGAGAAGAATATTGCACACACACAAAAGGGGCTTTAGGATTGGGAAGAATATTGCACACACACAAATGGGGTCTTAGGATTGGGGAAGAATATTGCACACACACAAAAGGGGCCTTAGGATTGGGGAAGAATATTGCACACACACACGCACAAAAGGGGCCTTAGGATTTGAGAATAATATTGCACACACAAAGGGGGCCTTAGGATTGGAGAAGAATATTGCACACACACAAAAGGGGCCTTAGGATTGGAGAAGAATATTGCACACACACACACACAAAAGGGGCCTTAGGATTGGGGAAGAATATTTCACACAGACACAAAAGGGGCCTTAGGATTGGAGAAGAATATTTCACACACACACACAAAAGGGGCCTTAGGATTGGGGAAGAATATTGCACACACACACAAAAGGGTCCTTAGGATTGGAGAAGAATATTGCACACACACACATGAAAGGGGCCTTAGGATTGGGGAAGAATATTGCACACACACACACACAAAAGGGGCCTTAGTATTGGGGAAGAATATTGCACACACACACACAAAAGGGGCCTTAGGATTGGGGAAGAATATTGCACACACACAAACGGGGCCTTAGGATTGGGGAAGAATATTGCTCACACACAAAAGGGGCCTTAGGATTGGAGAAGAATATTGCACACACACACACAAAAGGGGCCTTAGGATTGGGGAAGTATTTTGCACACACACACACAAAAGGGGCCTTAGGAATGGAGAAGAATATTGCACACACACACACAAAAGGGGCCTTAGGATTGGAGAAGAATATTGCACTCACACAAAAGGGGCCTTAGGATTGGAGAAGAATATTGCACACACAAAAGGGGCCTTAGGATTGGAGAAGAATATTGCACACTCACAAAAGGGGCCTTAGGATTGGAGAAGAATATTGCACACACACAAAAGGGGCCTTAGGATTGGGGAAGAACATTGCACACACACACACACAAAAGGTGCCTTAGGATTGGACAATAATATTACACACATACAAAAGGGACCTTAGGATTGGGGAAGAACATTGCACACACACACACAAAAGGTGCCTTAGGATTGGAGAAGAATATTGCACACACACAAAAGGGGCCTTAGGATTGGAGAAGAATATTTCACACACACAAAAGGGGCCTTAGGATTGGAGAAGAATATTGCACACACACAAAAGGGGCCTTAGGATTGCAGAAGAACATTGCACACACACAAAAGGGGCCTTAGGATTGGAGAAGAATATTGCACACACAAAAGGGGCCTTAATTTGGAGAAGAATATTGCACACAGAAAAGGGGCCTTAGGATTGAGGAAGAATATTGCACACACACACACAAAAGGTGCCTTAGGATTGGAGAAGAATATTGCACACACAAAAGGGGCCTTTAGATTGGAGAAGAATATTGCACACACACACGGGGCCTTAGGATTGGGGAAGTATATAGCACACACACAAAAGGGGCCTTAGCATTGGAGAAGAATATTGCACACACACAAAAGGGGCCTTAGGATTGGAGAAGAATATTGCACACACACAAAAGGGGCCTTAGGAATGCGGAAGAATATTGCACACACACAAAAGGGGCCTTAGGATTGGAGAAGAATATTGCACACACACACAAAAGGGGCCTTAGGATTGGGGAAGAATATTGCACACACACAAAAGGGGCCTTAGGATTGGAGAAGAATATTGCAAACACACAAAAGGGGCCTTAGGATTGGAGAAGAATATTGCACACACACAATAGGGGCCTTAGGATTGGGGAAGAATATTGCACACACAAAAGGGGCCTTAGGATTGGAGACGAATATTGCACACACAAAAGGGGCCTTAGGATTGGAGAAGAATATTGCACACACTCACACAAAAGGTGCCTTAGGATTGGAGAAGAATATTGCACACACAAAAGGGGCCTTAGGATTGGAGAAGAATATTGCACACACACAAAAGGGGCCTTAGGATTGGAGAAGAATATTGCACACACACACACACAAAAGGGGCCTTAGGATTGGGGAAGAATATTGCACACACACACACAAAAGGGGCCATAGGATTGGGGAAGAATATTGCACACACACACAAAAGGGGCCGTAGGATTGGAGAAGAATATTGCACACACACACACGAAAGGGGCCTTAGGATTGGGGAAGAATATTGCACACACACACACACACAAAAGGGGCCTTAGTATTGGGGAAGAATATTGCACACACACACACAAAAGGGGCCTTAGGATTGGGGAAGAATATTGCACACACACAAACGGGGCCTTAGGATTGGGGAAGGATATTGCTCACACACAAACGGGGCCTTAGGATTGGAGAAGAATATTGCACACACACACACAAAAGGGGCCTTAGGATTGGGGAAGTATTTTGCACACACACACACAAAAGGGGCCTTAGGAATGGAGAAGAATATTGCACACACACACACAAAAGGGGCCTTAGGATTGGAGAAGAATATTGCACTCACACAAAAGGGGCCTTAGGATTGGAGAAGAATATTGCACACACAAAAGGGGCCTTAGGATTGGAGAAGAATATTGCACACTCACAAAAGGGGCCTTAGGATTGGAGAAGAATATTGCACACACACAAAAGGGGCCTTAGGATTGGGGAAGAATATTGCACACACACACACACACAAAAGGTGCCTTAGGATTGGACAAGAATATTGCACACATACAAAAGGGACCTTAGGATTGGGGAAGAATATTGCACACACACACACAAAAGGTGCCTTAGGATTGGAGAAGAATATTGCACACACACAAAAGGGGCCTTAGGATTGGAGAAGAATATTGCACACACACAAAAGGGGTCTTAGGATTGGAGAAGAATATTGCACACACACAAAAGGGGCCTTAGGATTGGAGAAGAACATTGCACACACACAAAAGGGGCCTTAGGATTGGAGAAGAATATTGCACACACAAAAGGGGCCTTAGGATTGGAGAAGAATATTGCACACAGAAAAGGGGCCTTAGGATTGAGGAAGAATATTGCACACACACACACAAAAGGTGCCTTAGGATTGTGGAAGAATATTGCACACACAAAAGGGGCCTTTGGATTGGAGAAGAATATTGCACACACACAAGTGCCTTAGGATTGGGAAAGTATATAGCACACACACAAAAGGGGCCTTAGCATTGGAGAAGAATATTGCACACACACAAAAGGGGCCTTAGGAATGGAGAAGAATATTGCACACACACAAAAGGGGCCTTAGGATTGGGGAAGAATATTGCACACACACAAAAGGGGCCTTAGGATTGGAGAAGAATATTGCACACACACACAAAAGGGGCCTTAGGATTGGGGAAGAATATTGCACACACACAAAAGGGGCCTTAGGATTGGAGAAGAATATTGCACACACACAATAGGGGCCTTAGGATTGGGGAAGAATATTGCACACACAAAAGGGGCCTTAGGATTTGAGACGAATATTGCACACACAAAAGGGGCCTTAGGATTGGAGAAGAATATTGCACACACTCACACAAAAGGTGCCTTAGGATTGGAGAAGAATATTGCACATGCAAAAGGGGCCTTAGGATTGGAGAAGAATATTGCACACACACAAAAGTTGCCTTAGGATTGGAGAAGAATATTGCACACACACACACAAAGGGGCCCTTAGGATTGGAGAATAATATTGCAGACACACACACAAAAGGTGCCTTAGGATTGGAGAAGAATATTGCACACACACACACAAAAGGGGTCTTAGGAGTGGGGAAGAATATTGCACTAACACAAAAGGGGCCTTTGGATTGGAGAAGAATATTGCACACACACAAAGGGGGCCTTAGGATTGGAGAAGAATATTGCACACACATAAAAGGGGCCTTAGGATTGGAGAAGAATATTGCACACACACACACAAAAGGGGCCTTAGGATTGGAGAAGAATATTGCACTAACACAAAAGGGGCCGTAGGATTGGAGAAGAATATTGCAAACACAAAAGGGGTCTTAGGATTGGAGAAGAATATTGCACACTCACAAACGGGGCCTTAGGATTGGAGAAGAATATTGCACACACACAAAAGGGGCCTTAGGATTGGGGAAGAATATTGCACACACACAAATCCAGTTGTTAGGAAAATATATGATATAATATTTATATTTAAAAAAAATCAAAATCCAGTAATTTACGTAATTACCTATTTTCCATGACATATTCTATCATCGGGGTAAGTAATGAATAATATTTAATAATGACTCAGTCATGAACATTACTATTGATATTGCTCGGTACTTCTCACAGGAGCTTGATCTGCCCATACTGAAATTTGCGGCCACTGAGATTGTATCTGGGGTGTCTGGGGACTCCGAGGCCAAAATACGAGACTTGTTCGAGAAAGCACAGGTAGACATTAACATATTGTAGTTCTATCAATTGTTAACCGGTTTTCAACTTTAAATGACCAAACAAATAATGAAATGAAAATATTGCTTTTGAGAGGTTTAAAACAACAGCAGGACAAAGTTTCTGTGCTTATTGCACATCCATTTGTTCTGTAAAACATTTTTCGCATTTACATCCTTGCTCAGGGTAAGGGAATATATAGAGGATATTTATTGATTTGGGTGAATAATAGAATTTTATTTCACAAGTGGATATAATTTTCATAAATAATTCCAAAAGTTAGTATTGTGAGATAAAAGTGTCATATTTTGTGCATTGTCGCTTAATTATATTTTTGTTGAATTTCATAATATGTTTTCTGCAAACATGTATGCAAATACTGTACATGTGTACAAATTTGCCAAGGGAGGTAAAACACTTCTGGTAAATCTATGTAATCTACAGAAAAATAGCCCGTTCGTTTTATGTAACAATACAATTTTACATTTTCACTGTTCCAACAGTGGAAATATCAGATTTTCTTCCACCAATATTATTCTGTATTTCACTGAAAAGCATATATTAAATGACTGTTTTCCTATTCAGTATTTGCGGATCCTACAGGTTGCATGCATACATTTTCAGCAAAATGCGCCATGCATCATGTTCATTGATGAGATCGACTCCATCACGCCGAAGAGAGAGACGGCCTCTAAGGATATGGAGAGACGTATAGTGGCACAGCTCCTCGCCTGCATGGACGGTACATACACATGGCGCCCACACTGGCGCCAGTACCTAGTAGCTTTCACACGGCCATCACAGGCACCAGTACTCCTATGGCTTTCATAGCTTTCCATTATTGTAGAATTTTACAAGATTACAAAAGCAACCTGTGCATCACAATATTATGTGTATTATTTTGGGCAGCATTGATAGGTTGGGCCAGGCTTACTAATTGTCTCCTAATTCTAATGCATATTGTATTTATACGAGGGTTGTCTGGAAAGTTCGTAGACTAGTGTTGTAAAATGAAATAGTATAATCTTAAAACATTTTCTCTTTGTGTACTTCCTAAATTTCTGTTATTTCGATAGTCTTAGCGATACAACTACTGAAATACAGAGCACTTCAAATTGCTCTGAAAACTTTCTATTGTAAATCATTTTTAAATATGTCTTTATTTTGTTATTTCCACACGATTCTGCATAATTTTTATGCAACATCACAAAGTATATTTTAAGTGTGTGCGAAATCTGAACGTTATATGATGTCAAATAAACAAACGCTTGAGAATATCGATAAAGGAGCGCGTTTCCAGAGTGTATGAAAATGAAGACGTTTGACGTTCGTACGGAGCAGTGCAGCTTTATCAGATTTGGGTTAATCACGCAATGAATGCTACGAACACATGGCATTTGCGATTTAAGAATATTTGTCTGCAGGACGTTCCCGGCTTGGTGTTTAAATAATATTGTCGATTCACGGTTGAAAATGATGCTGGTATGCATTAAAAATTATCCATATTTTATGCCCCCCTTCCAACAAGTGTAGGTATATTGCTTTGCACCGGTCGGTCGGTATGATGGTTGGTCTGTCCGTAGACCATTTCGTTTCCGCACTATATCCACGATATCCAGAGAACGCTTTGACCTATGATCATTTAAGTTGGTATGCTGGTTACTTGGGAGGAAAGGAAGACGCCTATTCATTTTGAGGTCAACAGGTCAAAGGTGAAGGTCACCTTTGTTAAAAATAGAAAAACAGTTTCGCTCAATAACTTGAGAATGCAATGAGATATTTTAATCAAACTTTATACATGGATACCTTATATCGAGACCTCGCTTGGGATTGCATATGGGGTGGGTGGGGTCAAGGTCAAGGTCACCATTACTAAAAATAGAAAAACGGTTTCTGCTCAATAACTTGAGAACGCATTGAGATATTTTAATGAAACTTCATACATAGATACCTTATATTGAGACCTTGCTTGGGATTGCATATGGGGTGGGTGGGGTCGAGGTCACTGTTATTAAAAATAGAAAAAACAGTTTCCGCTCAATAACTTGCGACTGCATCGAGATATTTTAATGAAACTTCATACAAATATACCTTATATCGAGACCTCACTTGGGATTGCATATGCGGTGGCTGGGGTCAAGGTCACCGTTACAAAAAATGGAAAAACGGTTTCCGCTCAATAACTTTAGAATCCATAAAGATAATTTAATGAAACTTCTTACATAGATACCATATATTGAGACCTTGCTTTGGATTGCATTTGGGGTGTGTGGGGGCAAGATCACCATAACTTAAAATAGAAAAATGGTTTCTGCTCAATAACTTGAGAACGCATCGAGATATTTTAATGAAACTTCATACATATATACCTTATATCGGAGCCTTGCTTGATAATGCATATCGGGTGGGTGTGGTCCAGGTCAAGGTGACCGTTTCTAAAAATAGAAAATGGTTTCCGCTTAATAACTTGAGAACGCATCAAGATATTTTAATGAAACTTCATACATAGATATCTTAAATTGAGACCTCTCTTGGGATTGCATATGTGGTGGGTGGGGTCAAGGTCAAGGTCACCATTATTAAAAATAGAAAAACGGTTTTCGCTCAATAACTTGACAAGCATTGAGATATTTTAATGAAACTTCATACATATATACCTTATATTGAGACCTCGCTTGGGATTGCATATGGGGTGGATGGGGTCAAGGTCACCATTGCTAAAAATATATGAATGGATTTGCTCAATAACTTGAGAATGCATCGAGATATTTAAATGACATTACATACATAGATGCCTTATATTGAGACCTTGGGATTTCATATGACCTATGGGGTGGGTGGGGTCAAGGTCACCATTACTAAAAATAGAAAAACGGTTTCCGCTCAATAACTTGATAATGCATCGAGATATTTTAATGAAACTTCATGCATAGATACCATACATGGAGACCTTGCTTGGGATTGCATATTAAAAAAAATTCTGAACAATTGCACATATTCACAACTTGGCTGCAAGTCGGGGGGATACATGATTTACAAACATCTCTTGTTTATTTTTAAACTCGGTCTGAAGTCTGCTACCTGGTCAACTCACGGTTGACGTTACACATTATTAGAAAATAAACTTTCTGATATATTTTATAACAGTAAATGAAATGATATTATAATCATTTCTGTAACATTCACATGAAGAAGGAATATATAATTGCGATTTTTTTTTTCAAAGATATCAGTTCCATTTCTATTGCTTCATATGCCAAGATCGTCTTGGTTCCTTCCGAAAATTATCAGACATGAATGGATTGTTGAGAAAATACTGTTCCATTGATACACAGCACCAACACATTGCTACAAACATACGGTGATAGCTATCGACTTGCTCGTTTTTCATCGGATTTAGCATGTTCCATTTATTCCACTGTGCACCTATTAACTTTGCAGTGTGTCTGAGTTTACATTATGACCTGTTGGGGCAGCGCTATGAAAATCATTCTGAACTGCTTAATGCATATATATAAAAAAAAAAGAAATATGGAGGGAAATGGTAAAGGGAAATATGTACGCATTGAGCTGTTTGTCATATATAGTTGGTACTTTGTCATAGAAAGTTCCTTGCAGTGTCTGGAGAATATTATAACAGTGACGTTATTTGGACATGACATCGTAATTAGCGTCAAACTGCTCCGTACTTGGTATGATGCACTATTTTAGTTATCTTTTTTACCATTAATATATTTAAAATATATTTCACAAACTTAACAAACACACTTGTAATTATTTAATTATCCAGTTCCCGTAACTTTTCTAAACGCAAAACAAATAATATTTTAGCAGTCTACGAACTTTCCGGACAACCCGCGTATATTTGAAAGACAGCAATGCTGGCATATATATGAGATTATCTTGGGCTGTTTAAGATTCAGCATATATAAAAATTACAATATGGCCAATTAAATTAGAGATTAGGTATTGGAAAATTTAAAAAGCTTCAAAAAAAGATATAATATGGTCGTTTCAGTTATGTTTACTTACATGCTCGTAAACGTACTGTACAGCAATGTCATGTACTGTCCTGACCATGTTGCAGACCTGAATGCAAACCCCAGCTGCCACGTGCTGGTGATAGGGGCCACCAACCGGGCAGACTCCCTTGACCCCGCGTTGAGACGCGCCGGGAGATGCGACCGCGAGATCTCACTGGGAATCCCGGACGAGCTGGCAAGATTCAAGTGAGTGTGTAGTTAGTTACATGGTGTGGTCTAAAGGACTGGGAGAGAAGAGTGATACATACAGAATATTACTCTAGTCAATTGTTCCAAGAGTATGTATTAGTAGAGTAGCTTGTGTGATGACGTATCACACGAGAGGCAGAGCCTCGAGTGCGATACTAAATAACGCAAGCCACAAGGCTAATACATACTCTTGGAACAATTGACTAGAGTAATATTCCCTTTATTATATACCACTATAAACTTACAATGTGCATTTACTGTACGTTAATTTTTTTTAAACTACAATAATGTCTGAAATGGTACGCCGTATATTGATTTCGTGTGACGCGTAAGAATAATATTTATGACGTTATCATGTAAACAAAACAGGAACAAAAACATGGCATTTATATGAACTCTTAACTTTTGTGGGTTTATCACAATTAAAATTTGCTGTCGTTTTCTGTTATGCGAAGTCTCTTTTGGTTCTGTGTTGGGGATTTGGCATAGTAGTTTTTGACAGTAACGCTGCAATGGAAGGATTGAGAATTTTGGGGATATGTGAGGATTAAATCATAAATAACGGCGTTCATAGTGGTCCTGTTGCAGGTCAGAAGATGAACAGTCAGATGCTGCTGCCGTAAAAGTTGGTTGAAAACTCAAATATGTCAGTCGTGAATTTTGGAGACATTGTAGCTGACATTCAAATTGGAGTCTGCGTTTAAAGTAATGCTTTAGTTTAGCGCTGAGTATAGATTATATTTGTTTACGTTACTCTAGGATGACTTCTTAAAAAAGTAGTCCAGCTAGTATGGTAATACAGGATCGGAAAAATAGCGATTAGCATAATACAGGATTTTGTTCTGTTGACATGTATTTCGGCGTATCGGTCATAGACTGACTTGATTTCATGAAGGCCCACTATCCTGTTTCAGGATACAGCAGATGGGTCATGGTCTGACTTGATTATAATATATAAAGGCTCATTATCCTGTTACAGGATACAGCGATCAGTCATGGACTGACTTGATTTCATGAAGGCTCAATACCCTGTTACAGATTGCTTCAGAATATGTCATGGAGAGACTTGATGGTTCTTTATCCTGTTGCAGGATACTGCAGGTCCTGTGTCATGGACTGACTTGATTTTATGAAGGTACATTATCCAGTAACAGGATATCGCAGATCCTGTGTCATGAACTGACTTGATTTTATGAAGGTACATTATCCAGTAACAGGATATTGCAGATCCCGTGTCATGAACTGACCTGATTTTATGAAGGTACATTATCCAGTAACAGGATATCGCAGATCCTGTGTCATGAACTGACCTGATTTTATGAAGGTACATTATCCAGTAACAGGATATCGCAGATCCTGTGTCATGAACTGACCTGATTTTATGAAGGTACATTATCCAGTAACAGGATATCGCAGATCCTGTGTCATGAACTGACCTGATTTTATGAAGGTACATTATCCAGTAACAGGATATCGCAGATCCTGTGTCATGAACTGACCTGATTTTATGAAGGTACATTATCCAGTAACAGGATATCGCAGATCCTGTGTCATGAACTGACCTGATTTTATGAAGGTACATTATCCAGTAACAGGATATCGCAGATCCTGTGTCATGAACTGACCTGATTTTATGAAGGTACATTATCCAGTAACAGGATATCGCAGATCCTGTGTCATGAACTGACCTGATTTTATGAAGGTACATTATCCAGTAACAGGATATCGCAGATCCTGTGTCATGAACTGACCTGATTTTATGAAGGTACATTATCCAGTAACAGGATATCGCAGATCCCGTGTCATGAACTGACCTGATTTTATGAAGGCTCACTATCCTGTTAAAGGATACTGCAAGTTCTGTGTCGTGGACTAACTTGATTTTACAAAGGCCGATTGTGCTGTTACAGGATACTGCAGGTCCTGTGTCGCGGACTGAGGCTGCAGGATGGGTTTGACTTCCGGTCCCTGGCCCACTACACGCCCGGCTATGTGGGGGCAGACCTTATGGCTCTGACGAGGGAGGCCGCAATCACTGCTGTAAACAGGTGAGGGTCAGGCAATCACTGCTGTAAACAGGTGAGGGTCAGGCAATCACTGCTGTAAACAGGTGAGGGTCAGGCAATCACTGCTGTAAACAGGTGAGGGTCAGGCAATCGCTGCTGTAAACAGGTGAGGGTCAGGCAATCACTGCTGTAAACAGGTGAGGTCAGGCAACAGGAAAGTTGGAGAAATTTGATACCATAGTCAAGCATGTTTTTATAAATTTGTTGTTTTTTAAGTAGTAAGGTTGTTGGATTTATATTTCATGCAAGGTAAAGTTTTATTTCATTGAATTAAATTTCTTCCAATTGTAACTAAAATTGATGTTGAATGAATGTGTAACCATTCACACTTACAGAACATTTGGAGAGTTGTTGTGTACAAGGGTTTCTTAATGCCGAGTCTTTTGAAATGATTAAGATATAGTCATTGTCCTATAGAACAACCATGGTGATGTTAGGGTAAGGTTTCATTGTTTGCATACTTACGAGACACTAGTTTGATTATTAAAATTAAAATACAAAATTGTTGTATTGATTACATTTCTTTGCATTGTAGGGTGTTCCAGGAACTGCAGAGTCAGCCCCAGACAGACATCAATGTCACGACTCCACTACCTCTCATCTCTAGCGTGCGGGACTCTCATGATCTCACAGCAGTGCCCAGCATTACCCATACTGCTGGGGATATAGATGTACACAGCATGACATCTGTGACAGAATCTGTGACCTTTAATGGTAGTCAGGCAGGTATGGAGGAGAAAACGGACTTTGCTGATGGAGGTTTAGATAGAAATGGTTGTTTAGAACTTATAAAAAATGGTGCTTCAAATGATATTATGCAAGTTCAAAGTTCGGAGGCTATAACTGTTGTGAATCAGCATGTTGAGGTGATGGATACAACAGAAGCAAACAGTGAGAGTGTGGACGGTATTCATGCAGGTGTTAGTGACACAAACAGTTGTGTTGATGATTCTGCTGCTGATAATTCGACTGAATTATCAGAGGGGAGAATAGAAACACAGGAGCCACCAGATGGTTTAAACAGTGCAAAGTGCAACATTGCAGGGAAAGGGAATGAAAAAGTGTCGGCTTTTAACGACCCACCCATTACCAGAGAATCAGAACTGCTTTCAGGTAGTTAAAGTGAAATTTACATTCTGTACATAATATAATATTATCAATATTAATTTCAATTAAAAATGTGGTTTCATTTAGCCGTTTCCCTGATCAAGATATATACCGGTACCTTGATTAGTAGATTTCAGGAAAATGTTTTTTTTAATTCCAACATTCATTCAAGTGTATAAATGGCCTTTGCCTGCATTTTTTTTATAAAAGAAAGACCAACAAAATAAAAAATAGTTCTTCAATGGCTACATGGTGCATGGTGACCCTGTTTTATGCATAAACATATTTTCATCGTTACATCGTTTTCACCTATATTTGTTGTACAAAAATAACCAATTAACCTCCCTGTAGATAATATGTCATTTTTTCAGTGCTCTCTTGGTTAAAGGAACATCCCCCTCTCACTGAGTCACAGCTTCAGGACCTCTATATCACAGTAGAAGATTTTAAGGTACACAAGACACCAGTCTCATGTTGAAATAATACCCTAACAATGGTATACAACTTTATTGTTTGGTTCTTGACATCATATCAGATGTGTCTTTCAAATTATCTTTTGGGCCATTTACATGTTCTGCGCACATTGCAAAAGCTTGTTCCACAGCTTCAAAGTTGGTCGAAGGTTTTTCATAAATCCTATGATTACTGGAAACAAATCATTTACAGTTTATGTTCACGTGACCTTAACAATAGTTTTGCATCAGCCTATAAGACGTTAGGCTGCACGTTAATAATAAACATGTTAGTGATGTATAATTCCGTTATAATACAGCCTTTTGAAGACAGCAGATACTATAGTAGTGTCAAACTAGGGATTGCATTGACAGTCTTCATATGAGGCGCGTCGTGGGAAAACCGGACTTAATGCATGTGCGTAAAGTGTCGTCCCGGATTAGCCTGTGCAGTCAGCACCCGCTAATCCGGGACGGCACTTTCTGCCTACAGAGGATTCATGTTTAGAAGAGACTTCATTGAAACAGAAAATACCATAAAAGCGGAAAGTGCCGTCCTGGATTAGCCTGTGCGAACTGCACAGGCTAATCCGGGACGACACTTTACGCACATGCATTAAGTCCGGTTTTCCCACGACGCGCCACGTATAAATTTTTTCTAATTACTTGCCCATTCAGGCATATGCCATACAATTTCAGCTTGCCCAAATCCACCTGAACTTGTCCAAATTATAAAAAAATAAAACCTAGTGATTACCTTAACAGTTCAAATGATAGCGATGTTGTTCATGAAGTCAGTCATATGGAAAGAAAATCAGGTGAAGATATATTTAGAGAAAAAATTCTAGACATTGTTGTGTTTTTTGGTAAATGAATCTTAATTTCATTAAATTTGCAACCTCCTTGTTCTTGTCTTTTTGCGCAGACGTCAATATTTTAACTTGCCCGAACAGATGTTTACTTGTCCTGGGCTGTGGGTAAGTTGTTATCTCAAAGACTGCATTGACAAGACAAATATGAGAAATGGTAACAGCTAAGGCGTAAACAAAATTATGTTTGTTTCAGGTTACCCGACCTACCCTGAAAAAATGCCCTGACCCTAGAACATTTTATTGAGTGGGTCAGATATATTTTTTGGTTTTATTTTACTTTCTTCCAATAATTAAATGTTTTTGGATAAATAAGTGTTTTGTTTTGATAGCATCCACTTCAAAACAATGTTTTATGATATTAGAGACATGTTTTGAATATTCATTCAGTTTTAGAAACTTCAACTTTGACAATTTACCAAAAAAAAAAAAATTAATTCCCTACCTACCTACCCTATTTTTTGGGCATGTAACCTGAAACAAACATTAAAAAAAATGTACGCCTAATTTAAGAATCTATGCTTTATTGCTGTCACAAACTCTACACAGTATACATGCTGATCAGATTGCACCAATATGCTCGCCTGTCTACATGTACTTTGTACCTCTTCCTATAAATTATCACATTGGCTCTCAGCTGTTGACGGGTTGTTCTGTTATTCAGGAAGCTCTCAAGTGTGTTCAGCCGTCGGCGAAGCGCGAGGGGTTTGCGACGGTACCCGACGTGACGTGGGACGATATCGGCGCCTTGAAAGACATTAGGGAGGAGCTACAGCTTGCAATACTGGTAGAGTAACAGTCTGTCACGTTCTGTCATGGCAGCTGGAGTAACAGTCTGTCACGTTCTGTCATGGCAGCTGGAGTAACAGTCTGTCACGTTCTGTCATGACAGCTGGAGTAACAGTCTGTCACGTTCTGTCATGACAGCTGGAGTAACAGTCTGTCACGTTCTGTCATGACAGCTGGAGTAACAGTCTGTCATGTTCTGTCATGACAGCTGGAGTAACAGCCTGTCACGTTCTGTCATGACAGCTGGAGTAACAGTCAGTCACGTTCTGTCATGACAGCTGGAGTAACAGTCTGTCGCGTTCTGTCATGACAGCTGGAGTAACAGTCTGTCACGTTCTGTCATGACAGCTGGAGTAACAGTCTGTCACGTTCTGTCATGACAGCTGGAGTAACAGTCTGTCACGTTCTGTCACGACAGCTGGAGTTGATGTGTGCTAGCATGACGCACACCAGTCGGTTGTAGTATAGTATGAGTCATGGGAGAATTACGTTGGCCAAATGACATCTTGGTTATAATCATTTGTTTACTTATCTATGACTGTGCTTGAGCATGTTCAGCATTAATATGTATGCACTCATAGCCATTAAATCATTGACTTAACATTAATATGTATGCACTCATAGCCATTAAATCATTGACTTAACATTAATATGTATACACTCATAGCCATTAAATCATTGACTTAACATTAATATGTATGCACTCATAGCCATTAAATCATTGACTTAACATTAATATGTATGCACTCATAGCCATTAAATCATTGACTTAACATTAATATGTATGCACTCATAGCCATTAAATCATTGACTTAACATTAATATGTATGCACTCATAGCCATTAAATCATTGACTTAACATTAATATGTATGCACTCATAGCCATTAAATCATTGACTTAACATTAATATGTATGCACTCATAGCCATGAAATAATTGACTTAACAGTAATATGTATGCACTCATAGCCATTAAATCATTGACTTAACATTAATATGTATGCACTCATAGCCATTAAATCATTGACTTAACATTAATATGTATGCACTCATAGCCATTAAATCATTGACTTAACATTAATATGTATGCACTCATAGCCATTAAATCATTGACTTAACATTAATATGTATGCACTCATAGCCATTAAATCATTGACTTAACATTAATATGTATGCACTCATAGCCATTAAATCATTGACTTAACATTAATATGTATGCACTCATAGCCATTAAATCATTGACTTAACATTAATATGTATGCACTCATAGCCATTAAATCATTGACTTAACATTAATATGTATGCACTCATAGCCATTAAATCATTGACTTAACATTAATATGTATGCACTCATAGCCATTAAATCATTGACTTAACATTAATATGTATGCACTCATAGCCATTAAATCATTGACTTAACATTAATATGTATGCACTCATAGCCATTAAATCATTGACTTAACATTAATATGTATGCACTCATAGCCATTAAATCATTGACTTAACATTAATCTTGCTACTATCGTTTTTCTTCATAGTCTCTATTAAGGTATAAGTGGTGTTTCATTTATTTCTTGAGGTTGTTAAACGTTTATTTGCAGTCATTATTTATTGATGTAGATATTTTCTATTTTGGGAAAGGTGCATTTTCTATAAATGTTTTTTTGTTTGTTACGAAATGATACTGCTCCACTATTTAGAACATAGTGTTTTACCTGGTGATGTTGACACTCCAAATGGCATTCCGCACTACATCCCATACTGGTGTTACAGGCACCAGTGCGTCATCCAGAGCAGTTCCAGAGCCTGGGTCTGACGAGGGCACAGGGGGTGCTGCTAGCCGGGCCACCGGGGTGTGGGAAAACACTGCTCGCAAAGGTAATCAACAAAGACGTATTGATCATTTAGTATTTATTTTGAGTGTCAAATGTAAACTCAATTAAAGACATTCTCCGACTTTCGGTAAGTGAAGGGTCTAGTTTATTTTTAAGTTAAATAGCAGAATCCAAAATGCTGATGCGAAAATTTAATAATGGGTCATAAAACTTGATTAACTGAACTAACATTGGCATTTTCAATGTAATATTGGGTCATAAAACTTGATTAACTGAACTAACATTGGCATTTCAATGTAATAATGGGTCATAAAACTTGATTAACTGAACTAACATTGGCATTTTCAATGTAATATTGGGCTTGGCCAAAGCCTTGCAGTGTATAAGTTCTGGGTTTGTTTTGCTGGACAGTGGTGTATTATTATTCTGCAAGTTCATTTTGTACTTGATGCAGATTTTTCCAATGTGAAGTTGTGAAGCAAAGCATTTAATTAATAACAGAGATAATCTAATTGTTTTGTTTTTGGCAATCAGGATAGTATCCTGTTGGTAAAATAATATTCTTCGTGTAAATGTTGTAAACTTGTTGTTATATACTTAATATGGTCAAGTTTAGGAGGTTCAAGATTGTGTGTTCTGCCTTTATTTACTTAATATGGTCAAGTTTAGGAGGTTCAAGATTGTGTCTTCCTCTTGCAGGCTGTGGCCAATGAGTCTGGTATCAACTTTATCTCGGTGAAGGGACCAGAACTGCTGAACATGGTACGTGGGCAGATCTAGTATACTTTATCTCGGTGAAGGGACCAGAACTGCTAAACATGGTACGTGGGCAGATCTAGTATATTTTATCTCGGTGAAGGGACCAGAACTGCTGAACATGGTACGTGGGCAGATCTAGTATATTTTATCTCTGTGAAGGGACCAGAACTGCTGAACATGGTACGTGGGTAGATCTAGTATATTTTATCTTGGTGAAGGGACCAGAACTGCTGAACATGGTACGTGGGCAGATCTAGTATATTTTATCTCAGTGAAGGGACCAGAACTGCTGAACATGGTACGTGGGCAGATCTAGTATATTTTATCTCGGTGAAGGGACCAGAACTGCTGAACATGGTACTTGGGCAGATCTAGTATATTTTATCTCGGTGAAGGGACCAGAACTGCAGAACATGGTACATGGGCAGATCTAGTATATTTTATCTCGGTGAAGGGACCAGAACTGCAGAACATGGTACATGGGCAGATCTAGTATACTTTATCTCGGTGAAGGGACCAGAACTGCTGAACATGGTACGTGGCAGATCTAGTATATTTTATCACGGTGAAGGGACTAGAACTGCTGAACATGGGCAGATCTAGTATATTTAAATAAAGTAAGAAGCGTTGGACATATTAAAATTGTGTGTGTTTCCAGTATTGAAGCATTACAAGCTTACAGCCTTGCTCTGATGTTCATAGATGTGTGTGCATATAATGTAAACTTGTAATACATCTTTGTATAGTTGCATTGGACATGTAGTTAAAATGCAAGCATGAATACTTAAATGTTGAAAGCTAAGTCATGAATAAATATTAAAAAATTTGTTTCATTGTATTGAACAGGTGGACATAATTTAAATGTAAGCATATATATATATATACATTTTAAAATTAAGTTAAAGAAAACAGAATATGGCATTTAATGTTAGCACATGCTCTGTAAAAGAAGATGTTTCATTCCATGATTAAATGACTTTCTGCAGGTTTGATCAGTTGATCAGTACCTGCAGACATAAGTCCAACACCACATGCCATTAATATTTGTTCACTTTATTACAGTTTCTATCTGTTTTCAGTATGTAGGTGAAAGTGAGAGAGCCGTCCGTACTGTGTTTCAAAGGGCACGTAACTCCGCCCCTTGTGTGATATTCTTTGATGAACTCGATGCACTCTGCCCAAAAAGATCTGGACACTCGGAGGTATGAATGCATGCAATTACTTTATCTTGTAGTATTGTTAAATAGTAATGTATGTATGAAAACTCATAAATTCCTTAGTTGTTAATAATTATAATTGTAAAGAAATTGGCGGTTAGCTAAAAAACATTCGGTGAGTGCAGACCTCTGTCCCGGCAGCTTATTTACCTCCCCTCCCCACCCCATTGTGTAGTGTGTGCAACTTATCAGCATAATGCAGCAATTTGCCTTATCTCCCAATACAATAAAGGATCTTTTGACAAATTTCGTGTCCATACCATGATCTGGATACCACCAAAGTACGGGTATCATCTTTAATTTTGTACATTGGCCCATTTCAAACCTTTCAAGAACATTTTTGCAAATCAATTAATAACTTTTTGCATAAACTTGCCAACTAACAGACAAACCAACATAGGCATGAACGTAACGGCCTTGTTTTGTTGGTATTAAATAACATGGACTGCTTTTTATGTGAATACTTCTGATTTTATTTCATTGTCTATTTTTCATGTGACATATTCCAGATTTAACATGAAATATGTTGTCATGTGACATATTTAAGATTGTATTTCATGGACTATTATTCATGTGACATATTCCAGATTTCACATGATGAAGTATGTTTTCATGTGACATTTAAGATTTTATTTCCTGGACTATTTTTCATGTGACATATTCCAGATTTTATTTCGCGGACGATTTTTCATGTGACATATTTCAGATTTTATTTCATGGACTTCTGTTTCATGTGACATTCCAGAATTTATCACATGGACTTCTTTTTCATGTGACATTCCAGAATTTATACCATGGACTTCTTTTTTATGTTGCACATGCTGTGTTTCCTTTTGCAGGGCAACTCGAGTGCTCGGGTGGTGAACCAGCTGCTCACAGAGATGGATGGACTCGAGGAACGCAGGCAGGTCTACATCATGGCCGCCACCAACAGGCCAGGTAGGGGATGCTGCTAGAGCAATGATTTAGCCATAGCGCAATTCAATTCAATTTTGAATATCATGTAGTTGAACATTTCGATTTGATTCATGTTTCTTTTTTTACAGTCTTTTCTTTGCATACAATGATTGACAGAATGACTAGTAGACTGTGTCATATAGAGCATAACAGACAGTAAATGAAATGTTTGTGGCATATAACGTGATGTTCATATTATGGTTACTAATACTGGTGACGATGTGTCACAAATAGTTCAATATAACAGCAACCATGATGGCATGATGGATTAACCATTTTACGCAATAAATCAGCACAAAATCCATATTTTTGACTAACAACTTTATGACAAATAATGTATAAATAAAAAAGGGAATCATATCAAAATTTGTTGGTTTAGTGTCGACAAACGATCAAGTCATTCACAATCAGTTCATAGATGCATCGAATCATTTTAGCTCTATGCACTGCTGTTCCAGTGCAGGTCTGGGCGATGGGTGGGGGTGAATACTTAATAGTACTGGAGGACAGACAATTCCTTGAACTGCAACTCTGCAGTACTAAGTGAAATAATTTGTTTCATCATTGTTAAAAGAATAAATGTGTCTGAGCTATCATACAACTTGGACTGCGTTTTCTTAGAACTTCTTCCAGCTTTGTATTTCTGTTTGGCAAACTTGTTTGTTGTCACAATAATTATCAACTATATTATGGTACGCTTACCAGTCAGTGTTTCAGCTTTGGCATTTGAGAAAAATATATCAAAACCCTCATTATATTTAAGACATCATCGACCCAGCAGTGCTGCGTCCTGGCCGCCTGGACAAGACCCTGTATGTTGGACTACCTTGCATGGAGGACAGACTGGATATCCTGAACACTATCACTAAGGTATAATAGCCTGAACTGTATCACTAAGGTATGATATCCTGAACTGTATCACTAAGGCATGATATCCTGAACTGTATCACTGCGGTATGATGTCCTGAACTGTATCACTAAAGTATGATATCCTGAACTGTATCACTAAGGCATGATATCCTGAACTGTACCACTAATGTATGATATCCTAAACTGTGTCACTAAAACATGATACCCTGAACTGTACCACTAAGGTATGATATCCTGAACTGTGTCACTAAAACATGATTACCTGAACTGTACCACTAAGGTATGATATCCTGAACTGTGTCACTAAAACATGATTACCTGAACTGTACCACTAAGGTATGATATCCTGAACTGTGTCACTAAGATGTGATATCCTGAACTGTGTCACTTAGGCATGTAAGCCTGAACTGTGTCCCTAAGACATGATATCCTGAACTGTACCACTCAGAATATCCTGAACTGTGTCACTAAGACATGACATCCTGAACTGTGTCACTAAGGCTTGATATCCTGAACTGTACCACTAAGGTATGATATCCTGAACTGTGTCACTAAGGTATGTTATCCTGAACTGTACCACTAAGGCATGATATCCTGAACTGTGTCACTAAGACATGACATCCTGAACTGTGTCACTAAGGTATGATATCCTGAACTGTCATACTAATGTATGATATCCTGAACTGTGTCACTAAAACATTATATCCTGAACTGTACCACTAAGGTATGATATCCTGAACTGTGTCACTAAAACATGATTACCTGAACTGTACCACTAAGGTATGATATCCTGAACTGTGTCACTAAGACATGATATCCTGAACTGTACCACTAAGGCATGATATCTTGAGCTGTGTCACTAAGACATGACATCCTGAACTGTGTCACTATGGTATGATATCCTGAACTGTGTCACTAAAAAAAAGGTATGATATCTTGAACTGTGCCACTAAGGTATGATATCCTGAACTGTGTCACTAAGGTATGATATCCTGAACTGTGTCACTAAGACATGATATCCTGAACTGTGTCACTAAGGTATGATATCCTCAACTGTACCACTAAGGTATGATATCCTGAACTGTATCACTAAGGTATGATATCCTGAACTGTGTCACTAAGACATGATATCCTGAACTGTATCACTAAGGTGTGATATCCTGAACTGTTTCACTAAGGTATGATATCCTGAACAGTACCACTAAGGTATGATATCCTGAACTGTGTCACTAAGACATGACATCCTGAACTGTGTCACTAAGGCATGATGTCCTGAACTGTACCACTAAGGTATGATATCCTGAACTGTGTCACTAAGGCATGATATCCTGAACTGTACCACTAAGGTATGATATCCTGAACTGTATCACTAAGGTGTGATATCCTGAACTGTTTCACTGTTTGGTGTGTCGCGCATGAGAACCAGGTCCCTAGGTCCAAGGTCAGGGTAACACTTAAAGGTCATATTTAATAATTTGAAGTCATGGACCCTGTCCAGAGCACAATGTTGTCCATCAGGGAAGGATTTTCAAATAACTTTGCAGAAGTGAAAAGCATTATGAGGCGGTGTGTCACGTGCAAGAACCAGGCGCCTTGGTCCAAGGTCAAGCTCACATTTAAAGGTCAAGTATATGTATAAATGTTAAGTTTCTTGTCCAGGTAATAAGTTTGTCTAGTATTGGAGGAGTTTCAAATAACTTAACTGCAGTGATAATCATTGTAAGACGGCGTGTCCCGCGCAAGAACTACATCCAAGGTTAAGGTCACACTTTAAGTTCAAATGTATGAATTTATACCATGAACTCTGTCCAGAGCATAATTGTGTCCGGCATGGAAGAATTTTCAAATTACTTGACAGAGTGATAAGCATCATGAGGCCACATTTGAAATGCAACAACCAGGTCCTTTGGTCCAAGGTCAAAGTCACATTTAAAGGTCAAAAGTCATGCAGGGATTTTCAGATAAATTGGCAGCAATGATCACCATCACCAGATGGTGTGTAGCATACATGAACCAAATTTGTTTTTGCTGTGAACAAATGAATTGGGGCAGGATAGATTTTCAATCACCCCGTACTTTTCTGAGCGCTCACCCTCAGTCTATAGTATTGTGGTCCTGTTTGCATTTTCAAGCATCTGGACACAAATTTTCAAACAATTTATGATTCTTAACAGCCTTATTCATATTTTATTGTTTTAACATTTATATTTGTGACTTCCATAAGTACAATTTATATACCAAAAAAATATTCAGATGAGCTGATCCCACCGATTACATTTACTTGCTTCGACAACTTTTGTTCTTTTTGTTATGTATTTATGCAATGACAGTGTTCTTCGCTTGCGTTGTAGGTGAAATTGAATGATGTGAAACGCTGTGTCATGGTGAACTATCACTCCGATTCCCACCTTCTAGACTTCAGACACTAGTGAGTAGATCTGCATTTCTGTGTGGTACCACTGCTTTATGTCTTGGTAACCCACTCTTGCAGTGTTATTACAGCCGTTGGGGGAATGGTGGCATGGCCCATTAGAAGGGGGAAATCGATGATCTATGGGAAAAAATAAACGTTTAGAATACAAGAAAAAACACAATTTTACAAAAGAGTATTTCATATCACTTTTATCTCCCATTATACACAAACTCTACATAACATTTTCTCAAGTTTTAACTTTAAAATATTGATAATTCTGTTGGTTTTCTTATCATGCAAAAACTTAAGACATCAGGGGGGGGTTTGAGATTTTGGCCAATTGGTTTCCTTATCACGCAAAATCTTGAGACATGAAGGGGCTTTTGGGAGAACAGTATGAACTCCAGAGCTGAAGAATGGGGCCCTATTTTGGCCCCAAACTGAACTTAAAAAATCTCTGTCTTGATTACTTAAAGCGCATTTGGGTCTGTTTGCTACATTGTTTGTAAAAACCAGTGCTTGGAATATTAAAAATTATATCTTAAAATCCTTCCATTCGAAGATGCGCATGCATCACACAATATCATTATTGCTTCTGCAAGATTTAATGGCTTGTGGGATGGATTGCTTACTCTTTTCCTTTTTTTTTGGCCTCAAGAATGTTTGACATCAGGTACATTTTGACTTTCTATTATTAATTATAAGTATATGTACATGGTAACCAACTGTATAAAAACTGGATGTCAACACAAATACTTCACAAACACAATTGTTAATTTCGATAGCAGACTGCTGATTATGTTTATGGTTTAAGCCAATCCCTTCCCCAGCTGAAAGTGACTGTTACTAGTGGAGAGAAACCGGATCTAGAATAGCCTTCAGAATAAATCATCTACTTAGTAATTTGGATACTGCATCTTACCATCTGAATGTGACTGATAGAATGTGACAAAAACAGACATGTATTAAGAACTGCAGAACAGTCCATGAACTCGGTCCCAGTTTGGAGAATGAGCAAGCGGTTGTAGTATGGCATTGATATTTGAAGTGTCAGCAGTAATGAAGCTGAGGTATATGGGATCATGGTTTTAAAAGGTATCCCATAAATCTGAAGGAAGATGAAGAAAAACCCATGTTCTATCAGTGTTCCCACTACTTTTCATAATTGGGGTTCACCAAGCCCACTGTGCACCCCTTTCATATGGACATTATAAGTAATCTGAATTTGATATGGATTTTGTGACAAATTTGGGGTGTCATTGCTAAAACTTTGTGTATCGCACCCCAAATGAGGGTTTGTGAAATACTGCATATCTTCATCCATTGTAAGGTTTGAGGTAATATTTTGAGCTATGTAAGCACATGGTTTTCTGGTTGCAGCAACATCAAGGTGGTGCCGGTCGGAATGAGTCGGGGAGTGAAGAAACTTGTGCAATCCAAAGTTCCGAACCTCGGCAAGTATGGGGACATCAGTGAATACATGACCAGGTAGGGACACACTCTAGCTTAGTCATAATGTGTGCATGAAGGTTTGAAGCAATCCTGTTCCTTGATTTAAATGCACAATATTTTTATCATAAAAATTTTCCAGTGTTTGGTCTAGACTAAGGCTTGGATTTGAGGGTCAGGTTTTATTATCTATTAGCATAAAATGTTGGTTTGGTTGCAGGTTCCTGGTAGGCTCAAGTCAAATGTATTTGGATTCAGATTATTAATGAAGGTTGTACATGTATGTCCCATCTAATGGAATCTAATTTGTAGCAGAAATCATATGTGGCGCGTCGTGAGAAAGCCGGTCTTAATGCATGTGCGTAAAGTGTCGTCCCGGATTAGCCTGTGCAGACGGCACTTTCCGCTTTTATGGTATTTTCTGTTTCAAGGAAGTCTCTTCTAACCATAAATCCACTTTAGTCGGAAAGTGCCGTCCCGGATTAGCCTGTGCAAACTGCACAGGCTAATCCGGGACGACACTTTACGCACATGCTATGTCCGGTTTTCCCACGACGCGCCTCATATGTTTAATTCACAGATTGTCAATGTAACACAAATAGATAATGTTGTTCACAAACTAAATCTACTTATTAGCTTGTGATTCATTTCCACCGGTAAAGTCAGTACCAGATAAAATTTATTTTGATAAAAGGTCAGATTTTTTTCATCATACCCAAGTGGAAAATATCAGTCATATATTTATGTTCCATTGTGTGTCCACTGTGGCAACAGTGCTAAATTCAGAACCTTTAGACCATCTTATTGATGTGATTCCAGAGCTGGATATTCATCGGAGAGTGAGGTGGAGCTAGATGGACCCATGAATGAGGTGGTTCTACCGCAGAACATCCGTAGCCGTGGCAACATTAAGTCCGCAAAGAGTGCTGTCCGGTAAGCATGTATTATATTATGTATAATTCTGTATAAATTATCTTTATTTTGTTTGATATAACTAATACACAGGAAACAGAAATAATTACAGCATGCAGAAACAATTTTCAAGAAACTATAAATTCACTGTTAATAAAAGCCAATATAGGGTCCATTATTGTATGAATACGTCACTCATTTCAGACGCTTAAAGTCATCAAAATGAATGTCCTGTAACCATTTTGTGTGTTTAACGTTGCTTTCTAGCTTTTTGTTGATGGATAAATTATTCTTGGCTGTAGATTAATGTATAGTATGCATCACCAAGACTACTATATACTAGTAAACAATTGGCAGGTGAAAAAGTGTGTACATTTCCTCTTAAATGCAAATGCAGTTATTCCGTGTCGATGACATTATTGTCTTATTATATTCATAGAATTGCGGTTTTCTGCTCCTCTCCAAATAACACACCAATCCTGTCTGCTACTCTCCACATAATGCCCTATCCTGTCTATGCCTATCTCTATGTGCAGGTTGATAAGTCTGCTACTCTCCACCTAATGCCCGATCCTGTCTATGCCTATCTCTGTGTGCTTGTTGATAAGTCTGCTACTCTCCACCTAATGCCCGATCCTGTCTATGCCTATCCCTGTGTGCAGGTTGATAAGTCTGCTACTCTCCACCTAATGCCCGATCCTGTCTATGCCTATCTCTGTGTGCTTGTTGATAAGTCTGCTACTCTCCACATAATGCCAGATCCTGTCTATGCCTATCTCTATGTGCAGGTTGATTAGTCTGCTACTCTCCACCTAATGCCCGATCCTGTCTATGCCTATCTCTGTGTGCAGGTTGATAAGTCTGCTACTCTCCACCTAATGCCCGATCCTGTCTATGCCTATCTCTGTGTGCAGGTTGATAAGTGTGCTACTCTCCACCTAATGCCCGATCCTGTCTATGCCTATCTCTGTGTGCTTGTTGATAAGTCTGCTACTCTCCACCTAATGCCCGATCCTGTCTATGCCTATCTCTGTGTGCAGGTTGACAGAGCTGGGCCCGCGGCTGACCCTGGAGCTGGTGAAGATTGAGGAGGGGATCTGCGAGGGCCAGGTCATGTACCACGCCTTCGTCACTAGGACTGAGGCCGAGCTGGCACACCAGAGGGCGCTGAGGGAGAAGAAACGGTGAGCTGATCAGAATTAGAATTTTTACAGGCTTTTTTCCCCATGTTTTAGCCCGTATCAGAATGCAAAATTTAGCGACGTAAAATATTTAAAATTGGGAAAATATTGTTATAAATGCATTGTAGATCGTATAGAATAAATGCAAAGGTGCTGAAATTGTGTTATAAATTACTACATACATTGGCAAATGCATTGTAGATTGTATAGGATGAATGCAAAGGTGCTGCAATCGTGTTATAAATTACAACATACAATGGCTAATGCATCGTCGATTGTATAGGATGAATGCAATGGTGCTGAAATCATGTTATAAATTACAACATACATTGGCTAATGCGTTGTAGATCATATAGGATGAATGCAAAGGTGCTGATATCGTGTTATAAATTACAACATACAATGGCTAATGCATTGTAGATCGTATAGGATGAATGCAAAGCAGGGGTTTTGCTGTCGATCGCCACTGTCGCCAAATGCGACAAAATTGCGAAAGTGGCGACAGTTTTTTCAAAGTGGCAAATTTTATTGGTGACAGCATAATTTTAGACAGTGCCAAATCTGGTATGTGAAATTTCAATTGCAACAAAACTGGGGCAGATTAAGTTACCACGTAGCCTCCACACATGGCCCTAGGGCATCGTTTGTTATCAGATCATTAATTAGCCTGTTGTTGCGGATGAGTGTGTCATGGTGTGAAAGCCTGTCTCTGACGTCACAGCATCAGTTTTCCGCTTGGTTAGGCACAGTTACACTCAGTTGAAATCCAAATCAGCACTATTGATTTTTAATCTGACTATTTATGTGTAATGATTTTATCTGCAATTAGGGGAAATTTCAGTTCAAAGTAACAACACAGGTAGCAAAAAAGAGCTGAATTGGACATGTGGTACACATTCATTCCGAAACGAGGTTGCCCTAAATATAGCCTAAAACAAAGAAAAATCGTTCTATGTCTGGATTTATTTCTGAACATTAACAAACTGTTTGTCCACAATCATGATGAATTTGAACATTCATTTTGGACAGAAAGTTATTGTTATATCAAAAATTAAGATCTTAATTAGAAGGAGGATTTACCAATCTGCGAGTAAAGTGTTATTTTGATATTGTCATATATTTTTGCGACCCTAAAAAACAATCATTACTAAATCTGTTCAAATAAAGTCTTGTAAAATCTTAATTACCTAGAAGTAACGATTATTCTGCTAAGTTTTAATTATATAGTTATTAATGCTATTTAATAGTGACAGTTACTTTTAGATTCTGAAGCATGTCCATATATGACTGACAAATAAAATTGGCTCAAACTTTTTAAGTGGCAAATTTTAGTGGCGACAACTTTTTTGAGCCAGCGGAACCCCTGCAAAGGTGCTGAAATCGTGTTATAAATTACAACATACAATGGCTCATGCATTGTAGATCATGTAGGATGAATGCAATGGTGCTGAAATCATGTTATAAATTACAACATACGTTGGCTAATGCATTGTCGATTGTATAGGATGAATGCAATGGTGCTGAAATCGTGTTATAAATTACAACATACAATGGCAAATGCAATGTAGATCGTATAGGATGAATGCAAAGGTGTTGAAATCGTGGTATAAATTACAACATACATTGGCAAATGCATTGTAGATTGTATAGGATTAATGCAAAGGTGCTGAAATCGTGTTATTAATTACAACATACAATTGCTAATGCATTGTAGATCGTATAGGATCAATGCAAAGGTGCTGAAATCATGTTTATCTGACAGCATTAAATATGATTTTTGCAACCTACCGTTTCAATTACTGGTAGTGGCTATTCTAAAAAAAAATATTATAGAAAAAATATTCGTACATGTATTTGTGATTGGGAATAAGGTGGGGTTTTGTCGGCCCAGTATGATATAAAGAAAAGTGCCTGTTTTAGAACTCCTGCGCTGGGCTTTTTTCAGAGGCAGGTTATCAGGCTTTGGTCCTTGGTTTGGGGGAAAATTTTCACAAGAAAGTTGGTAAAGGGGAACCAGAAATACAGGTGTAAAGTCAAATTTTGGGAAATGTGCATGATTTTAATGAACTTTTGTTAGGGTACGAGGCATATTTCCTTTAGGCTGTTTCATTTATCATTTAATTTGTATTGACATGTCTAATTCTAATATACAGTGCACAGATACTTCTTCTTTTCCACATTTCTTTCAATTTTTGATGTCAGTTGTTTCCCCTCCCACCACCCCCTTGATAGAAAAACATAAAATAAGCAAATGCGTTTGTCGATATTTGAGCCATTTATTAGTGTTGTGTAACCTGTTGAGTCAGCTTATCTACATGTATTGGAGTAGAAAACTGATTTTTTTTTATTTTTTAAAGCTAACTAATTATGTGTTTTGCACCAAATGTTCCGTCCATTTTAAATGAAAAACATGTAAATTGACTGTTTTGAGTTAATTTCATTGATGCCGCTTTCTCTTTTGTTAGATCGTTTGTTAGATCGATATACCCACTTTAACAGCCCTGGTTTTGTGTTCAAGGAACTTGAAGGAGGCGCGGCGTCAGCAGCAGGCGGCCAACGTGGCGCGCAAGGAGAAGGAGAAGGGGGAGCACAAGGAGAGGAGCTTGGAGGGGATCAAGAGGAAGGTGCAGGAGCAGGAGGGGGCCAGCAAGGGGGACGAGGGGGTGGAGGAACCAGAGATGCCAGGTAGGGGGCCTGTAGGATGGAAAGATCCAGAGCAAAATAGCAGGATGCTGCACCCTGATTCTTTTTCATTCCCCATTGCTGCCCCTCTGGACTGGTCAATAGAGAAATGTTGAATATCTGTAACTAAATGTATTTTGGCAATTATTCATTGCCAATTTAAGAGACCTTGTTCAGAAACTTAATTAAAAGTATTGAAATTATAAAACCCCTAAATTAACGTGATTAGATTATTACAAAATGTCAAACAACTGGTTTAACCCCACCTTCCCAATGGTCCTTTTGAGCAGCACCCTGTACCCTTACAGATCCTACATTTTTCCCAACCTATAGTGTCTGTGGTTGATGTGAGTGTGTACAGCTGTGTTCATGTTTAACTTAGTCACTATATATTTTTAGCTCACCTGAGCACAAAGTGCTCATGGTGAGCTTTTGTGATCGCCTGTTGTCCGTCGTGCCTGCGTGTGTGCGTCGTCAGCTTTTCATTCAAACACCATCTCCTCCTAAACCACTTGGCAGATTTTCATCAGACTTAACAGGAATTATCATTAGGTGACCCTCTTTCAAAGTTGTTCAAATCGTTACGGTCCGCTGCATATGTACGTCACCAGAGCTAAGAATAGATTTTAAAACTTTTAAAATCTCCTCGGAAACCACAAGGCCCAGAGGTTTCATATTTGGTATGTAACATCCTATAGTGGTCCTCTACAAAGAGTGTTCAAATTATGTCCCTGGGGTCATCCTATAGTGGTCATCTACAAATACTGTTCAAATGATGCCCCGCTGGTCAAAACTGGCCACACCCCGGGGGTCACATGATTTATATAGACCTAAATAGCAAAATGACTTTAAAATTTTCTCCTCAGAAGCCGCAAGGCCCAGAGGTTTCTTATTTGGTATGTAACATCACATAGGAGTCCTCTACAAAGATTGTTCAAATTATGCCCCTGGGGTCATGCGGGGTGGGGTGAAATGGTTTATTAGCTCACCTGAGCACCAAGTGCTCGGTGAGCTATTAGTATAGGGGACCTCTCTGGCGTCGTCCATCGTCCATATGCTGTCAACAATTTGGACCGTTATCGCTGTAAAGACTACATTTTTAGGTTTTTTATCGCACGTTGTCCGTCGTGTGTGCGTGCGTTGTCAACTTTTCATTCAAACAACATCTCCTCCTAAACCGCTTGGCAGATTTGGCCACGCCCTGGGGGGTCACATGGTTTATACAGAATATATAGCAAAATGACTTTAAAAATCTTCTCCTCTGAAACCACAAGGCCCAGAGGTTTCATATTTGGTATGTAACATCCTGGGCCAAATTATGTTTCAAACACCAGAGTTATTGCCCTTTGTTTATTAAAAAAGCATACAAAAATGGTCATTATTCAAGATATACTTCATTTTTCATCCAATCTTCACCAATCTTTCACATATTTTTTTCACAAAGGGCAATAACTCCAGAAACACTAGAGTTATTGCTCTTTGTTTGTGAAAAAAAATATGCAAAACTGGACATTATTCAAGATAGAGACTTCATTTTTAGCTCTACTATTCAAAGAATAGGTGAGCTTTCCTACTACTGCCGGCGTCAGCGTACGCATCCGTGTCTGAATTTGGTTCAAGTTTTCTTTCAAAAGTCCTGTAACTTCAAAACTACATAAGTTATTCACTTGAAACTTGGAATATACCTTTGTCATCAACTTCAGTATAAAGCAATATTCCCCATAGCTCTGTTTTGTATTTTGACAGAGTTATGCCCCTTTTTCACTTTGATTTTCTGGTTAAAGTTTATATTCAAAGGTTTTGTAACTTCAAAACTACATAAGTTATTCACTTGAAACTTGTAGCTAACCTTTGTCATCAACTCCAGTATCAAGGGCATTATTCCGTATAACTCTGTTTTGTATTTTGACCGAGTTATGCCCCTTTTTCACGTTTATTTTCTGGTTAAAGTTTATATTCAAAAGTTTTGTAACTTCAAAACTACATAAGTTAGTCACTTGAAACTTGGAACTAACCTTTGTCATCAACTCCAGTGTCAGGGGCAACATTCCCCATAACTCTGTTTTGTATTTTGACAGAGTTATGCCCCTTTTTCACTTAGATTTTCTGGTTCAAGTTTATATTCAAAGGTTTTGTAACTTCAAAACTACATAAGTAATTCACTTGAAACTTGTAACTAACCTTTGCCATCAACTCCAGTATCAAGGGCATTATTCCGTATAACTCTGTTTGTAGTTTGACAGAGTTATGCCCCTTTTTCACATAGATTTTCTGGTTAAAGTTTATATTCAAAACTTTTGTAACTTCAAATCTACATAAAATATTCACTTGAAACTTGGAACTAACCTTTGTCATCAACTCCAGTGTCAGGGGCAACATTCCCCATGACACTGTTTTGTATTTTGACATATTTATGCCCCTTTTTCACTTAGATTTTCTGGTTAAAGTTAATATTCAAAAGTTGTGTAACTTCAAAGCTACGTAAGTTATTCACTTGAAACTTTGAACTAACCTTTGTCATCAACTCCAGTATCAAGGGCAACATTCCCCATAACTCTGTTTTGTATTTGACAGAGTTATGCCCCTTTTTCACTTAGATTTTCTGGTTAAAGATAATATTCAAAAGTTTGGTAACTTCAATACTACAAAAGCTATTCACTTGAAACTTGGAATATACCTTTGTCATCAACTCCAGTATCAGGGTGAACATTCCCCATAACTCTATTTTGTACTTTGAAAGAGTTATGTCCCTTTTTCACATAGATTTTTTGTTTAAAGTTTATGTTCAAAAGTTTTGTAACTTCAAAACTACATAAGTTATTCACTTAAAACTTGGAACTAACCTTTATCATTAACTTTAGTACCAGGGGCAACATTAGCCATAACTCAATTTTGTATTTTGACTGAGTTATGCCCCCTTTTCACTTAGATTTTCTGTTTAAAGTTTATATTCAAAAGCTTGGTAACTTCAAAACTACATAAGTTATTCACTTGAAACTTGGAACTAACCTTCGTCATCAACTCTAGTATCAGGGGCAACATTACCCAGAACTCTGTTTTGTATTTTGACAGAGTTAGCCCACTTTTTACATAGACTTTGTGGTTAAAGTTTTTGTTCCAAAAATTTATAAACTATACAAGGCTTCACTTCAAAATATTGTATTTTAACAAATTTATGCCCCTTTCACTATCCAAAATATGTACCAACTGAAATACTTCGCATAGTCGAGCCTCTGATAGCTCTTGTTTGTCCAATCTTCACCAATCGTGTACAGTTTGTCTATGAACGTAAGACTACAGGTGAAGTCGAATATAAGCATGATCGGGCCAGAAAAACCAGAGTTATTGCCCCTTGTGTTTGGGGAAAAAAAACGTCAAGTTATCAATGATTGGCTTGCATACACGATTTTTTATTCAATGTTGACCAAACTTACACAGTTTGCGCATGACCATAAAAATTGATTGATAAAATTTGATTTCCAACAGTTGCAAGACATGCATGCTGTTATTTGTGCATGCAACATTGATGTCTTCAGAGCCTGCATTAACATAATTTATCATCATTTCACAGAAAATTATCAAAGAAAAAGCAAAACTTTACTTATAGCACAGCCATTGCAATTATCGCATTGCAACTAGTTCTCCAAAACTGTTTGCGAAAAATACATCAAAATCTACTGTATCTGCATTTTACAGAATTGTCAATGACTAAATGAAAAAGGGTCAGGTAAGAATATCGAGAAAAATGATTTGAGAACCATTAGCAAAAAAACGCACATCCACTACCCAACTCATACTTTAGTTAGCCCATTGCACTAACCGATGTTTTAAATCAAAATTGATCCTTTCCCCTCTGCATATTGTTCATATACCTTAATTTTCAAACCTGTCACAACAGTATGGTCTTCATCTGTACCAGTTCTCAGGTGAGCGCTTTGGGCTATTATGGCCCTCTTGTATCAACTTTATTTGCAAAATGTCTTTAAAAATCTTCTGTTCTGGAACCGCAAGGCCCAGAGGTTTCGTATTCGGTATGTAACATCCTCAAGTGGTCCTCTACAAAGATTGTTCAAATTATGCCCCATGGGTCAAAACTGACCACACCCCAGGGGTCACATGGTTCATGTAGACTTAAATAGCATGACTTTAAAATTCTTCTCCTCTGAAACTGCAAGGCCTAGAGGTTTCATATTTGGTATGTAACATCCGTATAGTGGTCCCCTACAAATATTGTTTAAATTATGCCCCTGGGGTCAAATCTGGTGTCGCCCCGGGGATCACATGGTTTATGTAGACTTAAATAGCAAAATGACTTTAAAAATCTTCTCCTCTGAAACGGCAAAGCCCACAGCTTTCCTATATTTTAACGTAACATTGCATAGTGGTCCTCTCCAAAGATTGTTCAAATTATGCCCCTGGGGTCAAATCTGGTGGCACCCCGAGGGGTCACCTGCTTTATATAGACTAAAATAGCAAAGTTACTTTAAAAATCTTTACCACAAACCGCCAGGCCCAGACGTTTTTCAAGATTGTTCATATTATGCCCCTGGGATAAAAATGAGCGATGCCTCAGGGATGCAATTTCCAATTGGGTTACAAGGTCTCAGGTGACCGTCCTAGGGCTCTCAGGGCCCTCGTGTTGGTAAAAGCTTTCACCAGTAACACTTGTTTCAGGACTTTGAAACTTAAATGTCCATTATGAATTATAATTTAACGATGAGGTCTGATCAAAGTAGTTTCATGACTGATAGAGTCATATGGAAATAATGTGTTTTCACACAATGCAATGTATTATCGTAATCTATTTTCAGTTGTTGATGATGGTGATGATGATGTGGAGTACTTTAAGCAGGAAGTTGGACAGATGCCAGATGAAGGTACGAACATTTTGTCTCAGATTCACGTTCAAATCTGGATATTTGGCTAAAGAAACTTCTGACAACAACTTTTTCTTAATACCCCCACCCCCTATTAAATTCTCCAAAGTAAGTCCATTTTCACTCACAAGTGGGATAACTTAGCTATGTTCTAATCTAGTTCTAGAGTCCAGAATGAAATTGCCATTAAAATTCTTGATCTAACAAATTCTTAAATTATATAATTGGATCCATATACATTTTACAGGATTATTTGGATTGAATTAAATTTTAGATTTGCGAGTACTTCATTATGTTATTAAACTATTTCCTGGAATAAGTCTAACCTTGAAGTGTTATAAGAGACAGAAATCCAATATTTTAATCAGGCAAATATTTGAGCTATTGGTATAGGGGAACTCGCCAGCGTCGTCCGTATGCTGTCAACAATTTGGACCGTTATCGCGATAAAGACTACATTTTTTATTTCAATCTGGACCTAACATGCACAGTTTGTGTATGACCATAAAATCTTGGATGGTATTGATAATGGGATAAATCGGACCAGAAACCGAGTAATTGCCCCTTTTTAAGGAAAAATACAGACATTGCATTTTTCCAATGAAATTCTCTTCATTTTTCATCCAGTCTTGATCAAACTTCCAATGTTAGTTTTTGACAATAATTTTTCAATAAAAGCCAAAGATGGGGAAGGTGGGACCACAAACATAAGAGTTATGGCCCATTGTTTGAGGGAAAAAAATGCAAAACTGCCTTTTTTGTTCATAGAGACTTTATTTTTCAAATTTCCACAGTTTGTAAGTTATCAAAAGGTCACAGCAGAAGCCAACAATGGGCTGGATTGGCCAACTAACACCAGAATTATGCCCCTTTTTTGTATTAAAATAGGCAAAAATTGCCTTTTTACCTTGATAGAGACTTCATTTTTCTTCCAATCTTGACTGAACTTCCTCAGTTTGTGTGAGACCAAAAGAGCTCGGCATTATGGGTTATATAATCCGCATAAACGATTGTGAATGTTCCAATGTTCACGCACCAATGCCTCATACGGTTACAGTTTTCAAATATTTTCACCCGGTTAGCACAGTTGTTGGAGCGCTGAACTGTCAATCCAGAATTCGCGAGTTGGAGCCCCAACTAGACTACATAATTTGTGTGGGTGTTAGTCATTAAAAAGTTTCTATGGCAATACTCCCCCTACCTCTGATTCATATTGGGCAGTTGTCAGTTACTTGCATTACTATGTGCACTTGGTACTGGTAAACCGCTTAGGTCGTCTAAGCTTGCCCAGAAAAAGAGCGAGTAGGCTAACTGACCACCGTTGTATGACTGAAATACTGTTATACGTGGCGAAAAATCCAAGCAAACAAAACAACCACAATATTTTTTGCTACACCTCTTATCCAATCCGCCTCCTTTCCACTCAAGTAGTATGGGCGCCATTTGTAGACTCAGGTGAGCACTTCGGGCCATCATGGCCTTCTTGTTATATGACTTATTTCATTAAAACGTTGTGTATGCTGATTATTTTATTTGCATTTCAGATTCATTTATTCCTGGTGGAGTGAAGCGTAGGAAACAGCAGAAATCAACCAGTCCGGCGAAAAAGAAGAAAATGGACAGTTCTGATAACCAGTTGAAACAAGTGAAAGACAGAAAAGATGTTAAAGTCAAGAAGTTAAAAAATATGGACAGTAAAAGTTATTCAGGCGGAAAAGCTAAGGGTGACAAAAACAAACAGTCTAAACGGGCCAATATGACGCCCATGCAGAAAATAATGGAAAGGAAGAAAAAGAAGAAAAAGATGAAAGAAAAGAAAATGACCCAAAAGTTGAAAAAAGGTGGAAAGAAGAAGGGAAAGAAAACTTAATGTGACATGGAGTTATAGCTGTGTTTAAATTTGTCTGGTAATTAATAGGTCAGTGGATTGATTGTATTGACTGCAGGATATTTCGTTAAACAAAATCTTGTTACAGACGCATTTTTGATCATCAGGTCAAAGTCACCCTTTCTTATGCCTTATAAATCATGCATGTAAACAATGCCAATTAATGTAAAAAAACAAATAAGAAATGCTCATGTTATATTATAATCATTTATGTACTTCAACATAAAACAAAGTGACAATTTGTGTAACTTTGCATGTGCTTAGAAATTTTTTATTAAACTGATTAATTATAATGTAACACTCGTTTATGTTTTACTGTCATATTGAATTTGACTAAATGTCATTCGTACAGAGTACACCAGCGCCATATTGAACCTCATTTCAGCAAATTATTCTGAAATTACAATTTTGCATTATAAGATAAAATAAATTTTATAATATGGACTATGTTTGTTTCACCCTTTTCATGTTTACATTTTGACGTCAGAATTGTGAGTATTTTGTGTAACCACAGTTTACATAAGTTTTCTAACAAAGCAGAATAGTGCAGTTGGTTAAAGCACTGTCTACTGTGATTTCTTCATATGGTTCCTAAGCCGTGAGTTCGATACCAGCTTAAGGTTTTATTTTTTTTTAAACATGTTTGCTGATTTTTTTATAATGTATCTCGTTATGTATTACATTATTTATTCTTTATTTATTGTACATGTCTTAGTATAGCGTATATATATATCATCTACTATCATTGATAATGCGTATATATATATCATCTACTATCATTGATAGTGCGTATATATATATCATCTACTATCATTGATAGTGCGTATATATATATATCATCTACTATCATTGATAGTGCAGCTAAACTTACATATATATATCATCTACTATCATTGATAGTGCAACTAAACTTACATATATATATCATCTACTATCATTGATAGTGCAACTAAACTTACATATATATATCATCTACTATCATTGATAGTGCAACTAAACTTACATATATATATATCATCTACTATCATTGATAGTGCAGCTAAACTTACATATATATATCATCTACTATCATTGATAGTGCAACTAAACTTACATATATATATCATCTACTATCATTGATAGTGCAATTAAACTTAGATATATATACCATCTACTATCATTGATAGTGCAACTAAACTTACATATATATATCATCTACTATCATTTATAGTGCAACTAAACTTACATATATATATATCATCTACTATCATTGATAGTGCAACTAAACTTACGTATATATATCATCTACTATCATTGATAGTGCAGCTAAACTTACATATATATATCATCTACTATCATTGATAGTGCAACTAAACTTACATATATATATATATCATCTACTATCATTGATAGTGCAGCTAAACTTACATATATATATCATCTACTATCATTGATAGTGCAACTAAACTTACATATATATATATCATCTACTATCATTGATAGTGCAACTAAACTTACATATATATATATCATCTACTATCATTGATAGTGCAACTAAACTTACATATATATATCATCTACTATCATTGATAGTGCAGCTAAACTTACATATATATATCATCTACTATCATTGATAGTGCAACTAAACTTACATATATATATATATCATCTACTATCATTGATAGTGCAGCTAAACTTACATATATATATATATCATCTACTATCATTGATAGTGCAGCTAAACTTACATATATATATCATCTACTATCATTGATAGTGCAACTATATATATATCATCTACTATCATTGATAGTGCAACTAAACTTACATATATATATATCATCTACTATCATTGATAGTGCAACTATATATATATCATCTACTATCATTGATAGTGCAACTAACTTACATATATATATATCATCTACTATCATTGATAGTGCAACTAAACTTACATATATATATATCATCTACTATCATTGATAGTGCAACTAAACTTACATATATATATCATCTACTATCATTGATAGTGCAACTATATATATATCATCTACTATCATTGATAGTGCAACTAAACTTACATATATATATATCATCTACTATCATTGATAGTGCAACTATATATATATCATCTACTATCATTGATAGTGCAACTAAACTTACATATATATATATCATCTACTATCATTGATAGTGCAACTAAACTTACATATATATATATCATCTACTATCATTGATAGTGCAACTAAACTTACATATATATATCATCTACTATCATTGATAGTGCAATTAAACTTAGATATATATACCATCTACTATCATTGATAGTGCAACTAAACTTACATATATATATCATCTACTATCATTGATAGTGCAACTAAACTTACATATATATATATATATCATCTACTATCATTGATAGTGCAACTAAACTTACATATATATATCATCTACTATCATTGATAGTGCAACTAAACTTACATATATATATATCATCTACTATCATTGATAGTGCAACTAAACTTACATATATATATATCATCTACTATCATTGATAGTGCAACTAAACTTACATATATATATCATCTACTATCATTGATAGTGCAACTAAATTTTCTATTACATAGTCCCTTTTGTCATGCAATGAATCAACAGGTGCTTCTCATTTAACCATTTTGAAAATATCAAATATTGATTTTCACGAGGAAATTTGTATTTAAACTTTTTCACTTAAATATGACTAAAGTTACGATTTTCTTAAGGAGCTTTGGGGATATGGCCCCAGGGCTGGTATTTATAAAGAATCTTAGTCGAAAATTGAAAAAATCTTTAAATTCTTAAATTTAACTACTGGATTTTCTGACAAAGTAATGCATTTCTGGAAGATTTTGACACACAATTTGCAGTATAATTCAATGTGTATTAATATCTAGCATTAGTCATGCAAATGTTCCAAAGCATAGTGTTTTAAACTCAAATTCTAATTTTGCCTTATGTTCAACTAAAGTTAAGAATGGCTTAGGAATCTTTATAAATATGGGCCCAGGTCGACAGCGTATGGAAATTCCTAGTTATACATACAGCTGCTACAACCTCTTTACATGGTTACACAAGTCCTTCGCACAGGATATATCAGCAATGGTTGCTGCATATTTAATAGTATAAAACTGCAATTTTGTTAATTGAATTGATTAACGTTTGTACTCGACGGCTGTTGCAAATAAGTTGCCCTTGAAATTATAATACATGTCTAACTTTAGTTTAATATTACCTTAACCATGAATATTAAAAATTTAAAAATTCCATTAAACGCTTGTTGTATAATGCGTGTGAATAAAGTAATTATTTATTTAAGAAATTAAAATAAGACCAATTTGTTTTCATTTATTGTGAAATGATTTAAAGTAAATTAAAACTTTAGCAGATTTTACTACATGTGATCAAATGACGTATTTCACACAGTATTTAAATGTGTTTCGTCAAATGATTGTTGTAAAGTAAATTCAATACATTAAACTTCGAAAACAAATATTTAAAGTGGCGTAATAATTAAATATGTTTCATCAAAGATCAACGTTTTGTTTTCAAAGGAAATTATATATATTAACCTTTCAAACAAATATTTAAAGTTGCATAATTGAAGCTGAAGGAGCCATGTAAAATATAGGCTAAAGAATCCCATACTCAAATTGAATGAACAAATTGTGGTCTGCGTGGATCGTATGTTCAGTTTAATTGCTGTTCGCATTACGTAAACAATTGACCTCGGTCGACCCAAAGTGCAAAAGTACGTCTGCATTATCATGTACTCCACTGTAAAGGCATAGAAAGAATAGCAAAAAAATATTGGAGGACAGATTATATTTCCTTCTATTATAAAGTGGGATATTCGAATAAATGAAGCATTTAGCTTGACGTCGAACAATCTAAGAAATCAATATTCGCTGTGGGTAGCATAAAATTTTGCAACTTTTCATGCATGCCGAATGTATAATTTAGTTTCTTGAGTTTATTAATAGATCTACCCGTTGGATTTTATTAAATTTTTTAGGTGTCCATTAATGGGTTTGTACATTTGCGTGTTTTTCAATTTTATTAGCAGTCTTATTTAAAGTTTGTGTGACCTTTCGTCCGCAATATAGACTCGGTTATTGGGTTTGTGAACATAGTCGGAACATTTGAACAAATACACTCTGGATCATGGCATGTGTCATTGCAAATCTTGGTTGTTTTCGATCCAAGAAATAGTTTCCCAATAAACGCGTAGATATATATCCTCGAAGATTTTATATTTATACGCGGAATCGATAAATCAGTCGTGCAAAAATCAATACATATCTCCGAGTTTATTAACAGGATAACAATGGATCAAGACAAGCACTGTAAAGAGTGGGCTTCAGTGTATTTGAAGTGGTGAACGCGCTTGGTATATTTATTGGGGATGAATTAGCTGTCGTTAATACAGGAATATCGTATGTTTGTGCCAACAAAAGGTGAACGTGTATATTTAATGTCTTAATTATTCATTCTGATGTTCTACAACATGCGATACTTGTATTAGAGGACGCTTTGCAGTACGAGGACTGAATGTTTCCATACTAGTATAGATATTACCTTAAAAATCTCACAAAACGCTGTGATTGTTTGTTCGCCGTATACCCAAAGGCAAAACATGTAGACTGTTTAAATCAACAACTCTGTGTATGTATCGCGATGGATTAAACAAAAATCAGGACAGGACACAGCAATACGTTGTTCGATGAGAGCATGTGATTTACGTTGAAAGCTGCAGAAACAAGTGTTGTTTGAGAGCGACGGGGGTTACCCAAAAAGGCCGTATGATAGTTCGGTCGGAAGGCATATCCCAGGTGGTCGGTGCGCAGTATAGGTACAGAGCTCCGATCGACGGGGGTCGTGTGATAGTTCGGTCAGAAGTCATATCCCAGGTGGCCGGTGCGCAGTTTAGGTACAGAGCTCCGATCGATGGGAGTCAGTGATAAGGCTCGAACTGAGGGAGCACTAATCGAGTGGGGCGGGCCTGTTATCCCGACGACGTCTTGATAGTTTGGTCGGTAGGCATATCCCAGGGGGGGGGCCAGGTTGCAGTGTTAGTACAGACGACAGACCACTCACTGATCAAGGGGTCTGGTCAGTTGCCCGAGGGTCGATATGGGGCTGACCCGTCAGAGGTCGCGGACGGACGGACATTCATGGTACCGGACGGCGCTTATTGCTTCGTTAGTTCTGAGCGGGGCGTCGCTGTTTCTACAGTTCATAGGTAGGTATACGAGTATACCTGGAAGTGTTTCTGTTATTGCAATGTGTCCTTGCTAATGTCGAAGGTAAACTTACAAAGTCTAAGTTTAATTGTGAACCAATAGGTTGAACTCTTGTTTTCTCGAGATTCTATATCTTTACTTTAATTCCCCTAATCATAAACCTGCAACGAAACGATAGTGTACCATAGTGTACCATAGTGTACCATTTCTTTCGATCAGGATTAATAACCCAAAGGTTAATGTTAATCACTAAATTACTGCTCGGAAGATTTTCGTAATGCTGAAAACATGTTTCGGTCATTTATTATCAGTACTTTTATTATACATTTTGCAATGATCTTAGAAAATCGCAGGTTACTGATTATGAGCCAACATTTTACACCGTATATTCTAGCCATCCACAACACATGCCGATTTTTCTAGAGACAATGAACTGGCTCAATTCCTGATTATACTCATAAAGCACCCGCAGTTTTATTAATGTGCATCACATCACGAAAACCCGTTGTTTAGTAACAGATAAACAACAATGATTTAACGCAGTGTTGTTACTACAGTGTTTATGTGTTTTCATTTATAGTATATTTTAAAATAGATCTACCAATTTTTTCAGAAATATAGGTCAGTATTGGTCGTATGTGGATTGAAGCAAAAGGGTCATTATTTACACTTCAGTTGCACAAAAACATACATATTGATAAGTATCGAGTGTACTAATGTTGAAAACAACAACGAAATAATTCATCCCATGAAACTGTTTCTCTGCACCTCTGCACATTGCAGGGTTTGTGACGCCCGGTTGGATCGTGCTGACCAGCCCGACGGGCGTCTCCATTTCCGCCGGCGTCTGGTACCTGCAGATCTGCAAGGCCGCCGACCCAGACAGTCGCTGTGTGACGGCGTCCACGACGCGCATCGACAACCCGTTTAACATGGGCGGAGATAGACCAGGTGAGGACAGATGGCAAAATAACGCGCGTACATGATACGCACAAAAATAAAATAAGGATGTAAATTTACGAACAAAGTTTCAATTTTGCGTGCATGTGGACATTAAAATCAGATTCATAAATGTTATTAAATGTCTAATACATTGTTTAACGTTACTATATTGCATTCGTTCGCACAATTAAAACTAACCAATTTCAGACTTTGCGTATGACTTTTCGACTGAAAGAATATTTACCCCTATACAGTTTGGGCTGACAGTACATTTACCCTCACACAATTTGGTTTGAGTGTACAGTTACCCTCTATACCGAAAAAGTTATCAGGAGCTCTGGTGTGGGTCACAGTGTAGTAGAATTTCAATGATTATCTAATGCACTAGTATTTATTTTAACTAGGCATTAACAAGCACGATAGTAAATAACGAATAGTCAAAACACAGGCATTACAGGGAGCCGAAAATTCGATTGTCGGGAAGTAACATAGATACGGGGGTAATTCCACCCATTTCGTCGTACATTCACCATCATGTTATTGTGTTTTCGTCCATGTTCCGTCGTATTTTCTTTCATATCATAATTATTGTGAAAGTTGAATATATTCTCTCTTAAAACACGATGCCCTGCTGGCACACCGTAGACTGTTAACTTCATTAAAGTTTAACAAGATATGTGAAGGAATTCTTCTTTTAGACGACAGTGTCGTGCATGGGGTCTTCTAAATTTAATCAAAGAAAACAAAAAAAATAGGCCGCTACCCGTCATTATATCGACCAGTATATAATACAGGGTTTTCGTCTGATGTACAAACTTTCACGTCAGTGTGCATTCTTAATGAGATCAGTTGCTGATCCAGACTTAGTTGGGTCGATTTCTCGGACAGCAAGAGGAATTAATTAGTCAGTAGGCGCTTAAAGTTAGACCGTAGTGACATAATAATGTGATTATGATTCGATAATAACAATCAATGTCCTACCCACTTGTACTTGCTATATTTATTATAAACAAACAATTTAACTGTTTAGTTGCATTCTTTACATTAAGTCCAGTCTTCTGGGAAAACCAATACTCCCGAAACCAATACGCAACACTCCCCGAACAGCATGTTGGACACCCTTCCAATAAAACCCCACAGTCCATTCATTGTCATCATGTTGGGTTGCTAAAAACATAGTACTACCTTTATTGCTTTTAATTACCACTTTAAAAGGGCATTTGTAGGTAATACGTTGACAAACTAAATTGAAATCGAGTTCAGTGCAAGAAGTGGATCAAAATGACGCTTTAGGAGAGAACATGTTAAAACCACAACACTAAATGGACTTACAAACGACACAATCGTCAACATATATACTTGTCACCTATGTTTACCCTAGGTTTTAACTACATGAACATTGCCCTTGTCCATATTTGTGGTATTGAAGCCGGCCATAAAAATAGCCATGTAAGAGCTATAAATCATAATATCGACGGTTGTTCCTAAACTTAATACATTGATATGAAACTTCAGTGCACCAACAGAATAGAAATATTCAATTTGGAGACGGTCTTTCTTTTAGTATATCATTATTTTTTTCCATAACAATATATTAACATGTATAAACAAAACCGCTGACACAATGCCTACTTTAACAATCGCCGCTCGCTGTTTTTTTTTTTCAATTTTAATTTCAGATCAGCAAGGGCTTGAAATGTCAATGGGTCTAAATACAAGTTCATGGGTCAAAATACGAACTGAAGTCACAGGAATTTGTATTCTGCACATTGTTTTTAAATGATCTGCAAACAATAATTTGTGTAAATAAAGGTACAGAAAATGAAAATATAATAAAAAATATTGTATAGAGCATTTGAAGTTGCAAATGGGAAACAATTGCAACTCGGTGATTCAAGGCAGATAATTTTCTCCAGTCACAATGCGTAAAGTGCAAATTGTTTGAATCAAAAAGCAGGAATCGGCATCTATTGAAATCCCTTATTGTTATTTCGTTTCAGCTGAGTTCATCAACATGACGGAGGTCCAGGTCGAGACCACACTGGCCCTCGTGGCGGCCATAGCCAGCATCCTGCTGTCTGCGCATGCGTACATGGAGCGCCGGAAGTTACCGCGCCTCTACCTCACCGGAAGCGCCGCCACGGGACTGTGCTCAGGTGGGTGTGCCAGAACCCGAATTCACCAATGCATTCTTAGACTTAAGAATAAAGAACAGACTAAGAATAAACTACATGAGCGCTCGCAAATATGTTGGGTACCAATGTCTTTGGGTAATTAACACATCGTTGTAAACAAAAATGCTATCATTAAGAAATAATTTACGATTTATCATTGTTTATCGGCCAATAAACAACGAGTTGGAGTTCTGATGCGTAGGAATTAAACTACGAGGGCGTAAGCTCGATTTGTTTAACAGCCGCGCATCAGAACGACAAAGAGTTGTTTATTGGCCGATAAACAACGATAATGCGAACATTATTTAGCTTCTAACATGATTTGACATATGGTTTTGCTATTGTAAATGGAACTACTTTTTACTATGCTCCGCTCAGAATCGGGACTTCTTTTAGCGTTGTTTATTGGGTAGTTTAACCACGATAGTTTTGTTCCTTGTGACGTTGTCTATAGAAAAATTAGCGAGTATCATGTTATAATATGGAATACAGTTAATAATTATCAAATATACTAGTAGTTAAAACAATCTTGTATTGAAAATTATAATGAATGGGTACATGCAATCAAAATAATACAAAGACATAATTAAGTTTGATGTAGTGAAAACAACTCATATTATTTGTAGATAAATTATAAACTACAAAGTTTATTTTCACGTCGTACATTATTAATGCGATTTGTTTTCACTACATCTCATTCGTACCTATACGTTTTGATACAAAGTGATTGTGTTACTACTAATTATTCTTTCTCAATTATTATGTTGAATTATTATGTTGAATTATTCTCCTTTCCAACACCAATCTAATCTCATTTAATCTGGGGTCATCTGAACTTAATATTTATTTGTATGTATACTAGTATTTGGCAGATTTGATTTACGTAATACAGAATCCCATATAGAAAATGTACCGCGAAGGATTTTCACAAGATCTCTACGGCGAGGTCGATAAAAAGTTGCATACAAACGTATGTATTGGTAATTCGTCGCAAATTATGTGGGGAAAGTGAAATCAGCTAAATATACAACTTGCCACATTAAATAACGGTTACAATGAAGTTAACATCAACGCAAAATAGTGATGTATATGTTCACACTAATAATTGGAACGTTTAAATAGCCGAATTACTAATCAGAAATTCATTGTGTTCTATCACATGATTACAAAACGTTTCAACCTCTTTAATTTGTGGTTATTTCTTAACCAAACTTTGTTTAAAAAATATAATTCAATATCTGAGAACCACGAAGTGCCACGACACTCGCTTCCCCGAGTCCGTATTCACCAACCCATTCTTAGACTTGAGACGTAAGAATAAACTATATTCTCGAAACTGTTCTGTGCTAAAATTAAAAGTTAGTTGGAATCTTAATTGCCCTTCACCAACTCTAATTCTAACATGATAATCGCTAATGTTTCTATAGACAAAGAACAAGTAATTATATCGTTGTTAAACTACCCCAAAAACAACGCAAAAAGAAGTCCCGAATCTGGGCGGAAATAATCCTGCCAGGGATCGAAACGACCCATATTTTCTTATAGGAACATACGTATTAGTGGCACGTAGTACTATTATAATTTTTCAGCGGGCCTTCTGTCTATTCCAATATGTCGTCTGATAATCATCATTCGAAACTGGGAGAGTCACATAAAAAACGAGATCCCGTACTCTCTCGTCTCCAGCGGGATCGGTGTTGTGACGTCACTGATTAATGCCTTCCTGTGCGCTATCGCCACGTGCATGGTGTTTTACGATCTCAGAAATGAACGCCAGCGGAATTCAGAAGAACGCAAAGATCTAACTGTGAACTCGGCGTGACGGAACCATAGCGCGTGCAGTTAGACGTTACGCAACTCTTCGAGACTACGTTACCAAAGATTCGTTATGGAAACGGCAGCAAAAGCTAATAGGCCTTTCCCAAAACGCAATGTAATAGAAACTTCAGTTTTCCGTGGGATTTCCTGACTAAAGATTCACTAATATTCCAAAGAAAGTAAACGCCTTCGCTTGTACGAGTAAACTGGAAACAGCATGTAACACTATTGTACTGGTGGTAAGTAGGGTGGTACATTTACTATCGGAATATGATGTTGCCTTAAATTGTACAAGACAGCGTACACTGTTATATGCTGGTACGCAATTTCAAGCATTTACTAGTGTTAAAGGCCTAGTGTAAGGAATGTCTGGCCTCTTCATGGGGTATTCCACTCAGTGTATTGGTCCATCATAAAATCGCATCATTATTTGCGATCTTTTAATTAGCGGACTGAGCAGATCTTTTAATCAGCGGACTGAGCAGATCTTTTAACCAGCGGACTGAGCAATAGCCAAGTACACAGTTTCCTCTGCAGCAGTGTATTTATTCAGCTGACAAGTCACCACATTTTGTCCATACTGTGCCAATAAACAGGGGTACAATGGGGGGGGGGGTCAAATAAAGGATTAAACTAGACCTTTAACAAGAACGAGTTACGAACGTATTACACGATTATTGGAACCCTTTCTGTGTGGGAATAAGGGATATACTGTCTGATTTAATGTTGCATTCATTTTCAGGCACTTGCACGTGTCTGTGTGTACCGGTAGCTTGTCACGTTGCCAACATGTCTATTTCAATAAAGTGCCATTAGAGTAGACATTTGATGTATTCGAGAATCAGAAAGGGCTGAAGATTTTTCACGTGCATGCTAATGCATGAAAAGTTTGAAAACCATTATGAAATAGCTCGTGTATAATTTGCATCAAATGAATTGTTATATATATGTTGTAGCTGAAGATTGAAATCTAACTCCTGAAGATTGAAATTTAACTCCTGAAGATTGAAATCTAACCCCTTTTGTGAATGAGTGTACATGATATTCACCATTAATCAAATAATTGCCTCATTTAAAAGTTTGTGTAATTATGTGTTACAGTGTTATAAAGCAAATTAATACAGTAAATACGTGCATGAACGATGTGTTGTCGTTATTTAACGATGTGTTGTCGTTGTTTAACAATGTGTTTTGAGTACTGTGGCTATGCAATTTGGCACAAATGACATGTACACATGTCAGGGCAAAAAACGATACAGAAGTTGATCCGTTCTGAAGTCATGGTAACCAAACTTTGACCCACTAGCTTTGTACCTAACAAGAGTATTTCAATTTGTGAGAGAATTATATTGCAAACTTTTGATTATATACGATTTTAATGACCATGAATATTTTCAAACACAAAATAAAAGAATTATTGTATGAAAGCAAACACAAATTATAGTGTTTTTATCAAAGATCTATCAATAAATAATAAATGTTTGTTAATAGATCTCTGGTTTTTATTTTAATTTAATCTTTCACTGTTATCATTTTAATAACAACAAAACATGAATGGTGATGTTGTTAACAAATGGTAGATCATCTTTGTCTTTTGTGCAAACTTGTATAACAAATTTCAAATTAATAAAGCCCCAGATGATCACTTTCCCCCAAAACAAGAATCTTAAAATAAAACTTGAATTGGTTTATCCTTTTAAACCTTAAACACTTTCATAGCAAAAATGGAGAGTGTTTCATGACTAACAGATTGTTATAACTTACAATACGAATACTGTAACAAAACATCAAAATAACTGTTCAAGCAAACTGTACTTCGTACATTATAAATTTAAATATACATGTACATGGAACAAACTTAACATACTTTAACTGCTAATGAATTTTAACATACATATTCCAAAATACTTTATTTTAAATAAGTCAAATCTTAAAACCGCCATTGGAAATTAACTTGTCTATTTCTTTTCAAAGTTACACCAGATTTTTAACTGTCCCTTTAGTAAAGTTTAGATCAAGTTAAACATTTTCTAGTTTCACAAATAAGCTTTCTTCTACAAAGAATTAGGTAAATGCTTGACTTCACACCATTCAATATTACTCGAAGACTGGTCTCACAGACTCTGATTTCCACTGGCATACAAGTAATATCAGTCGTTTTCTAGGTGACTGGGGCATCTGGTTGTAAATTGGTTCGCATTGAAAGATACCGTTCTTGATCCTGAAAATCAACACAAATCTCATAAGAGACTGTGAATCAGTAATTATTATGTGCAGATGGCTTAAACATTTACTTTTTCCACTGACTAACGACCTTTTGAGAGTTTGTGTCTAGGGTAGAACCAGTTCACATCTGAGGATCAACAGAAAATGACCCATATTTAGGACAAAGCATAAACAGTTTGTTTGGATTATTTCCCGTTTTTATCAGTATTTCAGTCATATCACAGCGGTCAGTTAACCTACTCACACTTTTCCTGGGCAAGCTTAGCCGATCTAAGCGGTTCACCAGTACTAAGTGCACATACTTATACCAGTAACAGACCACTGCCCTACTTGAATTAGAGGTAGGGAGAGAATGGTCGTAGAAATAATTTCCTGACCAATCCTCACACAAGTTATGTGGCTGGGCTGAGGAGTGAACTCAAGATACCTGGATTGAGAGTCCAGCGCTCTACCAACTGAGCTATCCGGGCCGGACAAAGCAAAAACAGTGTTGACAATTTGTAAGCATTGCACCTCATTTCAAAGTGGTTCATTGAAATTAATATCTACCAATAAAATCAACTTAGATAATTTATTATGCCCTACAAAAAGTTTAAACGAATTAATAAAACTACTAAATTATATTTCTGGTTAAAAAATTACACCTAACCTTAGCTGACACAGATGGTTTGACCTTCATGAAGGCTGTCTGGAAGTGCTCTTTCCTGACGATGATAGCCCCACTGGATTGTATCCCCTGCTTTAAAATGGCAGCTTTTAATGCCACTATGGACGCCTCTCGCACTAATGCTGCCAAATCAGCCCCTCTAAAAAGTCATGGCAAATAGGTATGTTTTATGCCAAATTTCAGCATAATATTAACTTTGTCAATGTTCAGTAAAAATACATAACCTGTCAACTATAAATGTACATTAACCACTGTGATATCATACATCAATTACAGTCCTATCTACACCGAATGAATTAAATGAATCCATTTTCTCTTCCATACTATTGTATTGAATATATGAATCCAAATGTTACCTGTCAATCTAAACATCTCATTTGACTACAAACTTCAATTATAAAATATTTATTTACCTTTGCCATCTTGTTAAATTAATTTTATTCAATCCAAATATGTTGCATGTCAATCTATACATCTCATTTTCCTATATACTTTATAACTTCTAGTAAAATTATAAAATGTCGCGCGTCGTGAGAAAGCCGGTCTTAATGCATGTGCGTAAAGTGGCGTCCTGTGTTAGCCTGTGCAGTCCCCACAGGCTAATCCGGGACGACACTTTCCGCCTAACGTGGATTTATGGTTAGAAGAGACTTCCTTGAAACAGAAAATACCATAAAAGCGGAGTGCCATCCCGGATTAGCCTGTGCAGACTGCACATGCTAATCCGGGACAACACTTTACGCACATGCATTAAGACCGGTTTTCCAACGACGCGCCTCAAATATTTCTCCAATATTTAGTTTGACAGCTGGTTATCAACAGTACCGTACATACGTGTAGCAGTTACATCTCTGGTCCGCGGCCAGTTCTGTGAGATTCACATCTGGACCCAACTGAGGCCTGGTTCCATTCTGAGAATCAAACAGTTGTCAATACATCTTGTGACAAAACAACTTGCACAAAGTAAAAACATTAACATTATTTGAGGCGCGTCGTAGGAAAACTGGACTTAATGCATGTGCGTAAAGTGTCGTCCCGGATTAGCCTGTGCAGTCCGCACAGGCTAATCCAGGACGGCACTTTGCACCTACAGTGGATTTATGTTTAGAAGAGACTTCCTTGAAACAGAAAATACCTTAAAAGCGGAAAGTGCCATCCTGGATTAGCCTGTGCGGACTGCACAGGCTAATCCGGGACGACACTTTACGCACATGCATTAAGACCGGCTTTTTACGACGCGCCACAAATCAATTTTACTGAGATTCTGAGAGAAAACAGTTACAGATGTCCAGTCTCATACCTTAGTGATACAGTTCAGGAAATCATACCTTAGTGATACAGTTCAGAATATCATACCTTAGTGATAAAGTTCAGAATATCATACCTTAGTTACTCAGCTGAAAAAATTCTCTTGTCACAAACTAAGAATACGTGATAGTTGCATCTTAGAAGTAACATGACATATTTTTTTTTATTGCAAATTTGGGAAGAGGACAGATTGATCTTTAAATTGATACCAGGCTTGCGTAATCTGCAATAAAGGAAATGCTAGAAAAATGCTTGGAAAGTTTGCCGTTTTATAATGGGACCCTATGGGAATTGGATTTACTGGTTTCTAACCTTTAAGAAAACCAGGGACCGGCAATTAAGGGTCCACTTATACATAAAATCACCATATAACTGTGTTATTTTATTGCGTTTATTACTTTTCACGGAAATAAATGTGAATAATATCGTAACTGACACGTTATATACACTTTTGAAGCGAAACCTGTTTTTTCGGGTTAAACAAATGAAAAAAAGTACGGAAACTCGCCTTATGCAGCTCACAGCACATCGAATCATGTTATACGAGAATATTACACGTTTTATACCTTATTACTGTCCATTGCATTAAAATAAGTCTAAATGAGCTGGTATTTTGACTGGTTTGTGTGATTTAGGTGCGAATTTTAGTTCACGCTCCCCATACAATCCAAGTACTGAAGCGCAAGCCAGATGGCTTATCATGTGTCATTCTCAAATGCGTTTTGGGGCATTTCTACTTAGTGGATCGACCTGAAATTTTGCATTTGTGGTACAAGCAGGGTAATAATGATGTAGAAGAGTTTTTTTCATGATAGCAAAATGTTGAGTTTTCTTTAAGGTTAGATACCAGTAAATCATTATGTATCCCTCCGTGGTCCATTCAAAAGTAGTGCCTATTACTAAAGAGTTCCTCTTCTCTTCGGGCATAAAAGCCATTTAGGTATCTTAGACATGCCTTTTGTGGTTATTTCTATTATCCTATGCGTATCTGCAGCATTTTGGTGCATTTCATTGGAGGCTAACTTGAAAGGTGAACTTTTGGGGCGCGTTTACTGTGGTATGGGGCTTTTGTCGAAATATGACTGCCGAGACCCTGTTTTCTACCTGTGCCTGCATTCAAGTGAGATGCATTTTCTTAGAAGTAGCATGACATATCTTTTTATTGCAAATTTTGGAAGAGGATAGATTGATATTTAAATTCATACCAGGCTTGCATAATCTGAAATAAAGGAAATGCTTGAAAAATGCTTGGAAAGTTTGCCGTTTTATAATGGGACCCTATGGGAATTGGATTTACTGGTTTCTAACCATAAGCTAAATACTCGTAATTTAAGTAAACATAATTGATACACGAATTTGTAAGGCAAATTTAACAAATTAACATTGTCAGAAAATAATAGCGGGAATGAATGAAAATTATTATATATATCAGACAAGTGTACTTAGTTATGTTAAATAATATACTACATGTATATGTATCATCAGTATTGTACATAGTGTATTCATGCTACGCAAATGAAGTTTAAGTAACATGAATAACGTTTCGACGTTTTACGAGACTTCTTTCACCACATTTTACTGATAGAAAGATGTTTAACATTTTTCGTCGTAGCTGTCTAATATCACTTTTGACCTAGATGTCTTGCGATACTTGTATGCAGCGGAAAAACTGAATGCCAATAGAATTGGGCAAATTTTCTAATTTCAGGGAATGCAAACTTAGAACAATGGTTTGATGTTCACCAATAACTGTTGTATATTTTTGGGGATTAAAATTTGCATAAGCGGTTAAAATAAAGTTATAAACATATCTTCGACATACACGCTAGAACTGAACATAACTGTGACCAATTTTACTCACTGTATGTCATGAACTTAATGTAATATTTTTTCAAATAATAAAATCATTATTTTGTTTAGCCTACATCAGCTGCACGCTCTATATATAGCAATTACAATGATCCAATTTTGTGAGAATTATTGCGCTCTGAAACCTTTCGGAGCCATAAGTAGATATTCGGCGAAGATCGGTATGAACTGGTCTATTCCAGCGTATTCAACACCCTCGAGATACAGGGGTGCATCATTCTAAAAATAGCGCGTGGTAGAGCTATGCTCATATACATTAACACAACCTTACCACGCGCTATTTTTAGAAAGATCTTCTGCTTGAGTTTTACGAGTTCAATGGGACGACAGTCGGTTACAGCGTACAATGATGTTTTTTACACAATGATAAAATAATAGGAAATATAAGCTCAATCAAATATGCTAATTATTATGTTGCTTCGTTATCAAAAAAATACCAGAAATTTACCACTTTATATTTTGTGCTTTCGAGCTCAACAGGCAACAATTGTACGTTGTGACCGACTGTCGTCCCGGTGAATTGTAGCATTGTAATTGCTATTTATAGAGCGCGCCGATTATGTAGGCTAAACAATATCGTTATTTCATTATGTGAATTAATATAACTTTCTTATCATGACATACAATGAGTAAAGTTGTTAATAATTATCATCATATCTACAGTGTATGTCGAAGATATGTTTATAACTTTATTTTAACCCCTTTTGTAAACAATTATGTAAATTTTAATCCCGAAAAGTATGCAACAGTTATTGGTGTGCGTTAAACGATTATTTTAAGTTTGCATTCCCTAAAATTAGAAAATTTGCCAGATTCTATTGGCATTTAATTTTCCCGCTGCATAATTATCACAAGAAATCTAGGTCAAAAGTGATTTTAGACAGCATCCAATAACTTACACAATGAAAAAGACCTTTAAAGTCAACAAAGACAAAACTGCGTATTGATCCTTACAACTTATGCTCTATAAATAAATCAATACACAATAAATGACCATGACCTTGCTGCTCGATTTTAAAAACTCCGAATCGAAGCACACGTATGACTGCACATTTAATCTGATAGTTTCGGAAAACATGTTTGCGTACTTTAAATACAATGTATGTAAATTATTTTCAAATAATTGACCAGAAAATGCGATCGGCAAAAGTAAACAATGCGACTGCAACGTGAAAACGTAGTCCGTGCACGCGACAAGTATGTTTCCACAGTGTGGAATGCAGCTAATTTTGTCCCACGGGGTGTTATTTCGTCAACGACAGCGCAAAGATGGGATAAAACGTAAAACTATGACTGAGCCAATAAAACAAAACTTCACTACGCTATGCAGCGATTATCAACGGCTAGCATGCGAGTAACCGTATTTCGTGCGCCCCTTTAAAATGATTGTGTAAACAATTAATATAGATAAATCCGTTCTGATTTTCCCCATTAGGTACATATAACTTGTATTATATGATATACTTAGACCTTTATTAGATGATTATTTAAGGCTTCTCTTTCTGCTTTTTTATTACTATAGTGTAAATTGGTGAAGTACATGGCCGTTGAATTTATTTGATTTATATTAAGTCTCCGATTTTTTTTGAAACAACAGACACACCGTGACCACATCACAAGCTCGTATATTAACACTGACTGCAATGTGTCAAATGTTAAACAACTGAAACACCGTGACCACATCACAACCTCGTATGTTAACACTGACTGCAATGTGTCAAATGTTAAACAACTGACACACCGTGACCACATCACAACCTCGTATGTTAACACTGACTGCAATGTGTCAAATGTTAAACAATTGACACACCGTGACCACATCACAACCCTCGTATGTTAACACTGACTGCAATGTGTCAAATGTTTAACAACTCACACACCGTGACCACATCACAAGCTCGTATGTTAACACTGACTGCAATGTGTCAATTGTTAAACAACTGACACACCGTGACCACATCACAAGCTCGTATGTTAACACTGCAATGTGTCAAATGTTAAACAACTGACACACCGTGACCACATCGCAGCTCGTATGTTAACACTGACTGCAATGTGTAAAATGTTAAACAACTGACACACCGTGACCACATCACAAGCTCGTATGTTTACGCTGACTGCAATGTGTAAAATGTTAAACAACTGACACACCGTGACCATATCACAACCTCGTATGTTAACACTGACTGCAATGTGTCAAATGTTAAACAACTGACACACCGTGACCACATCACAAGCTCGTATGTTTACGCTGACTGCAATGTGTAAAATGTTAAACAACTGACACACCGTGACCATATCACAACCTCGTATGTTAACACTGACTGCAATATGTCAAATGTTAAACAACTGACACACCGTGACCACACCACAAGCTCGTATGTTAACACTGACTGCAATGTGTAAAATGTTAAACAACTGACGCACCGTTACCACATCACAACCTCGTATGTTTACTCTGACTGCAATGTGTCAAATGTTAAACAACTGACACACCGTGACCACACCACAAGCTCGTATGTTAACACTGACTGCAATGTGTCAAATGTTAAACATCTGGCACTGTGACAACATCACAACCTCGTATGTTTACTCTGACTGCAATGTGTCAAATGTTAAACAACTGACACACCGTGACCACATCACAACCTCGTATGTTAACACTGACTGCAATGTGTCAAATGTTAAACAACTGACACACCGTGACAACATCACAAGCTCGTATGTCAACACTGACTGCAATGTGTCAAATGTTAAGGTGAATACATTCTGCATAACATTCCGGTAATCGCAAACAATCGCAAAATTGCTACCTGCAGTTAGAACAATCCTACAGTTCGCTGATAGTGCATTTTAGGCGTGTCGTGGAAAAACCGGGCTAAATGCATGTGCGTAAAATGTCGCCCCGGATCGCAGAGCTTTAATGGTGTTTTCGGTAATGGGTAGTAGTAGTAGCAGTAGTAGTAGTAGTAGTAGTAGTAGTAGTAGTAGTAGTAGTAGTAGTAGTAGTAGTAGTAGTAGTAGTAGTTGTTGTAATATTAGTAGGAGAAGTATTTGTGGTAGTAGTAGTAATTGTAGTAGTAGTAGTAGTAGTAGTAGTAGTAGTAGTAGTAGTAGTAGTAGTAGTAGTAGTAGTAGTAGTAGTAGAAGTAGTAGCAGCAGTAGTAGCAGTAGTAGTAGTAGTAGTAGCAGCAGCGGCAACAGTAGTAGTCATAGCAATTATTGACGAAGCAATAGAACTAGTAGAACTAGTAGTAGTAGTAATAGTAGTAGTAGTGAAAGTGGTCGTAATATTAGTAGGAGAAGTAGTACTATTCTAGTAGTAGTAGTAGTAGTAGTAGTAGTAGTAGTAGTAGTAGTAGTAGTAGTAGTAGTAGTAGTAAGTAGTAGTAGTAGTAGTAGTAGTAGTAGTAGTAGTAGTAGTAAGTAGTAGTAGTAGTAGTAGTAGTAGTAGTAGTAGTAGTAGTGTTGTAGTAGTTGTTGTTGTTGTTATTGTTTGAATTGAGTTGTAGTTAGCTATTGTTGTTCATTTAATTGTACCGATAGAGTGGTTAATAATTTTAGTGTTATAGTTTTGTTTGTTGAATAAACATAACAAACACCGTTTGTTTCACCCTACGAGTACATTGGTTCGTATAATAGATTTTCGGCATGTTTAAAACGCCTTGAGAACGTTTAGAATTTCAAGTTGAAGATCAAAAAATACGATGCATGGGGTACAAATATCTGTGCTCAATCAATTTATTTGCGTTTGTGGTTTCCACTTGACTGGTTTTCAATGCGAGTCAATATTTCTTCAGGCTTGTCCGCATCTAAGCAATGTCAATTATAGCAAACTTGAGTTTTACTAGGTATGCACTTGTTCACATTTAATGCGTGTCGTGGGTTAATGCATGTGCGTCAAATTGGGGCAATTTTTGAAAACAGTTTCAATCTGTTGCTATTTCGTTTTCCAATTTGATGCGGTCTTTTGCTGTGGGTAGGGCGAAGTACCCGAAGACACTCCACCTGTCCGGTATTATGCTCACCAAACAAACCCACATTTTTCGCCTAATGGACAGGCTTGCCAACTCTACGTTAGCCAGAAAACTTGAATAACATAAAACCAGCAAGTTGTATAATTATGTACCGCGTTGTATTATCGGCCAGTCTGTAAAGTAGCGTATCCATGGTACATACAGAATATTACACTAGTATGGTGTTCTGAGAACTTGTATCAGTCTCGTTACTATTACTATTACTAGTGTAATATTCCAATTATTATATACCTTTTCCAGCATAATATTCTTTAAAATACCGCCAACAAAATACGAACTATTTTCTTTTCACGTAGAGTATGTTTATCTTTGAAATGAGTTGTGTTACGATGACGTCATTATATGCCGCTTAACGACTGTGTCAAAACATTGTATGCGAGTGAATATACATGCGGTGCTGTGTTCAGTGGATATTATTGAGTCATTTTCAATTGACGTATTTAATATTAACAAGGTCAATGGGATACCGAATCGAGGCTCCTCCATTGTGTCACCGTTGTAAACATACATTTTTGGGAGTTTGTTTTATGTACTTTTTAAATGAAATGTTTGTATTTATTGGTTCAGTCAAACTAAATAATATCTTATCTTACTAAAACAATGAAGTTTTCTCACACTCAATGGTCTTCAATGCCTTTTTTCTGTCTTTGAACCGGACACCTGACCTAGTTTTGCATAAAAAATGGCGTATGACATTGAACTTTGGGGAAAACCCCAGTACTATATTTTACAAATTACCTTCTTTTGGACAGCTTTTTTGTGTAAAACGTCATCAATTATGTAGAAAGCACATGTTTGGCGACATTTTAAGCGCAGACGTAATGAAAAACGACGAGACAGAAAATCAAGCGAATTGGTAAGAAATGACCCATATTTGATCATGCGTATTGCTAATTAGACTGTTTTGGAATAAATTGTACTATGATTTTTAAAAAGAAGATGCATTTATAAGAACATTGAGCCCACATGTCTGTGAATATCTTTTGCCGCAATTTGCCGCGATGCAGTTGAACTGGGAGGGTATATATTTCGGACATTCAATATTTCGGATACACAAAGATGAGCTGCGAGCGTATATATTTCGGACAATCTATATTTCGGATACACAAATTATTCATATTATTTGAAGTGCATGTTGTTAATAATAATTAACATAATAAATAAACAATATTGTTTTAGTTGATTCAAACTGTATTAGAAGAGATAATGACCTGTAGAAATTTGACCTTTTTCAGATGTTCTTGTTATTTTGTTAGGAACTATAATTAATAATTATATCATTATATTTTATGATTGTTAGAACTTAGAGTTAAGTGTTCGCAGCATTCATCATCACAAACTGGAAATTTCATACAATCATGGAACTCGTTTAACCATAAAAATAAATGGTTTGTCCAGATGTTTTCTTGAGATTTAGACTTTTATATGGTACATTATTAATTAAGGTTGTATCACACAGAACCCATTTTCAATATATGTTGTTCTTTTGCATTGACCGTTCCAAGGCGGTGACCCCAGTTTTATTCATGTTTGTGCGTTTGTTATGTACGTGTGTGTCTTGTCTAGTGCATTTGTTTTGTGTCTCACTGAAGTTCACATTGGTCATAGTTTTCTTATTGACTATGAAGCTTAAATAAAAATTGTGTTTGTTTCCCTTTAAATACCTACCAACACATAATTTCATAATATATAACAGTGTTCTACTATCCAAATCCCGTCTACAATTAACAGTAATAATGTATATAAATGGGGAAACACAGTATTTTAATTTAGGCCTAATTGTGTTTGCTTTTGGTTATTTTTCAGGAGTTCCATAATAATGTTGTATGGACCACCGATATTTTTGTTAAAATCCCTGACATAAGTTGTAATTTTATTATCTTTTCAAATATAACCGGCATGTCACTTTTAAAATATAGCCTGTATGTCAAGGTCCATACAACTTTGTTTCAAGTTTATTTGATTTGTTCATTAGACTTAGTTGCAAAATAACACAAACGACACATATTAACCATAGCAATTGCTTTTTGGACCCATAATTAAAGATTGAATGGTTAGCTTGTAATGAACATACTTCTTGCTTCATACTTCTCACATTTAATAATCAATTTTAATTTCTAATAACAATTCATATTAAGGTAATCAGTCCATCATTGGCCTCCTGGTAAACAGAGTTATTTCTGAAGACATGTGTAAGCCACGGAATTTTCCAAAGTAAGCAAGTTGTTTCCATGTTGTTGGTATGGGTCTTCAGCATACAGACATCTTCCAATGTAGGCCGGAAACTGATGATATAATGATGGATTTCCTATCAATAATCAATATTTAACTGATTAACACTTTTTAAAATGAAATGCAATCTTGTAAGTGACTTAACATATTGCAAATAATTTTGTCCTGTGTGTTTTCAGGTTCCCGGGTATCCGGAATATTTCAATATCATCTACGAAGGTGACGAGGCAGTTTATGTTTACAAGCTCCTGGAGGACTACGAAGCAGGAGATCTGAAAGTCCTAGTGTAGGAGGTATTGCATACTCTGAAATAGTTTAGTTACAATGGTGAAAAGACTGGTGTGCTTAGAAAAATAAAAACTATTTCACTGAATGAGACATTGACACAATTATCATTTAGGGTTTAATTTTTTTAGTTACCATGACAACTTTTTTTCCCGATAACTTAGAGCTATGAAGTATTAAAGCCTCATTTTAAATTAATTCTTCTACAGTGGATCTTTTTTGTTTTAAATGATATTACAACATGTTTATTTTGCTTGAATGTTGTATTTTAGATGCATCGAAAATTATACATACGATAAACTATAGGCACATTTGATGATAGTAATGGAAACTTAAACATGCAATTACTTTGGTATCCTCATTGACTGATACTTTATTAAAAGTACATTGCTCTCCTTTTTGAAATATCTTTCTGTTGATGTGTAACATTAGAAGCTTTGCACTTGGATTGTCACAGTAAAATTGCATTATATGCATAGACTTGAGACGTTCTTATTTTTCCCTCAATTTTTGGCTAACCAAGGCAACTTCAAAATGCAATAACTTTCAGACCGCTTATGATAAATGCTTCATTTAAAGTGCATTGATCTCCTGATTGAAATATCTTTCTTTTGATGTATGATTTTATAGACTTTTCACTTGGATTGTCAGAGTAAAATTGCCTTAAGTGCATAGACTTCAGACGTTCTTTGTTTTGCCTCACCTTTTTGATATACATGGCAACTTCAAAATGCAATAACTTTTATACCCTTTATGATAGAGGCTTCAATTAAAGTGCATTGATTTGCATTTGGAAAGACCTTTCCAACGATATATAGTAATATATATAAATCTTAAATTCAAAAAATGGCCTGTCTTTGTTATTAATATGTAAACTTATAATAACAAGCGTTAGGAATGGAGCAGGATGACCGCGACCTGTTCATACCTATGGAAGAGGTGAATAAAGTTACAATACATTAAACAACATATAACATACGCATTATTTAGTTAGGTCTTATATCAAATGTGCGTATTTACTGTTGATAAGCATTGGTCATCATCGTCAGTGACATAAAGAAAATGCAATACAAACAATAACAATTCATGTTAGCTAGATCCCGATACCCTGTGTCTGTATGTTATATGCCAACATATTCTACATAGAAACACCCCCATAGTTATCGTTTGCGTTTTCAAAGGAAATCAAAATATTTATATAAATCAGTATATACAATATGTAATATGCGAAATAGTTAAACTTACCATTGCTGGAAATGGCTATTAACAGTCCAATGGTCAAGGAAATCCCACAGTAATTCCACATTTCATTCACAAACACTGTAATCCGTCCATTGAATGTCACCCAAAAACGCGAACAATGAAATGCCTATCGAACTGCGTGCTCTGGTAGAATTTCGTACTGCAAAAAAGCATTCTGATTTTAAGTACTGATATATTTTCTGAAAACCTTTGATAGAATGCGGATTATGTCGTCTTTGTTTTACGAAAAATATGACTTTGTGTGAACTTCAACTATCCGAATAAATGTGTACTAGCGATTTGTTTGAATAAATGTTTTTCATCAGTTTTCTTTTCACATGTTGTTTTCCCGCGTGTATTATTATCATAGGCGTATAAGAATGTTTTCAATAACAAGTCAAGAATGTTTTGTATTTATTTATTTATTAACGTCTCTTTCGTGTACATATACATATATATACACACCATTTTAAATATATAAAAGCATTACATATGCACATGACCACTCAAAATGAGTTCTAAGAGCCTAATTAAAACATATATGATGCGCGTCGTGGGAAAACCGGACTTAATGCATGTGCGTAAAGTGTCGTCCCGGATTAGCCTGTGCAGTCCGCACAGGCTCATCCGGGACGACACTTTCCGTCTACAAGGGATTTATGTTTAGAAGAGACTTCCTTGAAACAGAAAATACCATACAAGCGGAAAGTGCCGTCCTGGATTAGCCTGTGCGGACTGCACAGACCGGATTTCTCACGACGCGCCACATATATACTAAAACTGTCTCCTACTATAGGAAGATTATGCAGTCTTCACGAATGAATGTTAAAATCAGTGGAGTGTCGGTCCAACAAGCCACCTTAATAGACTGGACCGGACTACATTTTAGTGGACCGTAGATAGTAGATTTTCTTTCACTCTCTTCTATATTCAATTTTTTTTAAATAAATAACTTAAAACATGGCTTTCAGACTTTAATTCTCTCATTAAATTGAAAACCATTCGTTCTGAAAATACAAAGTCAATACCATTAGTGGTACAATAGCAGAAAAAAAATCAATTTTGAAGGGAATACTGGTTTCACAATGACCGAGGGACCTAAATTTGATGTACCACTGGTCCAGTTCACTTAGAAGTTCTGCTTGACCTAGGACAAATTTGGTGGACTGGGTCCGAGGTCCAGTGCTTGATCGTGAAAATTGATTATGGACAAATTACGAAGTAAGGTATGCATCATAATCACAGCACATCCATGTTAAAGTGTTTTAAAACAACATTTAAAAGGAATAAGTAGAACTGTTACTTAATGAAATTAGTACTAAATATGCTTAAGTTAAAAAAAATAGGCTAAGAAATCAGACGTAACCACCAATCAGATTCGTAATGAACAGATTCGCAAGCATATCTTATTATTTCATAAAACAATGAAGCATGTTTAAACGCATTATAAGAACGCGATTAAATGTACAATTGTTTAAAAGACTACCGTTTCAATAAGCCCTCGTAAGTAAGTGTAGCAGGGTATTCAATTGTGCTATACTGATTGTAATCCTTTAATATTGGTTTTTAGCAATTGTCCAATTAGTGTAGTGAGAGATGGTCAGCGTGAAAGAATTTGTATGAGTGAACTGTTTTTACATGCATTCCATGCTTTTTATTTTGAACACAAATTGATTGATTGTCCAGCGGCCTGATTCATTGGTTATTTTGTATCAGAACACTCTTGGCTTTTGGAAGATAAAGTCGTAATATAACTTTATCAGAGTTATATAGGAATATTTGAGTATATAGTTTATGCTGTATGCATTATTAAATTAACATCTTTATAGAAGAATATACTGGGTTCCTGGTGAGTCATTTTAATATTATTGTATTGTTGAATTATCATAAATTTGTAATAATTGTGCTATTACAGGTTTTATTTCATACTATTGTAATTTTGTATTGTTCTGAAATATGGTTATATAATAATTGTTCATACATATAATATTATGTATGTACTATTTCAGGCCATCTATAATATATATACAATAAAATTGTAAAGAACCTGACTGGCTCGATTCTTCGGTAACCAGACCCCCGCTACAAATGGCGCCCAACGTGGAACCGTGGCACAAGCAATTCTCCATAGAACCTGCCCGTGGGTTCGTCGGGATCAGGTTTATACTGTTCCCTATGACTCGAATTCGAGGACGAATTCCAACTTGGCAGCGGAGAATGTCACAGGGTACCGAACTAAAGCGTGATTGGTGATTGGTGTGTAAGCGGCCCGGTTAGCTCACTCGGTAGAGCACTCGCCCTGATAGCGAGAGGTCCCGGGTTCGAGTCCCGGACTGGCTGCACAATTTTCACCACTCGGCAACAATAATGTCACAGGGTACCGAACTAAAGCGTGATTGGTGTTTTAGCGGCCCGGTTAGCTCACTCGGTAGAGCACTCGCCCTGATAGCGAGAGGTCCCGGGTTCGAGTCCCGGACTGGCTGCACAATTTTCACCACTCGGCTACAAATGGCGCCCAACGTGTTTGAAGGTCAGAGAGCCTAACAACGCCCTCACCGCAATCTGAAGGTTCAACAACCCGGTGGCAAACCTGGCAGCTTGGCAAGTTGCTAGCGTTGGAGCGAGTCGCTGTAACCCTTGTCTGCAGCTTGATGTCCGTCTTGTGGTGGCCGTACGGTACCATTCTGGTGGCTGCACCAGACCTACAAGCGCTAACCAGTGCTTGAACAGGTTCAGTAGAAGACATCACACAGGTCGTAGGTTCATGACGAGAACGTCACAGTTAGCGGCTGATGTTGACGATCGTGTGGGCGTGCCGTACATAATGATGTATGAACTACATTGATCAACTTGTTGGTCAATCTTTTCTAAAAGTTGACACTTTTTCAAAGTGCAGTTAACTTTTCAAGGTATTTTCCAAATACCTATTCATTTTAAACATTGTGAACTTTTGACTACGCCAGAACCGCGGATTCCAGAATACGCATACATCTTCCAAAGGAGTGAAGCTGTGAACTTTTAATTGTGCGAACTGGACTAGTAAATGGACGGAATTGTGATGATTTTTATTGTTTTTTAAAGTGTTTTAATTGGATTTGGAGAAAGGATTTTAGGATAATTATGTAAGTAACTTTTCTATTAATATCTTCCAAGAGATAAATATTATAGTAAATTTTTATCTGTTTTACTCTACATTTTGAATTTCGTTAATATATCGAATTTTTCATAACATTACCTTTGTTGACCTATGACGTCACTGGTTTTGAGTAGTTCACGTGGTTGTTAAGAAATATTGTACACAGTGAAATATTAATTAATTTAAAAAAAAAAAAAAGTCTGCACATTATACTGTTTGAATTTAATTGTTTTTGAAGTTAAATAGTATTTCCAAATATATATTCATACTGAACTATGAAGTAATACTAGTTTTTACAAGGTAAAATTGATAGCAAAACATTTTTTTTTCTTGTGAAATATTATAACAGTTTTGATAATCAGAATTTCATTGCTGTTGTAATTACTTTATTAGTATTTCTTTCTAAATTAAGGAATATTGCAAAATTTTAATTGTGAGAGTGACATTCGTGAGAGTGTGATTGTTTTCGAAATTGAACAATTTGATATTTTTATTTGGCAGTTTTTACTGTAAATTAAAATGTCCGATGTTGAAAGTGAATCTGAGGGTGCTAAAGGGGGGAATGTAGTTGCTGTTGAAATGTCGCAACAAGATATGATTCAAAAGTTGATTGCTTCGGGTTATAGGATATTGGAACCTGATTCAAAGCCAGACAGTGTAAAGAGTGCTCCTGTGTCCTCTACTCCTTTTCACTTTGTACAGGAAAAGCCATCTGCTATTCCTAAAACATTTAAGTTTGAGCAGCCAGTGCCTCTTGGGCAGGCTAATGTTAGTCAACAGAACATGTCTCATGTTGAAGTTCCACCTGTTTACGGTAATGTAACGAAGTTGCCTTTCTTTTCGGGTGAGGAACCCTGTCCTAAAGGTGAAATTTCTTTTAAGGAATGGTTGTTTGAAGTAAAATGTCTTATGACAGATAAAAATTTGTCATCGTCCCATGTCCTACAAGCAGTTAGACGTTCAATCAGAGGGCTTGCCCGCCAAACACTGATCTCAGCAGGTGAGAATACATCATTAGACAATATTTTGTTTAAATTTAACTCCTTCTTTGGTACAACAATTGATAAAAATAATTTTTTAATGCTTCTCAGCATTCAGATGAGACAGTGACTGCTTTTGCCTGTCGTTTAGAATACATCCTTTCTAACTCATCTGAATCAATAAATATGAGCACTGACGCCAGAAATGAAATGCTCCGTTGTAAATTCTGGACTTCACTCTACTCTGAGAAACTTAAGTCCCAGACGAGGCATAAGTTTGACACTGTACTGTCTTTTGAGCAGTTGATAAGGGAAATTATGGCGGTGGAGTATGAAATGTCCCTCATCCCCCATACAAGTACAACCAAGACTGGTTCACATAGTAAAAGAGTACAGCAAAATGCTGTTTCTGCAGATTCTTCTGACTTTGAAAGTCGGTTGAAATCTTTAGAGTTAAAAGTGGACAGTCAGTATGCTAGTCTTACTAAAAAGTTGGACCAAGTACTATCTGCGTTGCCAGACAATAGGTCTCAACAGCAGAAACCAAACTACCGGACACCTAACTATCGAGGTAGAGGTCATGGTAGGGGTTATTACAAAAATAACCAGTCCAAACAAACTAACAGAAAGAATGACCCAAAAGTGTGAACGCCTCTGTTGCAGGCCAAACAGAGGCTGGTGAGACAAAAGGCCTTAAACAGACTTTACACTCACGGTTAGTTGGAGGTCCTAACCAGGGTAAAGTGCTGATAAATGAACAGCCCATAAATGCATTAATTGATTCAGGCTCACAAGTAACTACTATATCAGAGACTTGTTTGCTATCCTTGTATGATAAACCTGAACTCTTTAAACTAGATACTCTAGGATTGCAACTTTCAACTGCTGATGGGTCTGCTATGAAATACACTGGCTATATTGAAGGCACAGTGACTGTCCCTTCAATTTCAAACATTACTTTTAATGTGCCCATACTAGTGGTCCAGGACAACTCCTTTAATAGAGATTGCCCTGCCATCATTGGAACAAATGTCATTCGACTAGTTCGAGACACCATTTCCCAGGATGATGGTGCAGTCATACCTGAGGAATGGGAAATAGCCATTGCATCATTGAATGTCTCTTCATTTTCAGCTAAACTTTGCAGAAAGAAACCAGTTACACTAGGACCTTATGAGACTGCAACTGTAAAATGTTTAGCTCGAGGTGTGAACCATGCTATTTCACAGGTAGTAACAGAAAACTTCAATCCATCTGCAAACTATTCTGTTTGTCCAAGAGTTGTGAAATTACAGCAACATGGAAATTGTTGTAAAGTCTCTGTGAAAGTGTGCAATATGATTGGGAAACCCATTGTGTTTAAACCCAAGTCAGAAATCTGTCAGATTTCTGAAGTTGAAGTTGTTGATAATCTGTCCTCTTCATTTCAGCACAATCAGGAGCAGAAAAGCCCTCCAGATGATTCTACAAATGATCTGGGTATAAAAATTGATACGGCCAATCTTACCCCTGATCAAATTCTTAGGGTAAAACAAATTTTGGGCAACTGGTCCCATGTCTTTTCTACAGGTCCTACTGAAATAGGCTGTACCAATCTTCTAAAACATAAAATTGGTCTAGATTACCCTACACCCTTTAAACAGTCATATAGACGGATACCCCCCGGTATGTATGAAGAGGTCAGACATCACATCAGAGAGATGTTAGCTGCTGATGTCATAAGAGAGTCTGAGTCTCCTTTTAGCTCAAATGTTGTTTTAGTTCGAAAGCGTGATGGTTCCCTTCGTTTCTGCATAGATTGGAGACAACTGAATGCCAGAACACGTAAGGATGCATACAACCTCCCCAGGTTTGATGATATAGTGGACAGTCTCTCTGGAGCCACTTACTTTTTTAAACTTGACCTTCGTTCAGGTTACTGGAATATCCAGATTGAGGAAGAAGACACACCTAAAACTGCTTTTTCTGTTGGCAATTTAGGTTTTTATGAGTGGAATCGGATGGGGTTTGGTTTATGCAATGCACCTTCTACTTTTCAGCGCCTTATGGAACGATGCATGGGCGATTTACATCTCGAGGAATGCCTCATATTCCTTGACGATATTCTGGTTTTCTCAAAATCTTTTGATGAGCACATCGATCGACTCCAGTCTGTATTTTCACGTCTAGCAGAAAATGGCCTTAAACTCAAACCATCCAAATGTGAACTTTTCATGCCCTCTGTAGTGTACTTGGGTCATGTGATCAGTAAAGATGGCATCTCTACTGACCCCGAAAAGACCAGTGCAGTCACCAATTGGCCTTCACCTACAAACATCAAGGAGCTTAGGCAATTCCTTGGTTTTGCAGGCTTCTATAGGAGATATGTTGAGCACTATGCTCAGGTAGTAGAACCACTAAATGAGCTGCTTAAAGGCCACACCACCACTGGCAAAATGAAAAAGGGCAAGAATAAGAAGTCCAAACCCAAACCAGTTCCTTGGTCTTGGGGTGAACCCCAAGAACAAGCGTTCCAAACCATTAAACAGAAACTCACGTCCTCCCCAGTGCTGGCATATGCCGAGTCTGACCAACCCTTTGTCTTGCACACTGATGCATCAGGCTTAGGCCTAGGTGCAGTATTGAACCAGGTGCAAGATGGGGTGAGCAAGGTCATTGCCTATGCCAGCCGTGGGTTGAGGCCATCCGAAAGGAAGTACCCAGCACATAAGCTGGAGTTTCTGGCACTCAAATGGGCGGTTACCGAAAAGTTCCATGATTACCTTTTCGGTAACAAGTTTATTGTCCTCACAGACAATAACCCATTGACCTATGTCACAAGTACAGCCAAACTCGATGCTACAGGTCACCGGTGGCTTGCAGCATTGAGCACATATGAATTCGAAATAAAGTACAAGCCAGGCAAGCTCAACATTGATGCTGATGCCTTGAGCAGACGGCCTCAGAAACAGGTAAGTACAGATATGGTCCAAGCCATCTGCATGGCATCCCAAGTGAGGGTACCACTTGCAGACTGTGTGGCCATTGATACCTGTCCTCTTTCTGCAGAAGAGACCAGGTCTCAATTGCCCACTGACCAAAGGACCAACTGGAGGCAGGCCCAAGCTCAAGACAAAACCTTGGTTCGAGTGATTGACCTACTAAAGAGTGGTTCCCGACCCAGGGAGGAGGCACTCCGTAAGGAACCGCTTGAGGTACAGCAATTCTTGAGAGAATGGAAACACCTCGCAATTGAGGATAATGTGCTGTACCGAACCACTACTTTGGATGGTCAATCAGTCAAACAACTGGCTCTACCAAGCAGCTATAAACAACAAGCGCTCAAAGGGGTCCACGATGATGTCGGACACCCAGGTAAAGAGAAATCTTTATGGTTAGCCAGACAAAGGTTTTACTGGCCTGGTCTTGAAAAAGACATAGAATCCAAAATACAGAACTGTGATAGGTGTATCCTAAGGAAACACCCATCACAGTCAGCTGGTCTGGTTAACATAACCACCACAAAACCCATGGAACTTGTGTGCATGGACTTCCTTTCACTGGAACAGTCAAAGGGAGGCTATGAACACGTCCTAGTGATCACAGATCATTTTACTAGGTATGCGCAAGCTGTCCCATGCAAGAACCAGACAGCTCAAACAACAGCAAAAGCTCTGTATGACCATTTTATTAGGTATTACTCTTTTCCTGAACGCCTTCACAGCGATCAGGGAAGACATTTCGAGAGTAAGGTCATACAAGAGCTCTGTAAAATTGCAGGAGTTGAAAAATCCCGCACAACTCCATATCACCCTATGGGTAATCCTGCTGAAAGGTTTAACCAAACCCTATTGAAAATGCTAGGGACTCTAAATCCCGAACAAAAACATGATTGGAAGTCCTTTGTCGGTCCCTTAGTCCAAGCATACAATGCTACAAAAAGTGAGGCTACAGGATATTCCCCACATTACTGAATGTTTGGGTGGAATCCTAGGCTAGCCATTGACACATTTTTGGGTACCGACCCCGGGAACGAAGGACACCCAGATCCTGCTGGTTATGTGCAGAAACTGCAATCTCGCTTGCAACAAGCCCACAAGCTAGCTGCTGAGGCCTCAGCGAAGCAGGGTGCACGTAACAAAGCACTATATGACCGCAAGGCCAGTGCTTCCAGTTTGGAGGTTAACGACAGGGTTTTGGTCCGTCAGACTCATTTTGATGGCAAACATAAACTTGCAGACCGCTGGGAACAACACCCGTATACAATTTTGGATATCCCAAATCCAGAAATTCCTGTATACAGAGTACAGCGTGAAGATGGAATTGGACCAGTAAAAACCTTGCACAGGAATTTATTGTTGCCAATATCCTCACTGCCTAGTGTTAATCCCTTATCACAACCCAAACAAAAAGCCCAAAGCCCTAAAAGGATACCCAGATCCAAGTCTAAATCCAAACATGTGGATACATCTGACAGTGATGATTCTACTGAGTCGGAACCCTATGTAATTCCACAGCGTAGAGTTGGATATGTACCCGGTTATCCAGTAACAAGTCAAAGGTCCAACAGTCTGGTTGTAAATACAAATTCTGGCTTGACTGATACTGAGTCCCAAACTACAATAACTCAGTCACCATCAGTTGATATTGCTGAAAGTTCTCTGACTGAGCAATCAAACAATTCCTCTATTCCTATTTTGGATCAGAGTTCCACTATCTCAAGTGCTAACTCACATGTTCAGTCATTTGTTGATGAACAGTATAGTTCTCAGTTTGATTCTCAGGCTACACCACAGCCTACATCTCAGGCTACACCACAGCCTACATCTCAGGCTACATCACAGCCAACATTACAATCAGAACTTGTTGGCCGGCCCCAAAGAGACAGAAAACCTCCAGATAGATATGGACAGTGGGTTATGCCCATTTATGCTAGTGACTTTAATAATGAATTTAAAAAGGAAGTTCACATTTATTATATGTACATTCATTATTATACATTTTTGTACAGATGAAGATAAAATTATAACAAAAGTCCATATCTAGTGAATATATCACAGATATTTTATATTATCTTAGTGTGTTTTTAACTTAATATTGCATTTCCAGGTTAATATTAAACATATCTAAATTGTTTAATTAAATGCAAGCCAGAGCCATGTCAATTGTTATTTTCATTACATGTATGTTTACATTTTCCAGCCAATGTGTTTTTAGTCTACTATTGTTTACTACAGCTGGTAAGTATCTAGGTCAGTAGATCAGCTGATTCATTCCTAGTAAGGTCACAGCTGAGTAACTTCTCCCACACTGTTTGGAGAGCTTTACACTACTCCAGTGGAAAGTGTAATGCGGGAATTAACTTGTTGCAGTAAACTACGTGCATGGCCTTTTTCAGTAATATTGAGTATTATTGTTTTATGTTTGGCATTTATAAAATGTCAGGAGCCAATTTTTCCGACAGAGGGAGTATGTAGCAGGGTATTCAATTGTGCTATACTGATTGTAATCCTTTAATATTGGTTTTTAGCAATTGTCCAATTAGTGTAGTGAGAGATGGTCAGCGTGAAAGAATTTGTATGAGTGAATTGTTTTTACATGCATTCCATGCTTTTTATTTTGAACACAAATTGATTGATTGTCCAGCGGCCTGATTCATTGGTTATTTTGTATCAGAACACTCTTGGCTTTTGGAAGATAAAGTCGTAATATAACTTTATCAGAGTTATATAGGAATATTTGAGTATATAGTTTATGCTGTATGCATTATTAAATTAACATCTTTATAGAAGAATATACTGGGTTCCTGGTGAGTCATTTTAATATTATTGTATTGTTGATTTATCATAAATTTGTAATAATTGTGTTATTACAGGTTTTATTTCATACTATTGTAATTTTGTATTGTTCTGAAATATGGTTATATAATAATTGTTCATACATATAATATTATGTATGTACTATTTCAGGCCATCTATAATATATATACAATAAAATTGTAAAGAACCTGACTGGCTCGATTCTTCGGTAACCAGACCCCCGCTACAAATGGCGCCCAACGTGGAACCGTGGCACAAGCAATTCTCCATAGAACCTGCCCGTGGGTTCGTCGGGATCAGGTTTATACTGTTCCCTATGACTCGAATTCGAGGACGAATTCCAACTTGGCAGCGGAGAATGTCACAGGGTACCGAACTAAAGCGTGATTGGTGATTGGTGTGTAAGCGGCCCGGTTAGCTCACTCGGTAGAGCACTCGCCCTGATAGCGAGAGGTCCCGGGTTCGAGTCCCGGACCGGCAGCACAATTTTCACCACTCGGCAACAATAATGTCACAGGGTACCGAACTAAAGCGTGATTGGTGATTGGTGTTGTAGCGACCCGGTTAGCTCACTCGGTAGAGCACTCGCCCTGATAGCGAGAGGTCCCGGGTTCGAGTCCCGGACTGGCTGCACAATTTTCACCACTCGGCTACAAATGGCGCCCAACGTGTTTGAAGGTCAGAGAGCTTAACAACGCCCTCACCGCAATCTGAAGGTTCAACAACCCGGTGGCAGACCTGGCAGCTTGGCAAGTTGCTAGCGTTGGAGCGAGTCGCTGTAACCCTTGTCTGCAGCTTGATGCCCGTCTTGTGGTGGCCGTACGGTACCATTCTGGTGGCTGCACCAGACCTACAAGCGCTAACCAGTGCTTGAACCGGTTCAGTAGAAGACATCACACAGGTCGTAGGTTCATGACGAGAACGTCACAGTTAGCGGCTGATGTTGACGATCGTGTGGGCGTGCCGTACATAATGATGTATGAACTACATTGATCAATCTTTCCTAAAAGTTGACACTTTTTCAAACTGCAGTTAACTTTTCAAGGTATTTTCCAAATACCTATTCATTTTAAACATTGTGAACTTTTGACTACGCCAGAACCGCGGATTCCAGAATACGCATACATCTTCCAAAGGAGTGAAGCTGTGAACTTTTAATTGTGCGAACTGGACTAGTAAATGGACGGAATTGTGATGATTTTTATTGTTTTTTAAAGTGTTTTAATTGGATTTGGAGAAAGGATTTTAGGATAATTATGTAAGTAACTTTTCTATTAATATCTTCCAAGAGATAAATATTATAGTAAATTTTTATCTGTTTTACTCTACATTTTGAATTTCGTTAATATATCGAATTTTTCATAACATTACCTTTGTTGACCTATGACGTCACTGGTTTTTGAGTAGTTCACGTGGTTGTTAAGAAATATTGTACACAGTGAAATATTAATTAATTTAAAAAAAAAAAAAAAAGTCTGCACATTATACTGTTTGAATTTAATTGTTTTTGAAGTTAAATAGTATTTCCAAATATATATTCATACTGAACTATGAAATAATACTAGTTTTTACAAGGTAAATTGATAGCAAAACATTTTTTTTTCTTGTGAAATATTATAACAGTTTTGATATTCAGAATTTCATTGCTGTTGTAATTACTTTATTAGTATTTCTTTCTAAATTAAGGAATATTGCAAAATTTTAATTGTGAGAGTGACATTCGTGAGAGTGTGATTGTTTTCGAAATTGAACAATTTGATATTTTTATTTGGCAGTTTTTACTGTAAATTAAAATGTCCGATGTTGAAAGTGAATCTGAGGGTGCTAAAGGGGGGAATGTAGTTGCGGTTGAAATGTCGCAACAAGATATGATTCAAAAGTTGATTGCTTCGGGTTATAGGATATTGGAACCTGATTCAAAGCCAGACAGTGTAAAGAGTGCTCCTGTGTCCTCTACTCCTTTTCACTTTGTACAGGAAAAGCCATCTGCTATTCCTAAAACATTTAAGTTTGAGCAGCCAGTGCCTCTTGGGCAGGCTAATGTTAGTCAACAGAACATGTCTCATGTTGAAGTTCCACCTGTTTACGGTAATGTAACGAAGTTGCCTTTCTTTTCGGGTGAGGAACCCTGTCCTAAAGGTGAAATTTCTTTTAAGGAATGGTTGTTTGAAGTAAAATGTCTTATGACAGATAAAAATTTGTCATCGTCCCATGTCCTACAAGCAGTTAGACGTTCAATCAGAGGGCTGGCCCGCCAAACACTGATCTCAGCAGGTGAGAATACATCATTAGACAATATTTTGTTTAAATTTAACTCCTTCTTTGGTACAACAATTGATAAAAATAATGTACTACAAGAATTTTTTAATGCTTCTCAGCATTCAGATGAGACAGTGACTGCTTTTGCCTGTCGTTTAGAATACATCCTTTCTAACTCATCTGAATCAATAAATATGAGCACTGACGCCAGAAATGAAATGCTCCGTTGTAAATTCTGGACTTCACTCTACTCTGAGAAACTTAAGTCCCACACGAGGCATAAGTTTGACACTGTACTGTCTTTTGAGCAGTTGATAAGGGAAATTAGGGCGGTGGAGTATGAAATGTCCCTCATCCCCCATACAAGTACAACCAAGACTGGTTCACATAGTAAAAGAGTACAGCAAAATGCTGTTTCTGCAGATTCTTCTGACTTTGAAAGTCGGTTGAAATCTTTAGAGTTAAAAGTGGACAGTCAGTATGCTAGTCTTACTAAAAAGTTGGACCAAGTACTATCTGCGTTGCCAGACAATAGGTCTCAACAGCAGAAACCAAACTACCGGACACCTAACTATCGAGGTAGAGGTCATGGTAGGGGTTATTACAAAAATAACCAGTCCAAACAAACTAACAGAAAGAATGACCCAAAAGTGTGAACGCCTCTGTTGCAGGCCAAACAGAGGCTGGTGAGACAAAAGGCCTTAAACAGACTTTACACTCACGGTTAGTTGGAGGTCCTAACCAGGGTAAAGTGCTGATAAATGAACAGCTCATAAATGCATTAATTGATTCAGGCTCACAAGTAACTACTATATCAGAGACTTGTTTGCTATCCTTGTATGATAAACCTGAACTCTTAAAACTAGATACTCTAGGATTGCAACTTTCAACTGCTGATGGGTCTGCTATGAAATACACTGGCTATATTGAAGGCACAGTGACTGTCCCTTCAATTTCAAACATTACTTTTAATGTGCCCATACTAGTGGTCCAGGACAACTCCTTTAATAGAGATTGCTCTGCCATCATTGGAACAAATGTCATTCGACTAGTTCGAGACACCATTTCCCAGGATGATGGTGCAGTCATACCTGAGGAATGGGAAATAGCCATTGCATCATTGAATGTCTCTTCATTTTCAGCTAAACTTTGCAGAAAGAAACCAGTTACACTAGGACCTTATGAGACTGCAACTGTAAAATGTTTAGCTCGATGTGTGAACCATGCTATTTCACAGGTAGTAACAGAAAACTTCAATCCATCTGCAAACTAGTCTGTTTGTCCAAGAGTTGTGAAATTACAGCAACATGGAAATTGTTGTAAAGTCTCTGTGAAAGTGTGCAATATGATTGGGAAACCCATTGTGTTTAAACCCAAGTCAGAAATCTGTCAGATTTCTGAAGTTGAAGTTGTTGATAATCTGTCCTCTTCATTTCAGCACAATCAGGAGCAGAAAAGCCCTCCAGATGATTCTACAAATGATCTGGGTATAAAAATTGATACGGCCAATCTTACCCCTGATCAAATTCTTAGGGTAAAACAAATTTTGGGCAACTGGTCCCATGTCTTTTCTACAGGTCCTACTGAAATAGGCTGTACCAATCTTCTAAAACATAAAATTGGTCTAGATTACCCTACACCCTTTAAACAGTCATATAGACGGATACGCCCCGGTATGTATGAAGAGGTCAGACATCACATCAGAGAGATGTTAGCTGCTGATGTCATAAGAGAGTCTGAGTCTCCTTTTAGCTCAAATGTTGTTTTAGTTCGAAAGCGTGATGGTTCCCTTCGTTTCTGCATAGATTGGAGACAACTGAATGCCAGAACACGTAAGGATGCATACAACCTCCCCAGGTTTGATGATATAGTGGACAGTCTCTCTGGAGCCACTTACTTTTTTAAACTTGACCTTCGTTCAGGTTACTGGAATGTCCAGACTGAGGAAGAAGACACACCTAAAACTGCTTTTTCTGTTGGCAATTTAGGTTTTTATGAGTGGAATCGGATGGGGTTTGGTTTATGCAATGCACCTTCTACTTTTCAGCGCCTTATGGAACGATGCATGGGCGATTTACATCTCGAGGAATGCCTCATATTCCTTGACGATATTCTGGTTTTCTCAAAATCTTTTGATGAGCACATCGATCGACTCCAGTCTGTATTTTCACGTCTAGCAGAAAATGGCCTTAAACTCAAACCATCCAAATGTGAACTTTTCATGCCCTCTGTAGTGTACTTGGGTCATGTGATCAGTAAAGATGGCATCTCTACTGACCCCGAAAAGACCAGTGCAGTCACCAATTGGCCTTCACCTACAAACATCAAGGAGCTTAGGCAATTCCTTGGTTTTGCAGGCTTCTATAGGAGATATGTTGAGCACTATGCTCAGGTAGTAGAACCACTAAATGAGCTGCTTAAAGGCCACACCACCACTGGCAAAATGAAAAAGGGCAAGAATAAGAAGTCCAAACCCAAACCAGTTCCTTGGTCTTGGGGTGAACCCCAAGAACAAGCGTTCCAAACCATTAAACAGAAACTCACGTCCTCCCCAGTGCTGGCATATGCCGAGTCTGACCAACCCTTTGTCTTGCACACTGATGCATCAGGCTTAGGCCTAGGTGCAGTATTGAACCAGGTGCAAGATGGGGTGAGCAAGGTCATTGCCTATGCCAGCCGTGGGTTGAGGCCATCCGAAAGGAAGTACCCAGCACATAAGCTGGAGTTTCTGGCACTCAAATGGGCGGTTACCGAAAAGTTCCATGATTACCTTTTCGGTAACAAGTTTATTGTCCTCACAGACAATAACCCATTGACCTATGTCACAAGTACAGCCAAACTCGATGCTACAGGTCACCGGTGGCTTGCAGCATTGAGCACATATGAATTCGAAATAAAGTACAAGCCAGGCAAGCTCAACATTGATGCTGATGCCTTGAGCAGACGGCCTCAGAAACAGGTAAGTACAGATATGGTCCAAGCCATCTGCATGGCATCCCAAGTGAGGGTACCACTTGCAGACTGTGTGGCCATTGATACCTGTCCTCTTTCTGCAGAAGAGACCAGGTCTCAATTGCCCACTGACCAAAGGACCAACTGGAGGCAGGCCCAAGCTCAAGACAAAACCTTGGTTCGAGTGATTGACCTACTAAAGAGTGGTTCCCGACCCAGGGAGGAGGCACTCCGTAAGGAACCGCTTGAGGTACAGCAATTCTTGAGAGAATGGAAACACCTCGCAATTGAGGATAATGTGCTGTACCGAACCACTACTTTGGATGGTCAATCAGTCAAACAACTGGCTCTACCAAGCAGCTATAAACAACAAGCGCTCAAAGGGGTCCACGATGATGTCGGACACCCAGGTAAAGAGAAATCTTTATGGTTAGCCAGACAAAGGTTTTACTGGCCTGGTCTTGAAAAAGACATAGAATCCAAAATACAGAACTGTGATAGGTGTATCCTAAGGAAACACCCATCACAGTCAGCTGGTCTGGTTAACATAACCACCACAAAACCCATGGAACTTGTGTGCATGGACTTCCTTTCACTGGAACAGTCAAAGGGAGGCTATGAACACGTCCTAGTGATCACAGATCATTTTACTAGGTATGCGCAAGCTGTCCCATGCAAGAACCAGACAGCTCAAACAACAGCAAAAGCTCTGTATGACCATTTTATTAGGTATTACTCTTTTCCTGAACGCCTTCACAGCGATCAGGGAAGACATTTCGAGAGTAAGGTCATACAAGAGCTCTGTAAAATTGCAGGAGTTGAAAAATCCCGCACAACTCCATATCACCCTATGGGTAATCCTGCTGAAAGGTTTAACCAAACCCTATTGAAAATGCTAGGGACTCTAAATCCCGAACAAAAACATGATTGGAAGTCCTTTGTCGGTCCCTTAGTCCAAGCATACAATGCTACAAAAAGTGAGGCTACAGGATATTCCCCACATTACTGAATGTTTGGGTGGAATCCTAGGCTAGCCATTGACACATTTTTGGGTACCGACCCCGGGAACGAAGGACACCCAGATCCTGCTGGTTATGTGCAGAAACTGCAATCTCGCTTGCAACAAGCCCACAAGCTAGCTGCTGAGGCCTCAGCGAAGCAGGGTGCACGTAACAAAGCACTATATGACCGCAAGGCCAGTGCTTCCAGTTTGGAGGTTAACGACAGGGTTTTGGTCCGTCAGACTCATTTTGATGGCAAACATAAACTTGCAGACCGCTGGGAACAACACCCGTATACAATTTTGGATATCCCAAATCCAGAAATTCCTGTATACAGAGTACAGCGTGAAGATGGAATTGGACCAGTAAAAACCTTGCACAGGAATTTATTGTTGCCAATATCCTCACTGCCTAGTGTTAATCCCTTATCACAACCCAAACAAAAAGCCCAAAGCCCTAAAAGGATACCCAGATCCAAGTCTAAATCCAAACATGTGGATACATCTGACAGTGATGATTCTACTGAGTCGGAACCCTATGTAATTCCACAGCGTAGAGTTGGATATGTACCCGGTTATCCAGTAACAAGTCAAAGGTCCAACAGTCTGGTTGTAAATACAAATTCTGGCTTGACTGATACTGAGTCCCAAACTACAATAACTCAGTCACCATCAGTTGATATTGCTGAAAGTTCTCTGACTGAGCAATCAAACAATTCCTCTATTCCTATTTTGGATCAGAGTTCCACTATCTCAAGTGCTAACTCACATGTTCAGTCATTTGTTGATGAACAGTATAGTTCTCAGTTTGATTCTCAGGCTACACCACAGCCTACATCTCAGGCTACACCACAGCCTACATCTCAGGCTACATCACAGCCAACATTACAATCAGAACTTGTTGGCCGGCCCCAAAGAGACAGAAAACCTCCAGATAGATATGGACAGTGGGTTATGCCCATTTATGCTAGTGACTTTAATAATGAATTTAAAAAGGAAGTTCACATTTATTATATGTACATTCATTATTATACATTTTTGTACAGATGAAGATAAAATTATAACAAAAGTCCATATCTAGTGAATATATCACAGATATTTTATATTATCTTAGTGTGTTTTTAACTTAATATTGCATTTCCAGGTTAATATTAAACATATCTAAATTGTTTAATTAAATGCAAGCCAGAGCCATGTCAATTGTTATTTTCATTACATGTATGTTTACATTTTCCAGCCAATGTGTTTTTAGTCTACTATTGTTTACTACAGCTGGTAAGTATCTAGGTCAGTAGATCAGCTGATTCATTCCTAGTAAGGTCACAGCTGAGTAACTTCTCCCACACTGTTTGGAGAGCTTTACACTACTCCAGTGGAAAGTGTAATGCGGGAATTAACTTGTTGCAGTAAACTACGTGCATGGCCTTTTTCAGTAATATTGAGTATTATTGTTTTATGTTTGGCATTTATAAAATGTCAGGAGCCAATTTTTCCGACAGAGGGAGTATGTAGCAGGGTATTCAATTGTGCTATACTGATTGTAATCCTTTAATATTGGTTTTTAGCAATTGTCCAATTAGTGTAGTGAGAGATGGTCAGCGTGAAAGAATTTGTATGAGTGAATTGTTTTTACATGCATTCCATGCTTTTTATTTTGAACACAAATTGATTGATTGTCCAGCGGCCTGATTCATTGGTTATTTTGTATCAGAACACTCTTGGCTTTTGGAAGATAAAGTCGTAATATAACTTTATCAGAGTTATATAGGAATATTTGAGTATATAGTTTATGCTGTATGCATTATTAAATTAACATCTTTATAGAAGAATATACTGGGTTCCTGGTGAGTCATTTTAATATTATTGTATTGTTGATTTATCATAAATTTGTAATAATTGTGTTATTACAGGTTTTATTTCATACTATTGTAATTTTGTATTGTTCTGAAATATGGTTATATAATAATTGTTCATACATATAATATTATGTATGTACTATTTCAGGCCATCTATAATATATATACAATAAAATTGTAAAGAACCTGACTGGCTCGATTCTTCGGTAACCAGACCCCCGCTACAAATGGCGCCCAACGTGGAACCGTGGCACAAGCAATTCTCCATAGAACCTGCCCGTGGGTTCGTCGGGATCAGGTTTATACTGTTCCCTATGACTCGAATTCGAGGACGAATTCCAACTTGGCAGCGGAGAATGTCACAGGGTACCGAACTAAAGCGTGATTGGTGATTGGTGTGTAAGCGGCCCGGTTAGCTCACTCGGTAGAGCACTCGCCCTGATAGCGAGAGGTCCCGGGTTCGAGTCCCGGACTGGCAGCACAATTTTCACCACTCGGCAACAATAATGTCACAGGGTACCGAACTAAAGCGTGATTGGTGATTGGTGTTGTAGCGGCCCGGTTAGCTCACTCGGTAGAGCACTCGCCCTGATAGCGAGAGGTCCCGGGTTCGAGTCCCGGACTGGCTGCACAATTTTCACCACTCGGCTACAAATGGCGCCCAACGTGTTTGAAGGTCAGAGAGCTTAACAACGCCCTCACCGCAATCTGAAGGTTCAACAACCCGGTGGCAGACCTGGCAGCTTGGCAAGTTGCTAGCGTTGGAGCGAGTCGCTGTAACCCTTGTCTGCAGCTTGATGCCCGTCTTGTGGTGGCCGTACGGTACCATTCTGGTGGCTGCACCAGACCTACAAGCGCTAACCAGTGCTTGAACCGGTTCAGTAGAAGACATCACACAGGTCGTAGGTTCATGACGAGAACGTCACAGTTAGCGGCTGATGTTGACGATCGTGTGGGCGTGCCGTACATAATGATGTATGAACTACATTGATCAATCTTTCCTAAAAGTTGACACTTTTTCAAACTGCAGTTAACTTTTCAAGGTATTTTCCAAATACCTATTCATTTTAAACATTGTGAACTTTTGACTACGCCAGAACCGCGGATTCCAGAATACGCATACATCTTCCAAAGGAGTGAAGCTGTGAACTTTTAATTGTGCGAACTGGACTAGTAAATGGACGGAATTGTGATGATTTTTATTGTTTTTTAAAGTGTTTTAATTGGATTTGGAGAAAGGATTTTAGGATAATTATGTAAGTAACTTTTCTATTAATATCTTCCAAGAGATAAATATTATAGTAAATTTTTATCTGTTTTACTCTACATTTTGAATTTCGTTAATATATCGAATTTTTCATAACATTACCTTTGTTGACCTATGACGTCACTGGTTTTTGAGTAGTTCACGTGGTTGTTAAGAAATATTGTACACAGTGAAATATTAATTAATTTAAAAAAAAAAAAAAAAGTCTGCACATTATACTGTTTGAATTTAATTGTTTTTGAAGTTAAATAGTATTTCCAAATATATATTCATACTGAACTATGAAATAATACTAGTTTTTACAAGGTAAATTGATAGCAAAACATTTTTTTTTCTTGTGAAATATTATAACAGTTTTGATATTCAGAATTTCATTGCTGTTGTAATTACTTTATTAGTATTTCTTTCTAAATTAAGGAATATTGCAAAATTTTAATTGTGAGAGTGACATTCGTGAGAGTGTGATTGTTTTCGAAATTGAACAATTTGATATTTTTATTTGGCAGTTTTTACTGTAAATTAAAATGTCCGATGTTGAAAGTGAATCTGAGGGTGCTAAAGGGGGGAATGTAGTTGCGGTTGAAATGTCGCAACAAGATATGATTCAAAAGTTGATTGCTTCGGGTTATAGGATATTGGAACCTGATTCAAAGCCAGACAGTGTAAAGAGTGCTCCTGTGTCCTCTACTCCTTTTCACTTTGTACAGGAAAAGCCATCTGCTATTCCTAAAACATTTAAGTTTGAGCAGCCAGTGCCTCTTGGGCAGGCTAATGTTAGTCAACAGAACATGTCTCATGTTGAAGTTCCACCTGTTTACGGTAATGTAACGAAGTTGCCTTTCTTTTCGGGTGAGGAACCCTGTCCTAAAGGTGAAATTTCTTTTAAGGAATGGTTGTTTGAAGTAAAATGTCTTATGACAGATAAAAATTTGTCATCGTCCCATGTCCTACAAGCAGTTAGACGTTCAATCAGAGGGCTGGCCCGCCAAACACTGATCTCAGCAGGTGAGAATACATCATTAGACAATATTTTGTTTAAATTTAACTCCTTCTTTGGTACAACAATTGATAAAAATAATGTACTACAAGAATTTTTTAATGCTTCTCAGCATTCAGATGAGACAGTGACTGCTTTTGCCTGTCGTTTAGAATACATCCTTTCTAACTCATCTGAATCAATAAATATGAGCACTGACGCCAGAAATGAAATGCTCCGTTGTAAATTCTGGACTTCACTCTACTCTGAGAAACTTAAGTCCCACACGAGGCATAAGTTTGACACTGTACTGTCTTTTGAGCAGTTGATAAGGGAAATTAGGGCGGTGGAGTATGAAATGTCCCTCATCCCCCATACAAGTACAACCAAGACTGGTTCACATAGTAAAAGAGTACAGCAAAATGCTGTTTCTGCAGATTCTTCTGACTTTGAAAGTCGGTTGAAATCTTTAGAGTTAAAAGTGGACAGTCAGTATGCTAGTCTTACTAAAAAGTTGGACCAAGTACTATCTGCGTTGCCAGACAATAGGTCTCAACAGCAGAAACCAAACTACCGGACACCTAACTATCGAGGTAGAGGTCATGGTAGGGGTTATTACAAAAATAACCAGTCCAAACAAACTAACAGAAAGAATGACCCAAAAGTGTGAACGCCTCTGTTGCAGGCCAAACAGAGGCTGGTGAGACAAAAGGCCTTAAACAGACTTTACACTCACGGTTAGTTGGAGGTCCTAACCAGGGTAAAGTGCTGATAAATGAACAGCCCATAAATGCATTAATTGATTCAGGCTCACAAGTAACTACTATATCAGAGACTTGTTTGCTATCCTTGTATGATAAACCTGAACTCTTAAAACTAGATACTCTAGGATTGCAACTTTCAACTGCTGATGGGTCTGCTATGAAATACACTGGCTATATTGAAGGCACAGTGACTGTCCCTTCAATTTCAAACATTACTTTTAATGTGCCCATACTAGTGGTCCAGGACAACTCCTTTAATAGAGATTGCCCTGCCATCATTGGAACAAATGTAATTCGACTAGTTCGAGACACCATTTCCCAGGATGATGGTGCAGTCATACCTGAGGAATGGGAAATAGCCATTGCATCATTGAATGTCTCTTCATTTTCAGCTAAACTTTGCAGAAAGAAACCAGTTACACTAGGACCTTATGAGACTGCAACTGTAAAATGTTTAGCTCGATGTGTGAACCATGCTATTTCACAGGTAGTAACAGAAAACTTCAATCCATCTGCAAACTATTCTGTTTGTCCAAGAGTTGTGAAATTACAGCAACATGGAAATTGTTGTAAAGTCTCTGTGAAAGTGTGCAATATGATTGGGAAACCCATTGTGTTTAAACCCAAGTCAGAAATCTGTCAGATTTCTGAAGTTGAAGTTGTTGATAATCTGTCCTCTTCATTTCAGCACAATCAGGAGCAGAAAAGCCCTCCAGATGATTCTACAAATGATCTGGGTATAAAAATTGATACGGCCAATCTTACCCCTGATCAAATTCTTAGGGTAAAACAAATTTTGGGCAACTGGTCCCATGTCTTTTCTACAGGTCCTACTGAAATAGGCTGTACCAATCTTCTAAAACATAAAATTGGTCTAGATTACCCTACACCCTTTAAACAGTCATATAGACGGATACGCCCCGGTATGTATGAAGAGGTCAGACATCACATCAGAGAGATGTTAGCTGCTGATGTCATAAGAGAGTCTGAGTCTCCTTTTAGCTCAAATGTTGTTTTAGTTCGAAAGCGTGATGGTTCCCTTCGTTTCTGCATAGATTGGAGACAACTGAATGCCAGAACACGTAAGGATGCATACAACCTCCCCAGGTTTGATGATATAGTGGACAGTCTCTCTGGAGCCACTTACTTTTTTAAACTTGACCTTCGTTCAGGTTACTGGAATGTCCAGATTGAGGAAGAAGACACACCTAAAACTGCTTTTTCTGTTGGCAATTTAGGTTTTTATGAGTGGAATCGGATGGGGTTTGGTTTATGCAATGCACCTTCTACTTTTCAGCGCCTTATGGAACGATGCATGGGCGATTTACATCTCGAGGAATGCCTCATATTCCTTGACGATATTCTGGTTTTCTCAAAATCTTTTGATGAGCACATCGATCGACTCCAGTCTGTATTTTCACGTCTAGCAGAAAATGGCCTTAAACTCAAACCATCCAAATGTGAACTTTTCATGCCCTCTGTAGTGTACTTGGGTCATGTGATCAGTAAAGATGGCATCTCTACTGACCCCGAAAAGACCAGTGCAGTCACCAATTGGCCTTCACCTACAAACATCAAGGAGCTTAGGCAATTCCTTGGTTTTGCAGGCTTCTATAGGAGATATGTTGAGCACTATGCTCAGGTAGTAGAACCACTAAATGAGCTGCTTAAAGGCCACACCACCACTGGCAAAATGAAAAAGGGCAAGAATAAGAAGTCCAAACCCAAACCAGTTCCTTGGTCTTGGGGTGAACCCCAAGAACAAGCGTTCCAAACCATTAAACAGAAACTCACGTCCTCCCCAGTGCTGGCATATGCCGTGTATGACCAACCCTTTGTCTTGCACACTGATGCATCAGGCTTAGACCTAGGTGCAGTATTGAACCAGGTGCAAGATGGGGTGAGCAAGGTCATTGCCTATGCCAGCCGTGGGTTGAGGCCATCCGAAAGGAAGTACCCAGCACATAAGCTGGAGTTTCTGGCACTCAAATGGGCGGTTACCGAAAAGTTCCATGATTACCTTTTCGGTAACAAGTTTATTGTCCGCACAGACAATAACCCATTGACCTATGTCACAAGTACAGCCAAACTCGATGCTACAGGTCACCGGTGGCTTGCAGCATTGAGCACATATGAATTCGAAATAAAGTACAAGCCAGGCAAGCTCAACATTGATGCTGATGCCTTGAGCAGACGGCCTCAGAAACAGGTAAGTACAGATATGGTCCAAGCCATCTGCATGGCATCCCAAGTGAGGGTACCACTTGCAGACTGTGTGGCCATTGATACCTATCCTCTTTCTGCAGAAGAGACCAGGTCTCAATTGCCCACTGACCAAAGGACCAACTGGAGGCAGGCCCAAGCTCAAGACAAAACCTTGGTTCGAGTGATTGACCTACTAAAGAGTGGTTCCCGACCCAGGGAGGAGGCACTCCGTAAGGAACCGCTTGAGGTACAGCAATTCTTGAGAGAATGGAAACACCTCGCAATTGAGGATAATGTGCTGTACCGAACCACTACTTTGGATGGTCAATCAGTCAAACAACTGGCTCTACCAAGCAGCTATAAACAACAAGCGCTCAAAGGGGTCCACGATGATGTCGGACACCCAGGTAAAGAGAAATCTTTATGGTTAGCCAGACAAAGGTTTTACTGGCCTGGTCTTGAAAAAGACATAGAATCCAAAATACAGAACTGTGATAGGTGTATCCTAAGGAAACACCCATCACAGTCAGCTGGTCTGGTTAACATAACCACCACAAAACCCATGGAACTTGTGTGCATGGACTTCCTTTCACTGGAACAGTCAAAGGGAGGCTATGAACACGTCCTAGTGATCACAGATCATTTTACTAGGTATGCGCAAGCTGTCCCATGCAAGAACCAGACAGCTCAAACAACAGCAAAAGCTCTGTATGACCATTTTATTAGGTATTACTCTTTTCCTGAACGCCTTCACAGCGATCAGGGAAGAAATTTCGAGAGTAAGGTCATACAAGAGCTCTGTAAAATTGCAGGAGTTGAAAAATCCCGCACAACTCCATATCACCCTATGGGTAATCCTGCTGAAAGGTTTAACCAAACCCTATTGAAAATGCTAGGGACTCTAAATCCCGAACAAAAACATGATTGGAAGTCCTTTGTCGGTCCCTTAGTCCAAGCATACAATGCTACAAAAAGTGAGGCTACAGGATATTCCCCACATTACTTAATGTTTGGGTGGAATCCTAGGCTAGCTATTGACACATTTTTGGGTACCGACCCCGGGAACGAAGGACACCCAGATCCTGCTGGTTATGTGCAGAAACTGCAATCTCGCTTGCAACAAGCCCACAAGCTAGCTGCTGAGGCCTCAGCGAAGCAGGGTGCACGTAACAAAGCACTATATGACCGCAAGGCCAGTGCTTCCAGTTTGGAGGTTAACGACAGGGTTTTGGTCCGTCAGACTCATTTTGATGGCAAACATAAACTTGCAGACCGCTGGGAATCCAGAAATTCCTGTATACAGAGTACAGCGTGAAGATGGAATTGGACCAGTAAAAACCTTGCACAGGAATGTATTGTTGCCAATATCCTCACTGCCTAGTGTTAATCCCTTATCACAACCCAAACAAAAAGCCCAAAGCCCTAAAAGGATACCCAGATCCAAGTCTAAATCCAAACATGTGGATACATCTGACAGTGATGATTCTACTGAGTCGGAACCCTATGTAATTCCACAGCGTAGAGTTGGATATGTACACGGTTATCCAGTAACAAGTCAAAGGTCCAACAGTCTGGTTGTAAATACAAATTCTGGCTTGGCTGATACTGAGTCCCAAACTACAATAACTCAGTCACCATCAGTTGATATTGCTGAAAGTTCTCTGACTGAGCAATCAAACAATTCCTCTATTCCTATTTTGGATCAGAGTTCCACTATCTCAAGTGCTAACTCACATGTTCAGTCATTTGTTGATGAACAGTATAGTTCTCAGTTTGATTCTCAGGCTACACCACAGCCTACATCTCAGGCTACACCACAGCCTACATCTCAGGCTACATCACAGCCAACATTACAATCAGAACTTGTTGGCCGGCCCCAAAGAGACAGAAAACCTCCAGATAGATATGGACAGTGGGTTATGCCCATTTATGCTAGTGACTTTAATAATGAATTTAAAAAGGAAGTTCACATTTATTATATGTACATTCATTATTATACATTTTTGTACAGATGAAGATAAAATTATAACAAAAGTCCATATCTAGTGAATATATCACAGATATTTTATATTATCTTAGTGTGTTTTTAACTTAATATTGCATTTCCAGGTTAATATTAAACATATCTAAATTGTTTAATTAAATGCAAGCCAGAGCCATGTCAATTGTTATTTTCATTACATGTATGTTTACATTTTCCAGCCAATGTGTTTTTAGTCTACTATTGTTTACTACAGCTGGTAAGTATCTAGGTCAGTAGATCAGCTGATTCATTCCTAGTAAGGTCACAGCTGAGTAACTTCTCCCACACTGTTTGGAGAGCTTTACACTACTCCAGTGGAAAGTGTAATGCGGGAATTAACTTGTTGCAGTAAACTACGTGCATGGCCTTTTTCAGTAATATTGAGTATTATTGTTTTATGTTTGGCATTTATAAAATGTCAGGAGCCAATTTTTCCGACAGAGGGAGTATGTAGCAGGGTATTCAATTGTGCTATACTGATTGTAATCCTTTAATATTGGTTTTTAGCAATTGTCCAATTAGTGTAGTGAGAGATGGTCAGCGTGAAAGAATTTGTATGAGTGAATTGTTTTTACATGCATTCCATGCTTTTTATTTTGAACACAAATTGATTGATTGTCCAGCGGCCTGATTCATTGGTTATTTTGTATCAGAACACTCTTGGCTTTTGGAAGATAAAGTCGTAATATAACTTTATCAGAGTTATATAGGAATATTTGAGTATATAGTTTATGCTGTATGCATTATTAAATTAACATCTTTATAGAAGAATATACTGGGTTCCTGGTGAGTCATTTTAATATTATTGTATTGTTGATTTATCATAAATTTGTAATAATTGTGTTATTACAGGTTTTATTTCATACTATTGTAATTTTGTATTGTTCTGAAATATGGTTATATAATAATTGTTCATACATATAATATTATGTATGTACTATTTCAGGCCATCTATAATATATATACAATAAAATTGTAAAGAACCTGACTGGCTCGATTCTTCGGTAACCAGACCCCCGCTACAAATGGCGCCCAACGTGGAACCGTGGCACAAGCAATTCTCCATAGAACCTGCCCGTGGGTTCGTCGGGATCAGGTTTATACTGTTCCCTATGACTCGAATTCGAGGACGAATTCCAACTTGGCAGCGGAGAATGTCACAGGGTACCGAACTAAAGCGTGATTGGTGATTGGTGTGTAAGCGGCCCGGTTAGCTCACTCGGTAGAGCACTCGCCCTGATAGCGAGAGGTCCCGGGTTCGAGTCCCGGACCGGCAGCACAATTTTCACCACTCGGCAACAATAATGTCACAGGGTACCGAACTAAAGCGTGATTGGTGATTGGTGTTGTAGCGACCCGGTTAGCTCACTCGGTAGAGCACTCGCCCTGATAGCGAGAGGTCCCGGGTTCGAGTCCCGGACTGGCTGCACAATTTTCACCACTCGGCTACAAATGGCGCCCAACGTGTTTGAAGGTCAGAGAGCTTAACAACGCCCTCACCGCAATCTGAAGGTTCAACAACCCGGTGGCAGACCTGGCAGCTTGGCAAGTTGCTAGCGTTGGAGCGAGTCGCTGTAACCCTTGTCTGCAGCTTGATGCCCGTCTTGTGGTGGCCGTACGGTACCATTCTGGTGGCTGCACCAGACCTACAAGCGCTAACCAGTGCTTGAACCGGTTCAGTAGAAGACATCACACAGGTCGTAGGTTCATGACGAGAACGTCACAGTTAGCGGCTGATGTTGACGATCGTGTGGGCGTGCCGTACATAATGATGTATGAACTACATTGATCAATCTTTCCTAAAAGTTGACACTTTTTCAAACTGCAGTTAACTTTTCAAGGTATTTTCCAAATACCTATTCATTTTAAACATTGTGAACTTTTGACTACGCCAGAACCGCGGATTCCAGAATACGCATACATCTTCCAAAGGAGTGAAGCTGTGAACTTTTAATTGTGCGAACTGGACTAGTAAATGGACGGAATTGTGATGATTTTTATTGTTTTTTAAAGTGTTTTAATTGGATTTGGAGAAAGGATTTTAGAATAATTATGTAAGTAACTTTTCTATTAATATCTTCCAAGAGATAAATATTATAGTAAATTTTTATCTGTTTTACTCTACATTTTGAATTTCGTTAATATATCGAATTTTTCATAACATTACCTTTGTTGACCTATGACGTCACTGGTTTTTGAGTAGTTCACGTGGTTGTTAAGAAATATTGTACACAGTGAAATATTAATTAATTTAAAAAAAAAAAAAAAAGTCTGCACATTATACTGTTTGAATTTAATTGTTTTTGAAGTTAAATAGTATTTCCAAATATATATTCATACTGAACTATGAAATAATACTAGTTTTTACAAGGTAAATTGATAGCAAAACATTTTTTTTTCTTGTGAAATATTATAACAGTTTTGATATTCAGAATTTCATTGCTGTTGTAATTACTTTATTAGTATTTCTTTCTAAATTAAGGAATATTGCAAAATTTTAATTGTGAGAGTGATATTCGTGAGAGTGTGATTGTTTTCGAAATTGAACAATTTGATATTTTTATTTGGCAGTTTTTACTGTAAATTAAAATGTCCGATGTTGAAAGTGAATCTGAGGGTGCTAAAGGGGGGAATGTAGTTGCTGTTGAAATGTCGCAACAAGATATGATTCAAAAGTTGATTGCTTCGGGTTATAGGATATTGGAACCTGATTCAAAGCCAGACAGTGTAAAGAGTGCTCCTGTGTCCTCTACTCCTTTTCACTTTGTACAGGAAAAGCCATCTGCTATTCCTAAAACATTTAAGTTTGAGCAGCCAGTGCCTCTTGGGCAGGCTAATGTTAGTCAACAGAACATGTCTCATGTTGAAGTTCCACCTGTTTACGGTAATGTAACGAAGTTGCCTTTCTTTTCGGGTGAGCAACCCTGTCCTAAAGGTGAAATTTCTTTTAAGGAATGGTTGTTTGAAGTAAAATGTCTTATGACAGATAAAAATTTGTCATCGTCCCATGTCCTACAAGCAGTTAGACGTTCAATCAGAGGGCTGGCCCGCCAAACACTGATCTCAGCAGGTGAGAATACATCATTAGACAATATTTTGTTTAAATTTAACTCCTTCTTTGGTACAACAATTGATAAAAATAATGTACTACAAGAATTTTTTAATGCTTCTCAGCATTCAGATGAGACAGTGACTGCTTTTGCCTGTCGTTTAGAATACATCCTTTCTAACTCATCTGAATCAATAAATATGAGCACTGACGCCAGAAATGAAATGCTCCGTTGTAAATTCTGGACTTCACTCTACTCTGAGAAACTTAAGTCCCAGACGAGGCATAAGTTTGACACTGTACTGTCTTTTGAGCAGTTGATAAGGGAAATTAGGGCGGTGGAGTATGAAATGTCCCTCATCCCCCATACAAGTACAACCAAGACTGGTTCACATAGTAAAAGAGTACAGCAAAATGCTGTTTCTGCAGATTCTTCTGACTTTGAAAGTCGGTTGAAATCTTTAGAGTTAAAAGTGGACAGTCAGTATGCTAGTCTTACTAAAAAGTTGGACCAAGTACTATCTGCGTTGCCAGACAATAGGTCTCAACAGCAGAAACCAAACTACCGGACACCTAACTATCGAGGTAGAGGTCATGGTAGGGGTTATTACAAAAATAACCAGTCCAAACAAACTAACAGAAAGAATGACCCAAAAGTGTGAACGCCTCTGTTGCAGGCCAAACAGAGGCTGGTGAGACAAAAGGCCTTAAACAGACTTTACACTCACGGTTAGTTGGAGGTCCTAACCAGGGTAAAGTGCTGATAAATGAACAGCTCATAAATGCATTAATTGATTCAGGCTCACAAGTAACTACTATATCAGAGACTTGTTTGCTATCCTTGTATGATAAACCTGAACTCTTAAAACTAGATACTCTAGGATTGCAACTTTCAACTGCTGATGGGTCTGCTATGAAATACACTGGCTATATTGAAGGCACAGTGACTGTCCCTTCAATTTCAAACATTACTTTTAATGTGCCCATACTAGTGGTCCAGGACAACTCCTTTAATAGAGATTGCTCTGCCATCATTGGAACAAATGTCATTCGACTAGTTCGAGACACCATTTCCCAGGATGATGGTGCAGTCATACCTGAGGAATGGGAAATAGCCATTGCATCATTGAATGTCTCTTCATTTTCAGCTAAACTTTGCAGAAAGAAACCAGTTACACTAGGACCTTATGAGACTGCAACTGTAAAATGTTTAGCTCGATGTGTGAACCATGCTATTTCACAGGTAGTAACAGAAAACTTCAATCCATCTGCAAACTAGTCTGTTTGTCCAAGAGTTGTGAAATTACAGCAACATGGAAATTGTTGTAAAGTCTCTGTGAAAGTGTGCAATATGATTGGGAAACCCATTGTGTTTAAACCCAAGTCAGAAATCTGTCAGATTTCTGAAGTTGAAGTTGTTGATAATCTGTCCTCTTCATTTCAGCACAATCAGGAGCAGAAAAGCCCTCCAGATGATTCTACAAATGATCTGGGTATAAAAATTGATACGGCCAATCTTACCCCTGATCAAATTCTTAGGGTAAAACAAATTTTGGGCAACTGGTCCCATGTCTTTTCTACAGGTCCTACTGAAATAGGCTGTACCAATCTTCTAAAACATAAAATTGGTCTAGATTACCCTACACCCTTTAAACAGTCATATAGACGGATACGCCCCGGTATGTATGAAGAGGTCAGACATCACATCAGAGAGATGTTAGCTGCTGATGTCATAAGAGAGTCTGAGTCTCCTTTTAGCTCAAATGTTGTTTTAGTTCGAAAGCGTGATGGTTCCCTTCGTTTCTGCATAGATTGGAGACAACTGAATGCCAGAACACGTAAGGATGCATACAACCTCCCCAGGTTTGATGATATAGTGGACAGTCTCTCTGGAGCCACTTACTTTTTTAAACTTGACCTTCGTTCAGGTTACTGGAATGTCCAGACTGAGGAAGAAGACACACCTAAAACTGCTTTTTCTGTTGGCAATTTAGGTTTTTATGAGTGGAATCGGATGGGGTTTGGTTTATGCAATGCACCTTCTACTTTTCAGCGCCTTATGGAACGATGCATGGGCGATTTACATCTCGAGGAATGCCTCATATTCCTTGACGATATTCTGGTTTTCTCAAAATCTTTTGATGAGCACATCGATCGACTCCAGTCTGTATTTTCACGTCTAGCAGAAAATGGCCTTAAACTCAAACCATCCAAATGTGAACTTTTCATGCCCTCTGTAGTGTACTTGGGTCATGTGATCAGTAAAGATGGCATCTCTACTGACCCCGAAAAGACCAGTGCAGTCACCAATTGGCCTTCACCTACAAACATCAAGGAGCTTAGGCAATTCCTTGGTTTTGCAGGCTTCTATAGGAGATATGTTGAGCACTATGCTCAGGTAGTAGAACCACTAAATGAGCTGCTTAAAGGCCACACCACCACTGGCAAAATGAAAAAGGGCAAGAATAAGAAGTCCAAACCCAAACCAGTTCCTTGGTCTTGGGGTGAACCCCAAGAACAAGCGTTCCAAACCATTAAACAGAAACTCACGTCCTCCCCAGTGCTGGCATATGCCGTGTATGACCAACCCTTTGTCTTGCACACTGATGCATCAGGCTTAGACCTAGGTGCAGTATTGAACCAGGTGCAAGATGGGGTGAGCAAGGTCATTGCCTATGCCAGCCGTGGGTTGAGGCCATCCGAAAGGAAGTACCCAGCACATAAGCTGGAGTTTCTGGCACTCAAATGGGCGGTTACCGAAAAGTTCCATGATTACCTTTTCGGTAACAAGTTTATTGTCCGCACAGACAATAACCCATTGACCTATGTCACAAGTACAGCCAAACTCGATGCTACAGGTCACCGGTGGCTTGCAGCATTGAGCACATATGAATTCGAAATAAAGTACAAGCCAGGCAAGCTCAACATTGATGCTGATGCCTTGAGCAGACGGCCTCAGAAACAGGTAAGTACAGATATGGTCCAAGCCATCTGCATGGCATCCCAAGTGAGGGTACCACTTGCAGACTGTGTGGCCATTGATACCTATCCTCTTTCTGCAGAAGAGACCAGGTCTCAATTGCCCACTGACCAAAGGACCAACTGGAGGCAGGCCCAAGCTCAAGACAAAACCTTGGTTCGAGTGATTGACCTACTAAAGAGTGGTTCCCGACCCAGGGAGGAGGCACTCCGTAAGGAACCGCTTGAGGTACAGCAATTCTTGAGAGAATGGAAACACCTCGCAATTGAGGATAATGTGCTGTACCGAACCACTACTTTGGATGGTCAATCAGTCAAACAACTGGCTCTACCAAGCAGCTATAAACAACAAGCGCTCAAAGGGGTCCACGATGATGTCGGACACCCAGGTAAAGAGAAATCTTTATGGTTAGCCAGACAAAGGTTTTACTGGCCTGGTCTGAAAAAGACATAGAATCCAAAATACAGAACTGTGATAGGTGTATCCTAAGGAAACACCCATCACAGTCAGCTGGTCTGGTTAACATAACCACCACAAAACCCATGGAACTTGTGTGCATGGACTTCCTTTCACTGGAACAGTCAAAGGGAGGCTATGAACACGTCCTAGTGATCACAGATCATTTTACTAGGTATGCGCAAGCTGTCCCATGCAAGAACCAGACAGCTCAAACAACAGCAAAAGCTCTGTATGACCATTTTATTAGGTATTACTCTTTTCCTGAACGCCTTCACAGCGATCAGGGAAGAAATTTCGAGAGTAAGGTCATACAAGAGCTCTGTAAAATTGCAGGAGTTGAAAAATCCCGCACAACTCCATATCACCCTATGGGTAATCCTGCTGAAAGGTTTAACCAAACCCTATTGAAAATGCTAGGGACTCTAAATCCCGAACAAAAACATGATTGGAAGTCCTTTGTCGGTCCCTTAGTCCAAGCATACAATGCTACAAAAAGTGAGGCTACAGGATATTCCCCACATTACTTAATGTTTGGGTGGAATCCTAGGCTAGCTATTGACACATTTTTGGGTACCGACCCCGGGAACGAAGGACACCCAGATCCTGCTGGTTATGTGCAGAAACTGCAATCTCGCTTGCAACAAGCCCACAAGCTAGCTGCTGAGGCCTCAGCGAAGCAGGGTGCACGTAACAAAGCACTATATGACCGCAAGGCCAGTGCTTCCAGTTTGGAGGTTAACGACAGGGTTTTGGTCCGTCAGACTCATTTTGATGGCAAACATAAACTTGCAGACCGCTGGGAATCCAGAAATTCCTGTATACAGAGTACAGCGTGAAGATGGAATTGGACCAGTAAAAACCTTGCACAGGAATGTATTGTTGCCAATATCCTCACTGCCTAGTGTTAATCCCTTATCACAACCCAAACAAAAAGCCCAAAGCCCTAAAAGGATACCCAGATCCAAGTCTAAATCCAAACATGTGGATACATCTGACAGTGATGATTCTACTGAGTCGGAACCCTATGTAATTCCACAGCGTAGAGTTGGATATGTACCCGGTTATCCAGTAACAAGTCAAAGGTCCAACAGTCTGGTTGTAAATACAAATTCTGGCTTGGCTGATACTGAGTCCCAAACTACAATAACTCAGTCACCATCAGTTGATATTGCTGAAAGTTCTCTGACTGAGCAATCAAACAATTCCTCTATTCCTATTTTGGATCAGAGTTCCACTATCTCAAGTGCTAACTCACATGTTCAGTCATTTGTTGATGAACAGTATAGTTCTCAGTTTGATTCTCAGGCTACACCACAGCCTACATCTCAGGCTACACCACAGCCTACATCTCAGGCTACATCACAGCCAACATTACAATCAGAACTTGTTGGCCGGCCCCAAAGAGACAGAAAACCTCCAGATAGATATGGACAGTGGGTTATGCCCATTTATGCTAGTGACTTTAATAATGAATTTAAAAAGGAAGTTCACATTTATTATATGTACATTCATTATTATACATTTTTGTACAGATGAAGATAAAATTATAACAAAAGTCCATATCTAGTGAATATATCACAGATATTTTATATTATCTTAGTGTGTTTTTAACTTAATATTGCATTTCCAGGTTAATATTAAACATATCTAAATTGTTTAATTAAATGCAAGCCAGAGCAATGTCAATTGTTATTTTCATTACATGTATGTTTACATTTTCCAGCCAATGTGTTTTTAGTCTACTATTGTTTACTACAGCTGGTAAGTATCTAGGTCAGTAGATCAGCTGATTCATTCCTAGTAAGGTCACAGCTGAGTAACTTCTCCCACACTGTTTGGAGAGCTTTACACTACTCCAGTGGAAAGTGTAATGCGGGAATTAACTTGTTGCAGTAAACTACGTGCATGGCCTTTTTCAGTAATATTGAGTATTATTGTTTTATGTTTGGCATTTATAAAATGTCAGGAGCCAATTTTTTTCCGACAGAGGGAGTATGTAGCAGGGTATTCAATTGTGCTATACTGATTGTAATCCTTTAATATTGGTTTTTAGCAATTGTCCAATTAGTGTAGTGAGAGATGGTCAGCGTGAAAGAATTTGTATGAGTGAACTGTTTTTACATGCATTCCATGCTTTTTATTTTGAACACAAATTGATTGATTGTCCAGCGGCCTGATTCATTGGTTATTTTGTATCAGAACACTCTTGGCTTTTGGAAGATAAAGTCGTAATATAACTTTATCAGAGTTATATAGGAATATTTGAATATATAGTTTATGCTGTATGCATTATTAAATTAACATCTTTATAGAAGAATATACTGGGTTCCTGGTGAGTCATTTTAATATTATTGTATTGTTGATTTATCATAAATTTGTAATAATTGTGTTATTACAGGTTTTATTTCATACTATTGTAATTTTGTATTGTTCTGAAATATGGTTACATAATAATTGTTCATACATATAATATTATGTATGTACTATTTCAGGCCATCTATAATATATATACAATAAAATTGTAAAGAACCTGACTGGCTCGATTCTTCGGTAACCAGACCCCCGCTACATAAGTTACGACTCGTAAACCAGTTGCGACTCTCGCAACTTATTATTTTGCGTTTCAATAAATCATCGTAATTTACGATATCGTAGAATCCTCTCGTAAGTATGCGAGACGTAACAAGCACTCGTAATGACGTTCTAAACGCAATGGATGCCGGATTGTTGTACGAAGACGGAGGGTAAGACGGTTTTCGCACCGTCTTTTGTTAGACGATATTCCGGGATGATGTCTTTATGTCCCGATATCGTTTTAGCAAAGTGAGTGTCCGTGAAATAGTAGAACTTGTGTGGCGTGATATAGAGCCACAGACAGTTCGAGGACGAGCAATCTCTGCGGAAACAAAGTTAAAAAAAACTCCACACATTTCGATTACAGAGTCCATGGTACTCCATGTTCTTCTAAATGTCAGTAGATCGCGGTTACTTTTCTCTTTATATTTTACTTTCCGATCAATAGTGTACTCCAGTTACTGCCCTTTAGTTTCCTTCGGACTTATTTAATTTTGGGATTTACAGTGTTGATATTTGATTAAAAATCTTTTTGTGAATTACTTACATTAGAAAAAATCTGCTATTGTTCTACAGCAATTGATGATATTGTGCCATCCGTTGCTCTAATCGTTGTTTTACGAAATGATTAAGGCGTCTGTTGGCCTCTTTCTGCACTGGATGGATTTCGGATAATTTTGTGTTCGGATATGTGATGGAAAGAATTCTACATTGGTATAATGTTTATAGATGTACGCTCTAAATTTCGTCATGACTGTAAGTTGTATTTGTGTTTTTCCACAATGCTATGATCCTTTCACATGACCAACAAATCAGGTTATTATAAATAACCTTGGGATTTTGGGTTATTGTTATGTTTGATTGTTAATGGCTGAATAATAGTAAAATGGGGAAATTTTATTACTCGAAACTAGATTGTTTCATCATGCTTTAATGATAGTGATGATTGTTGTCATATTGCATTTGTATATATATATATATATATTTTACATTTTCATACTCTTGCAGGTACTCATTAGCTTAAGGTTCTTGGCCAAAGGGAATTTCTATTATGAGCTAGCACACATACACGGCATCAGCCGTTCATCTGTATCGTTCATCTGTATCGCGCATATTACATGCGTTTGTCAGAGCCGTCAATAGACGAATGATCAACATATGGTATTTGTATTTCTTTTTATTAATTTGTCTGCAAAACTGAAATAATTCAACCACACTGATCTAGTGGTGGCATTGAACACACTTGTTTAATACATATATATATGAGACGTGTCATGGGAAAACCGGGCTTAATGCATGTGCTTAAAGTGTCGTACCATATCAGACTGTGCAGTCTGCATACGCTGATCTGGGACAGAACTTTTCTCTTTTATTGTATGTTCTGTTTCAAGGAAGCCTCATCATAATATAAATCCACTGTAGGCGGAAAGTGACAACCAAGATTAGCATGTGCGGACTGCACAGACTAATTCGGGACGACACTTTATATATATATTGGGTTATATAAAAGCTCGCTCTTATTTCATTTTGATCATTGTCCATTGGGTTACTAAATTAACTGTATCAGCTAGACACTTTATTATAATAGGCCATTTCAAAATGCAATTCTAATCATGTTTCATCAAACTTGTATATTAGCAACTAGACTAAGGTGTAAAGAAAACGAAAATGTTTCAATTTTTGTGACCAAACCTTTAAAATTCAATGACCTTAGAACATGTTATTTAGTTTGTCACATAAATAATAGTAATAATATAATCCCCACAATCTACCCTATTGTTGGGGGTGTCATGTAACCTGAAACAAGCATTTTTTTTTTGTCTCACCAAACAAAACATGATATGGAAAAATCAATCCAAAGATTTGTTTTCTCCAGTACTCAGACCATAAAGCACAGAGATATAAAATAACAAACTGTTGCTCAAACTAGTACATTGTAATAAACATTTTCCCAAATCATTTATGTTTTATGCGTTAATATATATTAAAACAAATTATTTAAACGTTAACAAATGTTTCATAAACTATTTATTTGCATTTTTCAAAAACGTTAATTTTTTTGTCATAAATGTTAATTATTTCGCTTCGTTGTATGATAATTGAAATTAATACTTATATTATTTTTAAGATCTATGAGGAAAAAATATTGTGTTATTTGCCACTCTGTGGACAGAACACTTTTTACTGAACTTAACATTCTGGTATTTGTTCTGCAGTTTTCCAGTTGATCTAGAAGAGCAGACACGTGTGAAGGTGGGCTTCTTTAGGCTGTGTGGCCTACCAAATGTTCTGGGTGCAGTGGATGGTACGTTGATTCCAATAATAGCTCCAAAAGAGCACGAAGAAGTGTTTGTCTGTCGGAAGGGGTATCACGCATTGAATGTGCAAGGAGTTATTGATTCAGAATGAAGGTAATTTTTGTATAATAACAGTTCGGTATGCAGGGCTTGCATTAAGGGAAGTTTAGGAGTAATTTACTCCCAGTTTTTGTAACGGGACTTCCAAAATTGCAGCCACGGAAGTTTCGTCATGTAAAGAAGACCAAGTTAGATGAAAAATTGAAGTGTTGTTCATCTCAATGTATACCTCTTTAAGTAATTAAATTGGCATATTATAAACACCTGATGAAAAAGAAATGACCTTAAACAAACCTTGAGTTTTATACTTAATTACATTTCGTACATATGTCGCGCAATACTGCCAAATCTTCCAAAAATTATGAGAAAAACTGCCAAAATCAGAGGCTAGGAAGTTCAAACTTCCTGAATTTAAAAGTTAATGAAAGCCCTGTCACGCCTGTGTATGTAGTTTTAATGTAAAATACAACAATTATCTGAGGATAAAATGGTTAATACATTGCAGCGTTTTTCCTCTATATAAAGTTGGTACCGGAAAACGGTACCATTCCCAATCGGAGTTTCTGACTATTTTTCCCAATTTGAAGTTAAAAAAATCCCATATGTAAGAAAAAAATCCAAAAAGACCCTGAAAAGGTCGACGATGTTCCTGTATTTTACTTTAGTTTTACACAAGCGTAAACCTCCACGCACAGCTGCACGGCCTTCCCCAGGCTGTTTTAGCGCCCCGGTGCCTGGGCGTTTAATTTTAACTTGAACATATCCGGGGCGCCATATATTAGTATTGCGCTTATAAACATCGCCCGAGGCACGTGTACTTTATCAATTAATTAGCTGTGTTGACTGCAGCAGACCGACAATTCCTGTTGTGAAAGCTAATCTCTTACGTCACAATGGCCGTTTTTCACTCGAGAAACATGTACACCCACTCTATAAAGTCAGTGAATGATCAAAGCGAGTGTCAATTCGCCGAAAATTTTAACAATGAACAGTTATTTCTAAGCCGCAATCAATCACCCTGAAGCACCGCCATGTAGGCGGAGTTTCAACTGCAGTAAAATCGAAATGAGCCAATAGAAACGCTCAGCTTATCTTCGCTTTGGAATGACGTTATATATGACCAATCAGCGCAGTTGGCATGTATCCACACACAAGTAACCTTATACGAGCGTCAAGCGTATTGTCCACCTAAAAAGTAAACAAGCTTTCGTATTTTATAATATGCACACTTGTTAATTTAAAAAATTCATAACTTTAAAAAATAAACTGCGAAAAATCAATCTACCTAAGCCTACCCACTGTTACTGCTCAGTGTTGTAGTTTCGTAAACACAAGCGGTCTTGTTTATGTACATGTATGCCATGTAAAACCCGTGTTTTCTGCAAAAGAGCGCGAAATGTCTAATGACAACCACGACGTCACGTTCCACGCATGGAAAGCGTGCGTGTACCGACCATGTGCTTTCTAAATACAGGTCTTAACATTTGACGCGCGCAGGCACAATGTGCACGGGGAAATTATCCCGCCGTTTTTGCAAGAACAAAGCATGTATAATATACATGTATTTTAATCATGATTCTTACAATGAGACTTTTTATTTTTAAAAGGCTAGAGGTATACCGTTTAAATGGTGATGTTTCGTCTATTTCATTTCGTTTAAACGTTTACAAAAAAAATGAAAACGTGTTAGCCATAATTTTAAGAGCTTAAACGCACCAGATAACGTCATATGACACATGTCGCAAAAAATATTTCGACGTAGGGACTGGGGGGCCTGAAAAAAAATTCTGGGTTACTGTTAACAGCTAGGGGAAGTAACATACTGTTTTTACATCTTTTATGACATTTTTTAATGAAAGTTATAAAATTCCTAATTTGGATGAAAATAACGCTAATTTTCCCAATTTGACCGGTACCGGTACCATTCCCAAAGTGGTGAGGAAAAACGCTGCATTGATATAATATTTGATGAGAACACAAGTATTTATCCCAATATTACCTTCGTTCAATTCATCGGACTTGTTCAAGTTGTAACAATTATAAATTACATCATTCGCGACTGCATTATTTTGTAACAGCCACTTTCAGATTTTTATAGAAATTTAATTGAAGCCGTCACCAAGTGGAGCTGGATGATCTCCTTTGATGATTTTTACAGATTTATCAGTTTTATTCTCATATAACTTAATAATTAAGTGTATAAATCATGTGATATACTTCTCTATGGAATTCAACATGATACCGGCCCTTCAGAGAGGCGGCACATCAGAGAGGCGTTGCTTTTGTATCATGTACTTATTAATTCTATGTGAAAAAGCTAATGAAATAAGTATTTGCAACTGTGTCACAAGTCATGTTTAAAAAATATAATTGGCATTTCAGATTCCTGAATGTAGTGTCTACATACCCCGGGTCAAGTCACGATTCATTCGTGTTTGAAGGTTGTGGTCTAAAGCTATTGTTGGTTTGTTGCCTAAATGTTATACAAAACATTAAAATTCTATTTAACATTTAAATATGCCAGTTTCTATTTTTGTTAATAAGGCAGTTATTATACTTGCATACAACCTGAACTTCTCAACAGATGGTCTGTATTCATATATGTAATATTACACTATCTGAATACGTCATAACTAATCATATCCTGCTATGTCATTAGACTATGTATCATATACATGTATACATCCTTACACAACATGTTACATTGATACAATTCTTGCATATTCAACAACAGAATGTTGCTCCATTCAGGAATATCTAGAGAGGAATGATGTGGTCCATTTGTTGGCAGACAGTGGATACACTCTGCGGCGTTACTGCTTCACTCCGTTTGCCATACCGCAAAATCCACCACAGATGAGATTCAACACTTCTCACAAACGAGGGAGAGTAGTTGTGGAGAGAGCCTTTGGAGTATTGAAAAGCAGATTCAGGTTAAATGAATTCAATCTTGTTTTGATGTTACGAATATGTAAACATTTTTTTTTCAATACATCATTGAAACAAACAATCACTTATGCAATGAATCCCATTTGATCAACAGAGATCACATTGAAATACTCAGTTATGTTACTGTATGGAAATATACAGGATTAATATACAATAAAATTACAAAATACAATGTATATGTCATTTTTCTTTTTCATAGAGTGTCACAATATGTATCACAGTAACAACTGTATTCATTGTTGGCAATAAATGTTACTTACTTATTTCATAACACCCAATTAAAAATAAAATTAACACATGTCGATTGTAATTAAACAAAACATAAAACAAGGTACATTTAACGTTTGAGAATTAATAAATCATCATTTTTATTTTTGAGCAAAAATGTTATTTCATATTTCAGATGCCTACACAAGACAGGAGGCTGTCTGCCGTTCACACCTGTTAAGTGTGCACAAATTGTATGTGCATGCATGCATTTGCACAACTTTTGTTTAGATCAAAACATTCAGGATCCAACCTTAATTATTGATGCTGATGATGATGAAGATGACGAGTCAAATAGACCTGCCGATGGCAATGACGGCACCGACAGAAGAAATGTTATTGTTGGACGACTGTGTTGAATGATGATTGTCGCTCTAGTCAAATTACATTATGCCCCCATAGACGATGGTGGGATATATTGGTTTACTAATGTCGGTCAGTTATCTTAAATTACCCATTTGAGCTGTTTAGGATCTCTTAAAAAATCTTAAAAGTTGATTCAAATGTTTAAGGTTGTAATATATTACCACAGTTTCATGACTTATCAAATAAGCACGAAATACACAGTTATGGCACCTGATTTATTATTTAAAATTCACTTCTATGACCAGTTTACGCTCTTGATATTTAAAATATTAATTTTAACCTTGAAGGGTTTTAACTGTATCACAAACAGCTATTGTGATATTTAAATGACCTAATAAGTGATGTCAATAAGAAACAGTTTTTAGTCGAATAAACGTCACTTGCGTTGATTAGAACTTGTGCCAATTAATTATAACTTAAAGTTTGTCAGTCCTAGATTTTCTCAAATTATTTTAAGAGCATTGTTATTGATTAATAAATGTTTGTACAAGCCTATACACATTGATACTGTTAAGATAGTGATATCAACTGTGTAATTAAAAGGAATTGTTCACAAGTATTCTTTTTTTGTAAATGTTTAAACTGACTAAACTGCCGTTATTTACAAAAAAAAGCCAACTACGTTTGCCAACAAGGTCAGTAGTAATATAACACTTGCTTGATTTCAAGGCTCAAATATATCTGACATAAGGTCACTGACCTTGTTGGCAGCCATTAATGATAATTTTTGTTTTTTTAAATCCACTATGGCAGCCAACGATGCTTGGATACTCTCCAGTCTGTCCATAATTCTCTTCTGATTTTCCAAGAAAGTTTCATCAAAGGATCCTGCAATGACATTCGTAATACATGTTTAAACAAGAAAACTCGTAATAGAAATTTACAATGCATACGTGGGTTTAGAATTAATACTTGTTTAACTCAATTAATTCATATAGATTATTTCAAAGTTCCTTTTTTTATATATATCAATTATCAACTGTTGTACTTTTATTTTCAAAACTTATTTTTTGATGACTTCTTATGTGTTTCACTTGGCTTCTGTTCAATCGTACTGGCTGAAACATGAGTTAATTATACTGTTAATTGTTATGTTGTTCTAAAATTGTGTTATGATTTATAATTTTGTGTGTTTCGAATATAGCAATATATTCAAAATGCACTTACAGATACATTTAACATTATTGTGTAAATAACAAACTTACAGCTTGTCTAGTGTAAACATTAAATTTTGATGTTAGTTAATTAAAAGAGTTATCTCTTAATCAAAAACACACTTTAATGTTAATTCTTATCAATAAATGCATTATGCTTCCAACAATAAAAATACGTGGATGATAATTACCCATTGATGTGTATTTTTGGATTTCACTTGAAGCAACTGGGCTACAATCAATTTCTGTAGGTGCTGAAATGAATTTTTTATGTAATGTTCAGTTGTTATGGATCCACTGTTGGTCTTGTTACGTATTTAAATAGCATTATGATCTTTATGTGATTTGCATGCCTTGGAATGTATGTTTAAATTCAGTATATCACTCATTATATGTGTTTGAGTAAAATATAGACATACAACAATTTTGAGCATCTGGAGTCAGTTTTCTAATATTTTATCTTATGTTCACAATTAGAATGTTTCAAAAGTAGTTGCTAAACAAACACATGGAAATGTGGTTCATATGCCTTTATTTTCATTGTATGGCTTAATGCTGAACTGTTTCTATATGGAAAATTACCGTTTATAAAATTTGCATATTTATGGTTAAGATTAAACTTAATAGGAACTGACCTTTGCAATTTAATAGTGTTTTACACACATCCGTGCTTTCTGTTGACACTCTTGTGGTTGCTGTTTTGTAGCTTACTGCACCCAAACATACACAAATGATTGAAAGAAAGAAAAATCACAAATAAAATGGAACCACGATCCTTCTTTTTATATATTAACACGTGATTGGGTCAATGTGAAAGCAGCAGCTGTCGGTCCACTTAGCCAGCTATAAAGACTAGACCGGACTACAACAAAGTGGACCAATGTTTGTGGGTTTTCTTTCACTCTTCATTCAATTTGTTAAAGAAATGAACTGTAAACAACCAAGTCTGTTAGGCTGTCAATAGGTGAAAAAGATTTGTTTTCTTTTTTAACTATAATTTTCTTAATGACCAAAGGACAATAATTTGATGGACCATTTGTCCAGTTTACTGATAAAGTTGCTGGACCAAGCAAATATTTGATGGAGTCGGTCTGTGGTCCACTGTTTTATCATGAAGACTGAATAAATGTCATTGTTTAGTACATACACAATTATAAATTCCTATCCTCAAGAAAATAACATACTTTCATCAAAAAAGGTGTCGACTCCACCTACGCCTTCAATCAGCTCGGGGGGAATAAGTGACAGAACCTTAAGGAAAAACAGAACATGTTTAAATTGAAAGACTTTTGTTTTACTTTAAAATTTCATTGAGAACAAGACTTGTACAATTATCATTTCCAATTACCAATCAATAAATATGCATTTTGAAATAAGATAAATTAAGCCATGTTAAAGATTTGCACTAAGAAAATGAGCTTTATACAAATTATATACCAAACAAGGCTTGTCACAGGATGTGACATATGCTTGTCAGAGGATGGCAACACGATATCAGCTACACGTTGGAAAAAAAAGACGTTACATACGAGAAGAATAAGGAAGTAAAAAATAAAGGGCAATAACTCATTAAATAAAGAGTAATGGTCATTGTGCTCTGAACTTCATCTGATTTTCCTCTATCATTATAAGAAGTTTCATTTCAATCCCTTCAAGAAGCGTGACGAACGGATTTTTCGATTACTATATACCCCCAAGTTCCCTTCCTGAGCATAAAAAATGACCTTAATACATTGATGAAGCGCCGTACAGAGCAATTCAATTATTAAATAACAATAATTTAATAACCAGTAAACAGACAACTTACAGTGACCATCAAAATCGTTATATAGACATATATAGTCAATACGAGCAACATATACGTCAACCATGGAATGATGAAAGAATATATCACCGTTTGTTCGTAGGCTTTACACACTGGCAGTTTTCTTTTTTATTGACAATACACTGCAATTAATTGAAAGATATGTTATTCTATAATACGAGTAAACTATTTGGATGACGCTGGCTATTAGATTTAGGTGTTGTTTACCTGAATAAAAAATGAATGACAGTTGCTGCATATCAGAATCAATATAATCAACCAGTATGTCTAATATTAGGCTTTACTGGGTCATAATATAAAAAAATAACATATATATAATTATACCTTCAAATGTGTCAATTTTCTATGGCATTCCTCAACATTTCTGGTGTGATACCCAACATCATTGACTCTAATGTAATGATAAATAAAAGAAAAAATATAGTTTAAATATATAGCTTATTTATTTGCATGAAACATGCAAATAGTTGAAAAAAAAACACAACCTGAAGAATATAAATAGACAAAAACAAGCACGTACTGAGACATTCAAGTGTTACGCTACCTCCTGTATCATGCACTGGTATGTTATAATTGTTAAAATAACTCCACTGAAAAATCCACCAAATCATTTGCAATCCATCCTTATTTTAACAATAAAATATCGAACTTTCATATCTAAAAGCCATATAACACTTCGTCCAGTTACTTACTTTTCAGCAACTTTATCCCACAATGATTTTTTATCATGAGAGGAAACTGTCGACGACAATTTTCCGAATAGTTCATTGTAATTCAGTTTAATAGTTGTTGCCAGCACCTCCATCTCCGTATCACTCCACTTTTTTGATCTACTAACATTGCTTTTTGATGTCATTTGTGCAGCAGACGAACATAACTGTCACCGGATGTTTATACTTTGACATATTAACCCAAAGAAAACGGATTCGACAGTAAAGAAATCGTAGATTGCGAGAGCGTTTTACGAGGCTATTTACGAGGGTATTATTGAAACGGTTTACTAGAACTGTAACTTCAATCGTAAATACCCGAGTTACGATATTGTAACAGTTACGATACTATAGCTTATTGAAACGGTCTCCTTGTCAGGGCACTGTTTGTAAAAGGAAATTCTATTTTATCACTTACAGCTAGACTATTAAAATTAGGATTGATAAGCACAGCTTTTTCATAGAGAGTCTTTCTTATGCCATTATACAAAGAGCACTCAAATGATTCATGACTCTCATCTTCAACTACTAGTCCTTGATAACAAAAAAGACAACAATATTGTTCTAAAGGCAATTGAATCAAATGGAAACAGACGTCAACCCAATATAACCGCCAATTGCCAAAGAAAAACCTCATTCCTCTATTCTGAACAGCAGTAATGCAGGACAACGAAATATGTCCCCACAGAGCAGCTCCGTTGCTAATCAGGGGCCAAACAACTGATTCATATAGCTTTGTATACACTATTCGTGGAACATCACCCATTGTCTTAACTTTGGCAATCAACAGTCATAAGGCACGGCTCGCACTCTGAGCCACAATTTTGCTGTACCATTTAAGTCTAAATGTTCGTTTAACAATAAACCAAGATATTTGTAATTTTCTGCATATTGTATGACATTTTCACCACATTTGAATACAAAATTGGTTATAGATACAGAAGCTGGGCGGAAATATACAATATTACTCTTATTAACATTTATAAACATATCATGTCTTAAGCACCAATCATCAAGACCTGTTAACATTATTTGTAAATGCTCTTCACTATCTGCTATCAGTAATATTTTATCTGCATACATCAACATACAAATATTATGTTAGGCAGTACATGTGGAAAGTGTACACAGCTTTCTAGAGTCAGCTTTACTAGTTAATGAATATATTTGGTCAATAGTACTCCTTGTTTCCTAAAACATTATTAAGCTCAACATAATCAGTAAATTTTTATTGAGAATACTACAATACATTTTATACATAGAAGAAGCAAGTGCAATGCCTCTATAGGATAGAAGGTCTTTCATATCTTATGTTGAAGACTTTGGGATAGGATTGATAATACATTTGCTCCATAAGAAAGGTATAATTCCATTATTAAAACATATATTAAACAACACATGTAGAAAATAAATACTTGCATCATTGCGTAAAACTTCGACAGGTATACTATCAAAACCTTGGGCTTTACCAAGATAAGCCTCCCGAATACCTTTTCTAACATCATCAATTGAAATACAATCGTTTAACCTGCTGCTATTAACATGAGTATGTACATGCGTCTCAATACCGACAGTATGATAAGTATAATTTCTACCAATAAAGAAAGTACTAACGTCATGTTTCCATCTACCCAAAACATCTTCGATGCAAGTGGAGGTTGACCCATTTCCCAAGTTAACCCACTCTGGGATTTTATTTTTATTTCACTGACCAATGCCGATGTTACCAATAGACTTCCAAAAATTAGTTTTGTCGCCTACACATTCATCCAGCAGTTTATTTTAAATATTTAACCAGTAAAGGCGTTTAGATCTCTGCACTTCATGATGAAATAGTTTTTTGTATGACAAGTCGAGCCAGGTCCAGTCAATTTAATTGGTTAAAAAAATAAAAATAAAAAAAAGAGACAAGCTTTCTCTTAGAAGTAGCATAACATTGTTATTTTAAATTTCGTAAGTATATGGACGTGTTTTTTTTTCAAAATACATTAGACTAGCAACATGTGAAAGAAAGAAAAGAAGTTAGCGGCTCCCCGAGATTTTGCAACAGTAACTGTACTATGGAACAAGATGGATATTTGATTTTCAGGTTTCTAACCTGAACCCAATGGGTTATTTGCCCGTAAGGTTCATATTGGACATAAAATCAGCATGTAACTGTGTTTGTGCGAGATATTGGTTTATTTCTTGTTTTGTGTAAAAAAACAACATTATTTTCATTATATAAATTTGAGTGTTGGTGACAATTTCTTTAATTTCGTCTGTTGGGGAAAGTTTACAGATTATTGAGACTTTTTTATCGTTATTTGTGACACCCCCGTTTCTGTGAAACGTATGAAATTATTCACGTTTCTGAACTGTTTCTGTTTATGAAGTTCGCTAATTTAAGCAAATTTTGAGTAAAAAAAATAATCAATTTTACATCACCAGTCACATTGCCGCCCCCCCCCCGAACTGACTTGAATATAACAACCACAACAACAACATTTATTTGCATATCATATAAGCATGATAAATGCTTTTCTGCCACAAGATACAATGACGCAGTGTATAAAGTGTAAATACATGAATACAATAATAGAAGTTAACAAAAAATGAATACATAGATATCTACTTATTTAAATGGCTATAATTTATTATTGATTATCTAAATTGTTCCGTATCTGATTAGCGTTGTAAACATATTTTGCGAGATTTACAGTATCTTTTGTATATAATGTTTGCATCAAAATATCAAACATATTTAACGTTGGTCACCTTTGAAAATATTGTTTAGAGTGTTCTTTTCTAATTTCTCTATACATGTATATAGGGCAAAGACGTAAGAAATGATATTCATTTCTATAACGCTAAGATTACAAAACTCGGATTTTCTATCTTTGCCTGGGATGTTATTATAGAGTTCCCTTTCTATATTTAATTGTCTAAAACCTTATGAGTGATGTTTTATATTTTTATTTTTAATAATATCAAGAGAGGGTTCTACATAGTTATTAAACGTATTTCAAACCGACACTATGTCATGAGTCTAGGTAAATTATTTATTTCACTATACCAGCTTTGTTTGAACGTTGTTTTATAATATTGTAAATGTAGGATTGATCCGTTTGTTGTGTAAACATTGTCTGATCCGTCCATATATTGCTTAATCGATTCTCATTAAGCATGGGTTAAATTCCGGGGTTTGTAAGTAATGTTTTGTTAGGCATCATTGAACAGGAGTAAATATGTTTATAAGACTGTCATCGCCAGACGCTAGTATTTTTAACCAGTAGCGTATTATGTGTAATTTGTGCTTTAAATGCAGCGGGCATCTACCTAATTCTCCGTATAAGGCTGCTAAATTTGTGGATTTATTAACTTTTAATATTTTTCCGAGTAATTTTGTGCGTATTATTTCTTGTTCTTTAGTAAATCCACAAACTTTGCTGAGTAATGCGGGACTGGGGGCACAAGTTTGTGGAAAAGGTTGCTCCTTTGTTTGAAATTCAGGATGAGTACACCGCGTACGGATTGAACTGCGTTCAAGGTAAGCACGTTACGGTAACGTTGACGTTAACGTGTGTATATAACGGTATTCTTATCAATTATTTTCAAAATATGCACATGAAAATGGCAAATTAACTAGAAATGATATACAGAAAATGACGAAAAAAGTGTCACTATGTATATATGGCTATATTTGCTGTATATTCTCAATTACTGTGTGCAAAGTATTGTATAGAAATAACTGAATATAAATATTTTAAAATAATTTTATTCAAGTTTGAAAATGAAACTGTGAACCTTATCGAAGATGAAAACCATAAGGGTATAATCAAGAAACAAATGTTTTAACAAAAACAATTAATTGAAAAAGAACTAGTAAAACTTCAAATTTCGCCTTAAAAATGTCCGTTACTGTATGGTAAAGACTATTGTTTTCAATTATGCAGTGGGAAATAAATAAAGATATTTGTATGTTTTGACACGGATAGGTCACCTTCTGAATTTAAATGCAAAAATGATACCGGTAATCTATTTATTTTTTAATCGAAAATAAATATATTTACTGCATTTCATATTTTTTAATTCAAAAATCATTAGCTACTATGACTAATATATGAATTTCTGGCGCAAAGATAATATATTTTGTATGTTATTATCATTTTGTCAAAATCACTTACTGTGCAAAGCATAAGACATAATTCTGATATGTACAGAAGGTAAAGGACATGTCTTAAATATTGCAAATAATATAAAACAGCAAATGTCCGTGAATAATTTCAATTTTTTTTTCTAATGAAATGTTATATAAAACCTTCTTAAAAAGCAACAGGTGTAATCCTTTTTCCATTATTTCATCTATTTACAGTGAACATAATTGATTCAAATCTTGGTGTTATAGTACCATTTAACAACAGTGCCCTATCAGTAGTTCATGATTTAAACAAACAAAAAAACAAGTCATGGGCCATTACTTTTATATATTAACATTTAAAATGAACGTTTAGATGATATTGACAATTAATGTAACAAGGACGTCAGGATTTAACCTTGCACGGTTTGTTAAAAACCTTTTATTGTACAATAAATTTTGGTAACGAACGTTTCAGTTACATTCAAACAGTACTTCAATATTTTCTTTGTATTCTGTTGAAATCATAAACAACCTCTTTGACAGGTTCATTTATTATTGTGATAATGTCTGAATATTTGACCCAAATTATGTCCGGGCGTTGAGGCCACTGATACAGATTCTTCTTCTTCTGCATGAAAGATACTTTCACTTCCATGTCTGCCTCATTTACATCCTCACTCTTCCCTATATACCACTGATCGGTGTACTTAGCAGCAACACAATTCATCTATGCAAGGTCTTGGTGATTCATGTTCAGATGATGATGCATATTCAGTTGATGCTGCTTGTTCAGTTGGTGATTCATGTTTAGTTGATGATTCACGTTCAGTTGATGCTGCATGTTCAGTTGATACTGCATGTTCAGTTGGTGATTCATGTTGAGTTGGTGCTGCATGTTCAGTTGATGCTGCATGTTCAGTTGATGCTGCATATTCAGTTGATGATTCATGTTCAGTTGAAGTTGCTGACTTCGTTTCAGTTGGTGACTCATGTTCAGTTGATGATTCAGGTTCTGGTATTTCAAGATTATGATTTGCTCGCTTAGACTTCTGTGTCAAGCCCTTTGTTGCCTTTTTTAGTTCATTTGGTTTTGCTACTGATTCTTTTCGCACGTAGACTTATCTGAAAAACACTCTTGGCAATAACAGCTTGTTTCACGTACATATATTTCAGAGTTTCCTAAGCTTGCAACAGCATGAATCTTCATTGTGCCACTGACTGCCTTTACCTCTCTTTTTGCGAAGAAATCAGATGCACTTTGAATAGCAACTTTCCTGGTATTAACTGCCTCTTCTGCCATTCGTTTTGTGATGCCACAAAGGCCATTACATGGCTCTTTTCGGTGCCCCGATTCGAAAGAGTACCATTTTGCTGCTGCCCCATGGATTTCTGTGTGATTGGAAATTTCATAGAAGATGTACTTGTTTCTATACTGTGACGTTGGGCTGTCTGACCAATAATTAACACAAGACACGTCGGGGCAGATAATCTTCACTTCCTTCATGATGGTGTCGATAAAGGACAATACTGTATTCGAAATGTGTGCTAGTTCATCTGATACGATCACAAAACTATTGTTTTTCAACTCAGTGGCATTCTGAGATCGGATATACAGGACAAACGGATGAATGGTTCCATTAGTTTGATTCTAGTAGGCCGACTGAATTTCGCCACATGGTTTTCTGGTAAATTTTCTTTCATGCGCCGTATTATTTCATATTGGGTTCTTACTTTTGTAACATGTTCTGAAAATTCTTCTACTTGAGTTTTCTTCATTTCCAGATACTCTGACAGTTTCGTTTCTTGCTGCCTTCAGTGTCAACATGTTTTGATGTTTCGTACATAAGCAGGTTGATCTACTTATGAATGATGCAAGTAGAATGTAGCTGGGTCGTATTCTACAAAAGGATGCTAATGACAACTTTGTTCCTATGTTTTCTGATAGAACCGTCTGATATAAGTTTACAAGGTAATCTGTAAGAACATTTCAACGTAGGGAGTTTATAACTACTTTAGTAAGCACTATAGTTTTATTTCTTTTAGGCGTTGATATTTGAAACACATAATTTGATAACCTAAATAAACACAATAATGAAACGATATATACTAAAAATGTTATTGTTTATATCGACATATAACGGACATGTCACATTGATATGCAATTCTTAGGGTCACACTATTCGACATCCCACAACTTGACCTCTCTTAACACATCTTGCGCAATTGTTTTCTATCATGGGTTAAATGGTGTTAAATCAGTACAAAAGTGCAAGTATATGCTAGGTACTAAACCAATTTATATTTTATGGCTACAGTGATGGTTGTGTAACGAACATGTCATTGATTTTGGCGACACCATGTTTATGATATATTTATATGAATTAGGAGAATACAACGATCGGAGAACATTTGTAAACCTTGATACTGCGTTATAGTGTAAAATACTTAAGACAATTACAAATAATTTAACATGTTAAGTGTTTTCATTAAAGTAATACTGATTTGTTTAATCTACTATTGCAACGGCGAAAGTAACGAACATGTCAATTCATTATTATATCACAAAAAATCAACATCCGGTCAATGTGTGCTTATTATATTATATCGTTTAGAGCACACTTCAATGGTTATTCAAAACTCCTGATAATAGCCATGAGTGTTTTTAGTCACTTGTAATTTCTTTACGACAACGACCGCGCACAGTAATTGAGAATAGTTGTAACGTCTCATTGCTCAAAAACCATTTAAGTGTGGAGAACAATAAGTATACATTTTCATAAATATCAATTATGTGCAACAATAAAATTATCCATCACCGTACTTTATTAAAACAACCTGAATTGGTTTACATGTGACGAATGTAACCTATTAGATCTATGAGCATTAAATTCCAATTTAAAATGTGAATAAAACTTCTACACGTATGTACAGCTTTTTATATTTATGTAAAGAACTTCATACAATCAGGAGGACCTTTCCATAATCGTTCGACTCAAAGAAATAAAATCGATACAATTGTACACAGTGATTGATAGCGAGATATGCATACGGAATTAAATATTAAAGCTTATTGTGTTATTGTAGCCCATAACAGTTGCGTCCCATATTTTGTCGCAGCAATCAGTTGGGGGTATTTTTTAATTTAGGGAAAGATCTAGGATTTGAAAGTGTGCATGGTGCTGCTCAAAAGAAGCAGGGGGGGAAAACCGGACCATTTCTTTGACATTTTCTAATACATTGGTAAATATAGACGACTTATCATTTTAAGGTGTCTAATTAAGCTGTGTAAGCCTGGTTTGTGCATTTGTGACTGAATATTTGCAAAAATAAATAATATTTCCATAGATTTTCAACATTTCTCTGTTGATCAGCCCAGAGGTGCAGAAGGGGGATCCAAAAAGGAGCAGGGTGCAGCACCCTGCTATTTCGCCCTAGAACTTACCCAATTGGGAAAGGGATCCAGCAGAACTGATCAAGACAGGGATCCAGCAGAACTGATCAAGACAACGATTTACTAAAGTGACAAGGATGTGAGTTTCATCAAATGATTCAGGACAAATTGCTATAAATTTCTAAGTTTTTTTTTTAAATATTGCCGCTTTGAAGCAATCTGTGTTTAAAATGCATGATTTCCAAAAAAGAAATGTCGAAATGAATAGTCCAGAGTTTCCAGCAATAGACATGTAGAATAGTAAGAAATGTGCGTGATGTTACATGTTACGTATAGACATAATATAAGGACCACACTATTTAAAGATAAATTGAGCTCCATGACTTATGAAGTTTGAGCTCCATGACTTATGAAGTTTGGTTTTGTTGTGTTCAGGTTTTAAAAAAATGTTGTTTTGTCCATGATTATTGTTTGGAACCAAATTAAATGTTACTAAAATACATCAAAAGATGGAACTCATGTGTGTACCTTCCATTTGTTTTAAGATTACTGATGCGCGTGCTTATACATTTGCAAAATAATATGTATTTGTTTTTTGAAGTTTTTGATCTAGATGTATCATTGTATGTTGAACATTTGTCTACGAATGCATTCAATAAAAATTCTAAATGCAGGCGTGTTCAAGTAAAATGTCACATTGAATGAAAACAGATGGCGGAGCACATACAAAGTATTAAGCATATCAATGGTTGGTGTATTAAACATTATTGGTATATTTCATTGGCATTTGAGAACAGTCAAATTGTTTTCCTGAAGTAGAGGGGGCAACTTTTCAACTGTTTCCCCGAGGCCGTTAGGAAATTTCCCCCCACTGGCAATAAGCGTTATATAGGATAACTTTTCACCAAACATTATATTTTACTTATAGATTTTGACATATGATGTATTTCGATAAAAAAATCAGTATTTCACAGGCGTGGTCAATAATACGTTTGCGGTCCATATCAACAGCATACAAATGGCATGACGTACAGAGACAGTATATGTGTTGTGTGTAGTTATTCCGTATTTTCATTTACGCAGTCGCCGCAATAGCTGTTCCGCCGTGTGTTGCCACGATTAGTATTGCCTATGTCGTGTACTTGGTGAAACGGCTGAGGAATGCCAAAAAGGTAAAATATATGTTAAAAACGTTGAAAGAAACATATCAGTTTCCACCATTACCATAGTCTTCGGCATCGACTTCATTGTCAACAGTGCCTGACAACGAACCACTAGATCCAGAATCAGCGAAATATCCAGTTGTTAGCGGCTAAAACAACAATCGAAGTGGATGGTTAGCACGAGATTACGATTCCTCCTTTATTTTTTAATTTGCCTTTGCGAAGTTATTTCAGTTTATTACTTTTTACATGTATATGGAAATTTTATTTGATACTGAGGTCCGCTTTGAAATTTAACTCAACCTTCTTAACAAATGTTGATGTTTTTATTTTCGTTTTAAAATGTTTTCTTTTATTATTCTAATTTGTTCTGTTCAAGATATATTTTGAACATTTGGACATGTTGCTTAAACTTAATCTACCGTCAAACTAACGCTCCCCCTTCAAGGGACGTTTTCATATACTGGTAAATTGACAATTTCCAAAGTAATCGTATACACTGTTCCACATGTATTTGGATTCTTTGGTACAAATGCTTTGTCTTCGAAAGTTAAGATATGTAATTACTTTTTTTTCGATGAACCCAAGCATGTGAACAAGTCCCTGAAGTTTTAAAGCCAATTAACTTTCACGAACACAATTATATATAATTGTCTGAACTTCATTATAAAAGTTCCTTATAACTCAATTGTTGACTAGCGGGTACGTGATGTTTCATAAATATATACATTAATAAGACTTTAAATATATTAAAAATTATAAATATATGTGTTCTTATATTTCAGTGCATAATTCCGTGCATGCCCAAATGTGAACAGGTAAGAGATTATGGATATTTTTATGCCCCCCGGCATCTTGATGCGGGAGGCAAATAGTGATCGTCCTGTCCGTCCTTCCGTACGTCCTTCCGTCCGTCCTTCCGTCCGTGACAAAGTTAAGTAGATTTTACCGTTTCGTCTATCACAAACACCGCTTACTACAACACTTGGATACTTACACATTTGATGCTTATGACCATTCCCTATCCACTCATATCACCCAACCTCACTTTGACCTTGACCTTGACCTAATTTGGACTTATAATAATTCAAAAGTGCCATTTCTTGGTTAACTAGATTCTACCGTTTCGTCTAGCACCAACACCGCTTACTACAATACTTGGGTATTTACACAGTTGCTACTTATGACCGTTCCCAATCCACCCATATTACCCAACCTCACTTTGACCTTGACCTAATTTGCCCTTAGAATAATTCAAATAGACTGTTTCTTGGCTAACTAGATTTTACCATTTCGTCTAGCACCAACACCGCTTGCTACAACACTCACATACTTACACAGTTGTTGCTTATGACCATGCCCAATCCAATTATATCACCCAACCTAACTTTGACCGTGACCTTGAACTAATTTGGACTTATAATAACTCAAAAGTGTCATTTCTTGGTTAACTAGATTTTACCGTTTCGTCCGATACCGCTTACTACAACACTTGGATATTTACACATTTGTTACGTATGACCGTTCCCGATCCACCTATATCACCCAACCTCACTTTGACCTTGACCTTGACCTTATTTGCACTTTGAATACTTCAAATAGACTGTTTCTTGGTTAACTAGATTTTACCATTTCGTCTAGCACCAACACCAATTGCTACAACACTTGGATACTTACACAGTTGTTGCTTATGACCATTCCCAATCCACTTATATCACCCAACCTCACTTTGACCTTGACCTTGAAAAATAATTTGGACTTATAATAATTCAAAAGTGCAATTTCTGGGTTAACTAGATTTTACCGTTTCGTCTAGCACCAACACTGCTTACAACAACACTTGAATATTTACAGTTGTTTTTTATGACCGTTCCTAATCCACCCACATCACCCAACCTCACTTTGATCTTGACCTTGACCTAATTTTGACTAAGAAATGGGCTACCCAGCACCAACCGGGGGCATGTTTGTTTACACAAATATGTACGGCACTAATGTCACTATGTCACAGTGTCGAAAGTAAAGAAAACGCCACAAAGACCAGGAAAAAGAGGCAAATGAAGCACAATATGAAGATAGCCATATAACAGTCATACAGCCAGAAGATCCAGAATCAGCGAAATCTCCAGTTGTAAGCGGTTGAAACAACCATCGAAGTAGATGGATAAGCACGAGATTACGTTTCTTCTTTTATTTTTTAATTTGCCGTTGCGAAAGTTATTTCAATTTATTTCTTATTACATTTGTATTACAATTTTCTTTGTAATTGAGGTCCGCTTTAAAATTTAACCCAACCTCTCAACAACTGTTGATGCTTTTATTTTCGTTTTAAAAACGCTTCTTAAAATTAGTCTGATTTGTTATGTTAAAGTTATGTTTTGAACTCTTCTCAGCGGGGCATGCTGCTTAAAGTTAATATACTGTCAAACTAACGGTCGCCTTTCAAGGTTCATATTCATATACTGGCAAATTGACAATTTTCGAAGTAATCGTAGACTTTTTCCACTATTTGGATTCTTTAGTAAAAATGCTTTAACTTTGACAGTTAAGATATGTATATACATATTTTCAACGAACGCAAGCATGTGAATAAGTCCCTGAAATGTTTAAGCAAATTCACGAACACATTTATATATTATTGTCTGAACTTCATTATAAAATTTCCTTATAACTCAATAGTTGACTGGCCGGTACGTGTTGTCTCATAAATATATACAGTAATAAGACTTTGTATACATTGGTTTTATATGTTTTCTTATATTTCAGTGCATATGTCCGTGCGCGATCAAATGTGAACTGGTAAGATATATTGGTTCTTTTTTTAAGATAGTCTTACACAAATATGTATAGAACTAGTGTTAGTTAGTTAACACAAAGTTCCACTTGCTGGTCTAGCACCGGACACCCCGTGTATGCAACATATATAAGTTATTTAACACCAAGTTGCAAGTACTGGTCTCGCGCCGGACACCCGTGTATACGACATATATAAGCTAGTTAACACCAAGTTCCACTACTGGTCTCGCACCGCACACCCGTGTATGCAACATATATAAGCTAGTTAACACCAAGTTCCACTAACTGGTCTCGCACCGGACACCCGTGTATACGACATTTATGAGCTAGTTAACACCAAGTTGCACTTACTGGTCTCGCACCGGACACCCGTGTATACGACATATATAAGCTAGTTAACACCAAGTTCCACTTGCTGGTCTCGCACCGGACACCCGTGTATACAACACATATAAGCTAGTTAACACCAAGTTCAACTTACTGGTCTCGCACCGGTCACCCGTATATACGACATATATAAGTTAGTTAACACCAAGTTGCAATTACTGGTCTCGCACCCGACACCCGTGTATGCAACATATATAAGTTAGTTAACACCAAGTTCCACTTACTGGTCTCGCACCGGACACCCGTGTATACGACATATATAAGCTAGTTAACACCAAGTTCCACTTACTGGTCTCGCACCGGACACCCGTGTATACGACATATATTAGCTAGTTAACACCAAGTTCCACTTACTGGTCTCGCACCGGACACCCGTGTATCCGACATATATAAGCTAGTTAACACCAAGTTCCACTTACTGGTTTCGCACCGGACACCCGTGTATCCGACATATATAAGCTAGTTAACACCAAGTTCCACTTACTGGTCTCGCACCGGACACCCGTGTATCCGACATATATAAGCTAGTTAACACCAAGTTCCACTTACTTGTCTCGCACCGGACACCCGAGTATACGACAATATATAAGTTATTTAACACCAAGTTCCACTTACTGGTCCCGCACCGGACACCCGTGTATACGACATATATAAGTTAGTTAACACCAAGTTCCACTTACTGGTCTCGCACCGGACACCCATGTATACGACATATATAAGTTAGTTAACACCAAGTTCCACTTACTGGTCTCGCACCGGACACCCGTGAATACGACATATATAAGCTAGTTAACACCAAGTTCCACTTACTGGTCTCGCACCGGACACCCGTGTATGCGACATATATAAGCTAGCTAACACCAAGTTCCACTTACTGGTCTCGCACCGGACACCCGTGTATACAACATATATAAGATAGTTAACACCAAGTTCCACTTACTGGTCTCGCACCGGACACCCGTGTATACAACATATAAAAGTTAGTTAAACCAAGTTCCACTTACTGGTCTAGCACCGGACACCCGTGTATACGACATATATAAGTTAGTTAACACCAAGTTCCACTTACTGATCTCGCACCGGACACCCGTGTATTCGACATATATAAGCTAGTTAACACCAAGTTCCACTTACTGGTCTCGCACCGGACACCCCTGTATCCGACATATATAAGCTAGTTAACACCAAGTTCCACTTACTGGTCTCGCACCGGACACCCGTGTATACGACATGTATTTAGACAATAACATACGGCAGGGCCGGGCCGGACGTCTATATATCGGCCCGCTGCCGCTATAACGGCCCGAGGGCCGTTATTCGGCTAGGGCCGATTATAGACGTCCGGCCCGGCTCTGCCGTATGTTATCGTTTATATTACATATCGTTACTATAAATAGTAACAAACTGACGTTGACGTCGCGCGATCTGATTCTTTTCAGATATAGAAAATCGGCCCAGGGCCAATATGATTATATTGGCCCGGCGGATACGAATATCGGCCCGCTCGTGACGTCAATTTGTTACTATTTATAGTAACGATATGTAATATAAGCTAGTTAACACCAAGTTCCACTTACTGGTCTCGCACCGGACACCCGTGTATACAACATATATAAGTTAGTTAACACCAAGTTCCACTTACTGGTCTCGCACCGGACACCCGTTTATACAACATATATAAGCTAGTTAACACCAAGTTCCACTTACTGGTCTCGCACCGGACACCCGTGTATACGACATATATAAGCTAGTTAACACCAAGTTCCACTTACTGGTCTCGCACCGGACACCCGTGTATACGACATATATAAGCTAGTTAACACCAAGTTCCACTTACTGGTCTCGCACCAGACACCCGTGTATCCGACATATATAACCTAGCTAACACCAAGTTCCACTTACTGGTCTCGCACCGGACACCCGTGTATACGACATATATAACCTACTTAACATAAAGCTTCACTTAGCGATTTCAAACCAGGAACCTGTGTGTTCGACAAATATAAACAAACCGCTTTACTAACTGGTTTCACAACGGTCATCCTTGTATCGGACATATTATGTATATGTCCTGGGGACCTCCTGATACAAGGAATTGAATTGAACTGAATTGACAAATGTAAGCAAGTTTACACCAATATTCCCTTACTGATCTCACACCGGACACTCGTGTATCCCATGGCACAAGAGCAGGTGAAAGTGGCCACCCCGTCCGTGCAGATGCCTCCGTTCTGACAGGGGTTTCCAAGACAGTCGTTGATGTCTGTGGAACATATAATGTGTTGGTTAATTTATGCAAAAGTATCACGGTGATCAAACATAAGGTGCAGTAGGCTGTTTCAAAAAGCTACATTGAAAGCAAAAAGTTAGATCTCTACGATATCAACACATATGTTACTTCATTAAATGCCAGCTTTTTAAACTTCAGATGCAGTTTTATTTATGTATATGACTTGCATTATAGCATAAAAAAATCCGTTTAGGGGTGTGTTAACGAACAAAAAGAGGTCGGTTATCGTAAAAAAATATATCGTATTATTCAGTAAAGTCACGCGCCAATAACGACCGGCATAGTGTTTTACTTATGCATGACACCGGGGGTCCTTATTACTATCGTCCATTATTAAATTCTTCCAAGCTTAAATAACAGTATTACGATATCACGATAGTATACTTGTCACTAAATACGTACTGCACGCTGAAATCCATGTTAAATGTAATTTTACATCTCGAGTCTAGGATAACACTGAAACAAAATGACGACTAAAAAGCGCGAGTCAGACTCGGCTGAACACGGCCTTGGTATTCAAATATTAAAAACTATAAACAAATAGGTGCGCGATTTTGGTTACTATGTACAATAAACAAATCGATTTTATACTAAATTACCCATTAGTTTTTGGTGTTTTTACTCTATGTGTATGTTTTATGCTATAATAGCGACACTCGGGCTTTAACCCGTTTTTCGGGCCTCTGCGCACATTAACGACCTCAAAAAGGTGTATTATCCCAATATTGTTGCCTAAAATTCCTTCATCGCTTCTCACTTATTTTTTTTCTTTGAAAATGTATGTATAGAATGCATGGATTGTTTATATTTGGAGACAAATACGCACAATGAGAACGATAGCTGTTTAGCACACAATATACAGCATACATTTTGGTGCGGCCTTTTGCTGTTGGGGAAACCGGAATACTCGGAGATACATTGTGGGGAATACCATCTATCAAAGCGTTGGGCGCCAAAGAATGCGGCTTGGCAGATAAAAATAAAGGTCACGATACGTTATTAATTTAAGAATATTAACACTTTTGAAGAAAGTAAACTGAAATATTTTAAGGGTGTTAACATTTTATGTCTTATTTAACATTATATCTAAAATAAAACAATGCATACAATAAACAACCGCATGAGAATAAAATTTATCTTCGATGTCATTTATAAACGTTGAAACAAAGTGTTGATATAACAACGCGTAACTATTTGGTTATTCTCTGTTTTATTGATTAAAGAAAAGAGGTAATTTCGCCACTAGGAAAGAGGTAAAATCGCCACTAGGAAAGAGGTAATTTCGCCACTATAAATAATTTTTCACAATTCCTATGCATTCATCAAAAGAGCCGTGGTCATTATTTTACAGCCCACATTAACATAATTTATTTCGCAGTTCTGATTGGCCGTGTGATCAGTGATTTCCCCTGCTCCCGTGACGATAATTAAAGCAGTGAAGCAGGGAAGGCCATTGTGCAACTGCCGTGTCAAAAGCGTTACTTGCTTTCGATGTTCGGTACTAAAGATTCCGACTCTAGTCGCAGTCTAGAAACGAGTTACACAATACGGAGTGGGAATCGTAACCGGGACAACTAGATAAGAAAAGAAAGACAAGTAATATACAATGCACTCATAGCACACGTGTGGCAATTTTCTGAGAAATGAAATCATAAGACCAATAAACACTTACTTGTTTCACAGTGTGTACCGGTAAAACCAGCCGCGCATGCGCATGTGTAACTTCCGATACCGTCCACACACGCGCCGCCATTGAGACATGGGTTCGAAGAACATTCGTTAATATCTGAATTTAAACAAGAAATGTCTTTAAAAAAGACAATCGGCGTTGAAATTAATATCGAGATGTCATTTAAAAATTACCTAAACAGACGGCCAAGATGATCGGTTACGTGACTTCTCAGACCCCAGATTTTTTGGTCGCCACCAATATTAGGAGACTAATTGGACCCCAGATTTTTCGGACACTATAAGAAAACTTCTTAGACCAAAAAGTTAAATCATTATTATCTATGCCGTGTTTCCACCAGTGATATACGAATAACCAAAAGAATTTAGGTTAAAATAATTGTTATCTGAATTTGTCAAGCCAATTTAACAAATTAACAATGTAGGAATATTATTTCGGGAATGAATTAAAATAATTATGCATCACACGAGTCAATATAGTTATTTATAGTACCGGTAATATACCATTCATATTAGTTATCTAATAAAAAAAACGATTTGAAGTCAAATAAGCATTTATACTGTGTATCCCAATAAAAAGCTATAGTCAGGGAACATTCAGCGATTTTTGAAATGTTAAGACTTTATTTTTGATAACGCAAACATAAGAATTCATTAGACTATTAGAACTATGATATATCAAGAGTTCCTGTGTATAATTAGTATTGCAAAATTGTGTATTCATGCTACGCGCATAACAATTCGACGTATTCCGATTCTTCTTTCATAACATTTTATCTATATAAAATGTAGCATCTTTTTACAGATTAAATAGCATCTACTGGAGAAGTTGATAGAAAGATGCAATTATAAATAATCGTTAATAAATCGTAACCACAATTTTAAATCAAATTAACAGTAAGTTTATAAATATAAATTCCCCATTTATTGAAATTTTTAGGTTTATGATTCTCTGAACGCTATTATTGATGCATGTACGAGTACATATTAACACAGCTATACAACGGCTGCTAGCTACGCGCGCTATTTTTAGAATGACACTACTGTTTCTGGAATGTGATGAACTCGCTAGAATCAATGGGCTACATGGAACGGCAAATCTATGAATGAGATTTATGAATAGGAACATTGCACAATTGCTGTTTATAGAGCGTAACGCTTATATAAATGTAGGCTAAACAAAATAGTTATTTCGTTACGTGAATACGTTCATAATTAGACTCATTTCTAGAGTATATGTCGAGAATATGTGTATAACTTCATTTTAACCGCTTATGTAAACAATTATGTAAATTTTTAATCCCCAAAAGTATGCAACAGTTATTGGTATACGTTAAACCATTGTTGGAAGTTTGCATTCCCTAAAATTAGAATGTTTGCCTTATTCTATTGGCATTCAATTTTCCCGCTGCATGATTATCGCAAGAAATCTAGGACAAAAGTGATCTTAGACAGCTACGCCGAAAAATAGGCAAAACAATATAATGCTAAATCTTTTTTACAAAGAATACATAAGCGGCATAAAAATCATATTCATTTCCCAAACAAACTTCACACATTATGTTATTTGTATTATTTTGTATGCTGTTATGCAAGAAGATACGGTTTCCACAAAAAACATCAAATAAATTTGAGGATTTTGATTACTTGATAACGCGAATCTACAACCAACGTTGCTTTTATGCTATGTATGGGTGGATTTATAGAAAACACACAATTTATATATTAAAATACACATTGTTCTTAAAAAGGCCGAATGACTGAATGAAAGCTTCTATTTGACAATTTTTTATGTTTTCTCGCCAAAAAAAACACAAACGAGATGGCGCCAAAGCGTGTCATCGTGTAGTGTTGATGTTGTTGATAATGATGATCATGATGCTTAACATAAACATAAATGTGGAAACATGATAACACCAATAGAACATTCGTTGGAATATAAACGTATTTAGTTGAGATTAACACGGGATAAATAGAAGGAATGCAACGGATAACAGAAAATACATTGGAAAATTCGGGTCGGGTCGGGTATTAAAGTAATAGTGCAATTCAACCTTTTTAATCGTCGTCATCTTTCTTAAAATTCTTCTTAATCTAAGACCATATTCAACAAATTAATAAATCAAAGACCTAATAGGCATAGGTGTGTCTATTTGTCAGTTTTTTTTTACAAATAAAAGCAAATATTCTGCTGGCTCTCTTGGATATTGGAGTGCATCGCTGAACGAACCCCGCTGAACAGCTGTATGGACGTCTTAAGCCAATTTACAAGGAGTTTCAAACCGTCAAGTTGAGGAAATAGGTGAGCCAGAGTGCATTGTCTTTTAACGGGACTGATTTTAAACTCAAGGCATCTTTAGTTATATGACTAAACCTAAGTAAATGTCAAATTTATCGTTAATGAAAAGAAGTGATCAATTTGTTACAGCGAACGAAACTGTTGACGGTTGGGAGTGTGGTTATTCAGTATTCATCCGCTTTCCTTTTCCTGCGCTATATATTTTCCCCGTCAAATTTACGCCTCGAATGACGAATCAATACTTTTATAACGCATATATATGCACACACAAGAAGCACGTGCATTATTTACTGCTGAAATATTACCGTAAACCCTCTGCAACAATTCTATGCAAATAACTTACCGAACAAATTTGTTGTTTTTTTCGAAACGATAATACTTTTTTTTAATTTTATGAAGGTTTATTTCTTAGAACTTAAATATCGTGTAATACAAATAATCTGTTTACATGTATCTTTTCCGTTCAGTTTTAACTTAATAATTTGGTTGCTTTCCTTATCATTCAACTTAAGTCATTACTCGGAAAAAAAACGAGATTTTGGGGGTAAAATACATGTATATACTCTAGAGCTGGATGAACTGGGTCCTATTCGGCCCAAAATTCTCGTTAACAAACAACAATGTTGATGACACGAGTCTAGTGAAAAATAACTATTAAGGAAACATGTACAGTTCAAACTTCATAGTTCCTTTCTAACAGTAATACAGAACTAATGCCCGATCACAAAATATTTGTAGCTTTAATCCTGCTGCAAATTAGCTAAATTCTGATCTAGTTTAGATGTTAACAGTGTTACAATTCAATTAATAACAAGGATGTCAGTGAAACCGATTGATGCTGCCCAATGCGCTTTGTCTAGCAATGTAAATGCAATGAGAAGGGCAGATATATTAAAATGATTAAAAATCACTTGGCAGGACCAAATCTGACACCAAAACTGTACATGTGAACATGTCACAAACGAGAATAATTTCATTAATCGTCTAATCTTCAAAGTAGAAACAATGTTTACTCATCGGAACAGCCCATTAGAGGTACAAAGTTGATGGTAATTTTACTTATATAAATACCCGACCCGACCCGCAAATACCCGACCCGAAGAAATATACCCGACCCGACCCGACACCTATTTCCTACCCGTTGCATCCCTAATAAATAGAACAGTAGTTTCAATGATTCAATGCTATTTTTAAAAGAGTGACTTACTTGTCTCGCACAAGGCACCAGTAAAGCCGGTGACGCACGTGCACGTGTAGGTATTCACACCGTCCACGCATATCCCACCATTCCTGCACGGGGACGAGGAGCACTCATTGATGTCTGCAACCGTTGAGGCGTGTCATGGGAAAACCGAGCTTAATGCATGTGCGCAAAGTGTCGTCCCGGATTAGCCTGTGCAGTCCGCACCGGCTAATCCAGGACGGCACTTTCCGCCTACAGTGAATTGATCTTCAGAAGAGTATTCCTTGAAACAGAAAATACCATAAAAGCGGAAAGTGTCGTCGCGGATCAGCCTTCGCGGACTGCACAGGCTGATCCGGGACGACACTTTCGCACGTGCATAAAACCCGGTTTTCCCACGACACGCCTCAGTTATAAATGTTGTTCTTAAGGAACTATACGAAGAGATTTGATTGATGTGTTTAGCCATTCAGAAATTCGGGATACGCTATAAAAATAATTTATAAGCACGCCTACTTAGGCGACATATCCGTCAAACAATTAAGTCCTAGCTTTCTGAATGGCTAAACACATTGGCAATCAAATCCCGTCGTAAGGTCAATTATTGTTGTTCTTTGCATTACACTTATATGTGTATGATTGTATTATATTGATACAATGTTAAATTTGTAAATCCATAGCAATACGCAAATAAATCTGTTTTATTAAGTTCGGAACGTTTTGAATAGTACAATTCTTAGAAATGATATTAAAGGGGCGTACAGACGGTATTTCCCATACATATAGACTCGTATTAAAACAAGACATAGTCCAATTTTTCACGAATATAGTTTTCTAGCAGCAATAATATATTGATGTTACTGATAAGAAAAAATATATACAATGCCTAAAAATATGTTTTCGATGCACGGTTGCAGAAGGATTCGAATTCGCGTCTACAAAATCGCGCACTTCAATAAAAAAAACTTTGCTACGCTACGCTACAGTTATCAATAGTGCGCATGCGCATAGCTGTACTTCATTCACATTTAATTCCTATTTTATTACTACTACTACTTAGCCCGCGCCCGCAAAAAGTGTCACGGTGACAACTTTTTATAATTATGTAAAAACTATTTTGTTTGTTCATAAAAACGAGACCTATGTGTTAAGCAATGATTTAATGATTACTTCATAAAATATCATTTTATTTTTGAAAATGTTACAACGTATTAGCCGTCGATACGCCCCTTTAAGTTAATGATCACAACGTTTTAATAAACCGACTGTTATATATCGTCTTACTGATTTGACAATTTCCTCCGGTAAAACCAGGTGCGCATGCGCAAGTGTAAAGCCCGATGTTATTTAAACAGGTTCCACCATTTTGACAGGGGGACGACAGGCACTCATCGACGTCTGAAATATGAAAGCATATTATACTTAACCAAAATAAAACCGTTATATAAGAATTTCCGATTTAGAGCTGTTTAAAGGAACTATGTCAATGAAAAATTGGCTTCCTATTGCACTATAAATTATATTATTTGACAAAAATGAGCTATACTAAGAAATGTGCATTTAATATAAAAAATACACAATATGATATTTGATAAAACAAATTAGCAAAAAAGCCTCAAAACGACTTAGGAGCCATACGAGGAAATGACAGTAGACAGCGCTTTAAGCAACTGCGCTATCATGCTTGGTAAAGAGTCGTTTGTTAACTATGGTTATACAAAATGCTCACAAGTCTGACGTCAAAATGTAAACTGGAAAAGGGCCAAACAAACACAAGCCATTTTAATAATTGATTTTTATCCCAGAATGCGTACACTCTTTTCCCACTACATATACCCTGTTTTAACCATTATTGTATGCCAGTATTAGTATATAAATTTCAGATTTTTTAAAGAAATTGCCCCCTTGAGGCCATTTCTGATGACCGAGTCCCTTTATTAGATAATAAAAATCGATTTGGAGTCTGATGCGTAGGAATAAAACCACGAGGGCGGTAGTCATAGTGGTTTTAAATACGCCCATCAGAAAGACACTGTGTTGTTTATTTACATATTAACAACGCTAATGCGACAATTATTTCGATTCTAAAATGGCCTGACATTAAGTTCTTCAAGAACAATGCGAGCTTTATTTTACAGTTTAGGAACCATTTTTTGAGTTGTTTATTTGGTTACTAACAAAGGAAACCGTTGTAATTTGTTTCTAGTAATATCTGCGCGTGTCACGTTAGAATGCAAATTACAGCTCGTTTTTAAGCGAGCATGAGCGAATAGGATAGTTAACATGAATAGAACGGGGAAATATTGGAAACACAATGTGTGTCTCACAAGAGAGCAACAAGAGGGCTACGATGGCACAAAGCGCTCACCTGAGTACGGGCAATGATATAGAATAGCTCTGACATCTGAATGTCATCATCTACAAAATGACCCATATAAAACAGAGATCTCAATATACTTTTGTTGACCTGCCATTACAGATGCCTGTCCTGCCTTCTTCTGTAGTTAACCTGGCAATCGACAGTCGCTCATACAGATACTTGTCCGGCCTATTTCACCTCGCAATTGAGAGAGGCAATACAGATGCATTTACAGTCGAAACTGTAGGGAACAAGGCTCAAGAAATCGGTGATGTTTACCATGCTCAATCACATTTACATTACACAGAGGTTCATCCAATCTATACAATCACATGAGGTTCAAACATCCACCTGATACATGGTGTTGTGTTCCTTTATTTTTACAGGATGATAATTTAAACAGCCGCAAGTGACAGCAATAAATACAGCTGTCAGCGTTACATTTATCGTCGATAATGTCTTATTTATGATATTTAGCTTCCCGGTAAGCAGCTCAAATACCAAAACCAATTAACCGGTTACTGATACACTCTTTGTTGCTATCCATAATGAAAAATGAGGTCTCTATCCTTAACATAGTCCAGTTTTGTTTTTGTTTTGATGCTACTTGGCTCGTGACCCAATTAAACCATTCATCAATGACTTCGAACGCTACATAGTGTACTACTTTCTTCCGCGATTTATCTCAAAATTTGATCATACACTGAAAGATGTGAGTTACCCGACAATCTCAAAATTTTGAGCTTGTTTAAAACATATTATGTTTAAATAAAATTCTTCATCTAAACGTTTAGCATTGGCATACGTTCATGATATTCAAAATGGCACCTCTTAGGCGAGTCTGAACAAATAATAAATGTGTTAAGATCATAGCAATTCAGGCCACCCGCCTTCAAAATACGATACATATAGTGGTTCTGCAAACAACTCAAAACCGTCTGCAAAATGAAAAAAAAAAACATCATAAAAGCGTCCGCACTTTCCGCTTTTATGGACAACACTTTACGCACTCGCATTAAGCCCGATTTCGCCACTACATGCCTCATTTAATACTCATTACCGTCTGCAAGTAAAGATATTTGCTTGAAACTGCCGAACAAATGTAACGTAATTATACTACCAGTATATACATTTATCCCGTCATCGAGCGTGCATTGACGAAATAAACCCCCATGGAATAAACTTGGCTTTATTTCAACATGGTGGTGATAAAGCAAGTTACACGCGCACTGTAATGATGTCATTTGGTTTATTTTCGTGACGTCATTTTATGTTTTTCGTAATATTTAGGGTGTTTCTTTCGTTTATTTTCAAAGTAAATACAGATGGGATAAATAGAATACTAGGTAACTGTTGAATAAAGATACGTTTTTTTGCTGGGCACGAAAACGTGAACTACTCGCCAAGTCAGGTTTTCTAAGCCTTGCTAGATTCTAAATAAACTTATCTATACTTACCTAGCATTCTCTATATATTATGTGAATTGAAAAAAATTGATTCTGTTATTGTTTTTGAACATTGTCGCATTTTGTTAGTATTTTGTAGGCCTTATTGTATTGTGCTTATTTCTATTTTAATTTCTATTGCTGTATGACGATGCGTTGTAATTGCTATTCTGAAATTAATGAGACAGAATAATTATAATAATAATATTATTATTATTATTATTAGTAGTAGTAGTAGTAGTGGTGGTAGTAGTAGTAGTAGTAGTATTTGTTGTATAGATCTAGTCGGTTTAAATTGTGTTGATAATGAGAGGTTTATCGATTTACTGAAAATAGTGTGAATTGTGAATTTCTGTTCTTTAAATATGCCGCAATCGTCTGTAATTATAAATTACAAGGTCACGTACCTGTCTCGCACCGTGTCCCCACATAACCGGAAGGACACAAGCACGTGTAGCTGCCGATTCCGTCAATACACAGGCCGCCGTGCAGGCAGGGTTTGGAGGCGCATTCGTTTACGTCTGAAACACAGAAAAAATGTATTATCCTGAAATAATGGTTTGAATTTGGTGACAAGAATAATAATGCATCCGGAATGTAACAAGCCAAGTTTAAACAGCGTTAATGTTCAACAGTACGGTACCGTTATATTTTGTAGCATGGAACATAAATACAAAGGTTATAATCACCAGAGACAAAAGGGTGAACAATATTACAAAGAATACAATATATAAATAAGAAAATCGGTAGAACCGTTGGATGTTCCCCGATACCGCTTTGACCTATGTAGTATCTTTTTTTTTTTTTCTCAAAAATCATATTGTTCACACACCTGTGAAGATCAGGATCTCATTTGTCACATTTCACACACCTGTGAAGATCAGGATATCATTTGTCACATTTTTAAGTGTGAAGAATGTGGTTGACCAAAACCTGGGTATGCACGAGGATGATTTAATTCCATATCAAACAGTGGATGCGATCACAAACCTCACAGAACATGTGAAGAATAAGACTTTGTGTGAATAATAAGATCTAAATTTTCTCTCCTGTGAAGAATGATATGCTAATTCTCACATGTGAAAAGTATGATTTGTGAAAAATATGGTCCTACAGACCTCTACATGTAATTGTGACCATTACCGTTATACAACCATGAGCCTGAATCATACCGGCGACACGGTGTCTTGTTCAGGCACACATTTGTGCTCAGTAATTTTAAAAGCATCCATTCATGGTCAAGTTAAAATACCAGACAAGCAAAACGCCAATGTCGACCTATACAAAGAAAATCCTGTAAGTATGATCAGGTTCATGCTCGTGACATGACGTCTAATTTAAGCAAACATTTGTGACAAGCAATTTTATTGACCCCCAGTCCATGGCCACGTTATTCCGGGCAAGTAAAACGTCAATTTTGACATTTGACCCCTTAATGTGACCCTGACCTTGGCAAACGGACCTGGTTCATGCGCACTTCACAACGAATAGGTAGTAGTATAGGGCAAGTAAAAGCAGTGCCAAGCAACATGCCAATTTTGACCTTTAATCACTACGTGTGACCTTGACCCTTAACCCACGGTCCTGATAATAGATTCATGAGCGTTCCACACTATTTCGTTGCGGCAAATCTTTTGCCAAGTAATATTAAAATCACTCATTGCTTAGCAATAGTGTGAACACGCAAAAAAGGCTAATTAATAGCCATAGGGCAATTCCACTCTTAGAACGGTCTGACGTGGAGTGTGTTTGATTAAATCTTCATGGGGGAGAATTTTACAACCACTGAAAGTTGAAATCGGACGGAAGGACAAAGCGGCGACTATATGCCCCCACCTTCATGGAGAAGACTAAACAAACTAACCGCCTGTTCTAAATTAGTAATTGGACTTTTCAAATGAAGTAAATCACCGTCATAGTTACATAGTAGTTTAACAATTCAGTTTAGTTGGATATCTCGTAATATAACACAGATCACAAAAAGGAGCAAATTTTACTTATTGAGATTGAATCCCAAGAAATCAATCGAAACTTCTACACTCAAAATAAATTTAGAGGATGTAAAGCTTCTAGCAGGAATAGACCAATCCGGGTTTTGCTACAGATAGTTTAAATTCCATTCGTCGAATATCACAAACATTGTCACGTGCTCTTTTAAATATATCAAACATGATACACGTCCGCTGTTGTATGATATAGTTTGACAGCTAAACACGTGATATCCAAGTGCGATGATTGGATAATATTGCAGACTAATTTGAATATGACTGAAATTTGTGGAAGCGTCTATACAAGATATATTTGGACACTTTTTGTGATTGATTTTCCCGCAAATATTTAAATGAAATGTGTCTACCTATTTCACATTGCGACCCGGATGTTCCTGTTTGACACGTGCACGTGTAGCGGTTCACGAGGTTGTTGCACGTGGCGCCGTTCTGGCACGGGTTAGAGGTGCACTCGTTGATATCTGAAACGCATTACCATAGCATACAATGCAGGAATGCAATGTCGGTGAACATTTGAAATATAATTATTTTCACAAATATCCATAACAAAAAGGAACTTGGTGCTAATTGAACATGTATAGTCCTGATAACACAGAGGGAAGTACGGTGAAACTGAAACACGTTTTAAAGTGTGAAAATCCGAATTTGAAACGTACATTTTAGTAAAATGCTAGTACGCATATAATTGGCTAGCTTGCGGTTTTTAATCACGCAATAGTTTGTGTCCTTACAGTCGAAAATTCCAATACATATATCAAAGTAACACAACACTAATACACGATCATCGCGGCAGCAATCGACAAACTTGAGTGTTTGTTTATTCGGCAATTTAGTGTTTTCTGCGTCGTTTATAATGTTGTAATTCTTTTTTCCTGATTTAAGTTACTTTGTGACTTGTATCTACTTACAAAAAAAAACAGATGTAAAAGAATCGTCCATTCATACATTAACATCATTTGTTCCACAAATTTGAAAACATCTTTTCTATAAAGTCATGTGAACAATTTATTAAAACTTTTTAAAATTCCCACCTGTCGCGCACGTGGGACCTGTGTATCCCGGGACGCATGCGCAGGTGAAACTTGCCACGCCACCCGTGCACGTGGCACCATTCTGACACGGGTTGGAGTCGCACTCGTTCACAACTGAAATACGATAAATGAAAACGGATAGGCATACGTTCTAATCACAGCGCTCAACGCACTCAAGTTGTTTGCTGCGGGGTAATGCATGTATACTATATTATATAATAAATATTAACGTCCTTAAATAACTGTTTTTACAATAACATAATGGGCCTTTGACCAAAACAGCTTTGGAGGAACTTTGGTTGCATGTGACACCAACAGAAACGATCCTGTAATCTGCGCATGCGTATTGGAGCATCGTAATACTAACTGTTGGTTATTGTTAGCTGTTCTAAACTGTAACTGCAGGCATATTTTTAAAGAAACTGCAGGTATATTTGTAAAGAAACTGCAGGTATATTTGTAAAGTAACTGCAGGTATTTTGTAACGAAACTGCATGTATATTTGTAAAGAAACTGCAGGTATATTTGTAAAGTACCTGCAGGTATATGTGTAAAGAAACTGCAGGTATATTTGTAAAGTAACTGCAGGTAGATTTGTAAAGTAACTGCAGGTAGATTTGTAAAGTAACTGCAGATACATTTGTAAAGTAACTGCAGGTATATTTGTAAAGTAACTGCAGGTATATTTGTAAAGTAACTGCATGTATATTTGTAAAGTCACTGCAGGTATATTTGTAAAGTAACTGCAGGTATATTTGTAAAGTAACTGCAGGTATATTTGTAAAGTAACTGCAGGTATATTTGTAAAGTAACTGCAGCCACAAACTAATGACTACAATCATATCATTGTTACAGCGGTTACAATTTTAGAACAACAGATACATCTTTATTTAGCCGCTGCGCATGTACCTGTCTCACAGTTGGTTCCGTTGATTCCCAGGGGACACTGACACGTGAAACTTCCGGGCGTGTCAAAGCACGTGCCTCCGTTCTGGCACGGGAACCGCATACACTCGTTGATATCTGAAATCAAATCATATAGCCAAGTTAATCACCACGATTTGATAGTTTGTATAGATAAACAAACTGGCAAGTTAACATTTGCATTAATAATTATGTTTACCCAAACGTCGATATATTAAATTAGCATGTATCATTTATCCCCAAAAGCTGTAATGGATAACAATAATGCGGTTTAATATTTTAATTAAAGCTACAATGTCATGCTCTTTAATTGGAAGTTAATGTTTTAATGACCATTTTCTCGTTCTGTGGAAGCAACGCGAGTACCAAAGGGTACAAAGTGTCGGTAAATAAATATGTATAGGCTGTTTTAAAGTGCGTGTGTGTGTGTGTGCGCGCGCGTGCGTGTGCGAGCGCGCGTGCGTGCGTGCGCGCGTGCGTGTGTGTGTATGTGTGTTTGTCTTTAACGGGTCCTTTAAAGATATATATGAAATTCGAAATTAAAATTGTTTATGCAAATGAAGCGCACTGTTATTAAAAGGAATGTTTCAACAGCACATACTTGAGCCACATGACGCCCCGGTGTAACCTGCGGGACACGTGCACGTGTACGAAGCAACACCGTCTATGCACGTGCCACCGTTTTGGCACGGGGCGCTCGAACAGTCTTCGATGTCTGGAAGGTTAATCAGAATTACGAGAGATCCAAATAAAAACAGGATTTAACCATCAGAGTAATCTTAGAAATAAAATATTCAAGGACTAAGTCATAATTGCATGTGGCGATTTGGCTCGTTGTTAAACATGGCAAACATGTTGAAGCTACGAAAATGTACTTTGGTGAAGAATCGAATACGATATGTCGGACTAAGTGAGTGCACTCGACTTATAAGGCCGATTTAAGATAAATATAGGGCCGTAACTTTCAATCACCTTTAGCGTTGTGGCTGCTTATCAAACTTGGCACTGAAATTACGAACACAAACATTTTCATCTAGTTTATCTAATATTTGATGAAAACTGGTGGACTTATAGAAAATGCTTCAAGGGCTCTACTTGACAGAATTCTAGTACCATAACTCCGAAGTGTATGAAGTGATTCTACTGATTATCTAAATTGGCTGAAATATTAAGCCTAGTTAGAAAATCACAACCTCCGCGCAGAGATTTGACTGGTTCTGAGCATATCTGTAATCAAATCCCTGCCGGCATAACAAACCACGTGATGACGATCGAATTAAATCTTCTAGATATGAGGCGCGTCGTGGGAAACCCGGACTTAATGCATGTGCGTAAAGTGTCGTCCCGGATTAGCCTGTGCAGTCCGCACAGGCGAATCCAGGACGGCACTTTCCGCCTACAGTGGATTTATGTTTAGAAGAGATTTCCTTGAAACAGAAAATACCATAAACGCGGAAAGTGCCGTCCTGGATTAGCCTGTGCGGACTGCACAGGCTAATCCGGGACGACACTTTACGCACATGCATTAAGTCTGGTTTTCCCACGACGCGCCTCATATTATTTATGTTTTTTTTCGTTTTTTTTCTGCTTTCATTAATGACTGAAAACGATATATTAAAAGTCCAATTATGTAGAAAATTGCACCGAGTTGCAATGAATAAGTAAAAGTTACAATCCAGATCTGGAAGGATTTTACTTGTGATTGCAGTGGTTACCGTTAACCGATAGGGGAGGTAACCGCTGCGAATAGTTTCAGAAAATCAGTAGAATCATCTCATGCACGTCCCCGTGCACTTCGGAGTTATCAATATAGACGGGTTCAGAAAAATTCGTGCTGGTTCCGCACGTTGAGCCAGTGTAACCGGTCCTACAGACGCACGTGAACGCGTTCCGTCCGTCCACGCACGCGCCTCCGTTCTGACAGGGGTTGGACGCACACTCGTTGATATCTGCAACAGACAAGATCTATTTACATCTGTTCTGACAGAGGTTGGATCCCACTAGTTGATCTGTTAAAGCAAAGCAATATAGACTGTAGTAAAACTGAAATTTCAACACGAATAGCAATGTTAAATGGTAATTTAATTTTCTAAAGAGAAAATACAACTATTAAAAATGATACAACTCTTTGTTGGTTTATCAAAATTAAAACCAAAAAATTCCGGGTGAGCCAAATATCTACAGTCAAAACAGAAAAGATGATTCAGTTCGAAATAATCACTGCTTGAAATGAACATACCTGTTTCACAACGTGTACCGGAAAAGCCCGATGCGCATATGCAGTTATATCTACCAATGAGATCCAAACACGTGGCTCCGTTGTGACAAGGATTTGAGAGACATTCGTCGGACTCTGAAGGAGAAGAATGCAATTCAATACCAACGGAAATTTTTAGATCACGTGAAAAGAAGTCATTGTTTAAACTTATGGAAGTTACGTTTGTAATTTAAATCCATATTTTAATTGCGCCGCATGGTGAATAATGTGAAAAAGACAATTATCTACTTATTTCAAGTCAAGAATTACCACACAAGTCTATGCCAGTTTAACACATTTCACAAAGCGAAACTGAAATGAACGGATAATAAATCAACTCATCATAATTAAAATTAATATTGTCCATCCCTATGACTATTTATTCCCATAAATATTTTGTTCAAAGTCTGTCTAAAAGCCATTTGTAGCCTCATATACAAACAAGTTATTGCCCCTTACCGGTCGTGCAGAGCAGATATTTCCTCTTCGTGGGCATACAGTTATTGCCCCTTTATAGGCACTCGGTTATTGCCCCTTACTGGACACACAGTTTTTGCACCTTACTGGTCATGCAGAAATTGTTCCCTTTAAAGTCATACAGTTATTGTGTCTTACCAATCATGCAGTTATTGTCCAATACCGGTAATCTAGCTATTGTTCCTTTCTGGGCTACAGTTATTGCCCCTTAAGGATCATGCAGTAATAGTTTTCGCCCTTAAACGGGCATGCAGTTATTGCCACTTACCGGTCAAGCAATTATTGCCCCTTACCAGTCATGCAGTTATTTCCCCTAACTGGTCATGCAGTTATTGCCCCAACCATTCATGAAGTTATTTCCCCTTAACCGGTCATGCAGTTATTGCACTTTCTGAGCTTGCAGTTATTGACCTTTACCGGTCATGCAGTTATTGTCCCTTACCGGCCATGCAGTTATTACCCCTTACCGGTCATGCAGTTATTGGCCGTTCTACGTCATCCGTCATGCAGTTATTGCCCCTAACCGGTCATGTAGTTATTGTCTATTACATGTCATGCAGTAATTGCCCTTGCCGGTCATGCAGTTATTGCCCTTATCGGTCATACAGTTATTGATCCTTACCGATCATGCAGTTATTGTACCTACCCGCCATGCAGTTATTGCCCCTTATTGGTTATGTAGTTATTGTTTCCTACCGCCATGCAGTTATTGACCATACCGGTCATGCAGTTATTGCCCCTTTTCCGGCTATGCAGTTATTGCCCCTTACTGGTCATGAAGTTATTGTCCCTTACCGGTCATGCAGTTATTGAACCTTACCGGTCATGCAGTTATTGTCCCTTACTGGTCATGTAGTTATTGTCCCTTACAGGTCATGCAGTTATTGTCCCTTACTGGTCATGCAGTTATTGTCCCTTACTGGTCATGAAGTTATTTGTCCCGTACTTGTCATGTAGTTATTGCCCCTTACGGGTCATGCAGTTATTGCCCCTTACCGGTCATGCAGTTATTGTCCCTACCCGCCATGCAGCTATTGCCCCTTACCCGTCATGCAGTTATTGCCCCTTTTCCGGCCATGCAGTTATTGCCCATTACCCGTCATGGAGTTATTGTCCCTTACTCGTCATACCGTTATTTCCCCTTACCGGTCATGCAGTTATTGCCCCTTTTCTGGCCATGCAGTTATTTCCCCTTACCCGTCATTGAGTTATTGTCTCTTACTCCTTACACAGTTATTGTCCCTTTACGGTCATGCAGTTATTGTCCCTTACCAGTCATGCAGTTATTGTCCCTTACCTGTCATGTAGATATTGTCCATTACCGGTCATACTGTTATTGACGCTTACCGGTCATACAGTTATTGTCCCTTACCGGTCATGCAGTTATTGGCCCTTACCGGTCATGCAGTTATTGTCCCTTACCGGTCATGCAGTTATTGCCCCTAACCAGCCATACAGTTATTGCCCCTTACTGGTCATATAGTTATGGTCCCTTACCAGTCGCGAAGTTATTATTCTTACGGGTCATGCAGTTATTGCCCCTTACCGGTCATGTGGTTATTGCCCCTTACTGGTCATAAAGTTATTGTCCCTTACCGGTCATGCAGTTATTGAACCTTACCGGTCATGCAGTTATTGTCCCTTACTGGTAAATGTAGTTATTGTCCCTTATAGGTCATGCAGTTATTGTCCTTTACTGGTCATGCAGTTATTGTCTCTTACTGGTCATAAAGTTATTATCCCTTACTTGTCATGTAGTTATTGTCCCTTACCGGTCATAAAGTTATTGCCCCTTGGCGGTCATGCAGTTATTGTCCCTAACCGCCATGCAGCTATTGCCCTTACCCGTCATGCAATTATTGCCCCTTTACCGGCCATGCAGTTATTACCCATTACTCGTCAAGGAGTTATTGTCCCTTACTCGTCATACCGTTATTTCCCCTTACCGATCATGCAGTTATTGCCTCTTTTCTGGCCATGCAGTTATTTCCCTTTACCCGTCATTGAGTTGTTGTCTCTTACTCGTTATACAGTTATTGTCCCTTTACGGTCATGCAGTTATTGTCCCTTACCAGCCATGCAGTTATTGTCCCTTACCTGTCATGTAGATATTGTCCAGTACCGGTCATACTGTTATTGACGCTTACCGGTCATACAGTTATTGTCCCTTACCGGTCATGCAGTTATTGCCCCTTACCAGCCATACAGTTATTGCCCCTTACTGGTCATATAGTTATGGTCCCTTACCAGTCGCGAAGTTATTATTCTTACGGGTCATTCAGTTATTGCCCCTTACCGGTCATGTAGTTATTGCCCGTTACTGGTCATGTGGTTATTGCCCCTTACGCGTCATGCAGTTATTGTCCCTTACCAGTCGCGAAGTTATAATTCTTACTGGTCAGGCAGTTATTGCTCGTTACTGGTCATGTAGTTATTATCCCTTACCGGTCATGGAGTTATTATTCTTACTGATCATGCAGTTATTGGCCCGTACTGGTCATGTAGTAATAGCCCCTTACCGGTCATGCAGTTATTGCTCCTTACTGGTCATGTAGTTATTGTTTCCTTACCGGTCATGCAGTTCCTGCCCTAACCGGCCATGCAGTTATTGCCCCTTACCGGTCATGTAGTTATTGCCCCTAATTGGTCATGTAGTTATTGTCCCTTGCCGGTCATGCAGTTACTGCCCTTACCGGGCATGCAGTTATTGCCCCTCACATGTCATGCAGTTGTTGCACTTACCGGTCAGGCAGTTATAGGCCCTTACTAGTCATGTAGTTATTGCCCCTCTCTGGTCATGTAGTTAGTGGCCCTTACTGGTCATGCAGTTATAGGCCCTTACTAGTCATGTAGTTATTGCCCCTCTCTGGTCATGTAGTTAGTGGCCCTTACTGGTCATGCAGTTATGTCCCTTGCCGGTCCTCTAATTATAGCCCGTTACTGGTCATGTAGTTATTGCAACTTACTATCCATGTCTTTATTGTACCTTTCTGGTGGTGTAATAATTGCCCCTCACCGGTCATGAAGATATTGCCCCTTACTGGTCATGCAGTTATTGTCCATTACCGGTCATGTAGCTATTGTCCCATACCGGTCATGCAGTTATTGCCCGTTACTGGCCATGTAGTTATTGTCCCTTACTGGTCATGTAGTTATAGCACCTTAAAGGTCATGTAGTCATTTCCCCTTACTGGTCATGCTGTTATTGCCCCTTACTGGTCATGCAGTTATTGTCCCTTACCGGTCATGAAGTTATTGCCCCTTACCGGTCATGTAGTCATTGTCCCTTATCGGTAATGTAGTTATTGCCCCTTACTGGTCATGTAGTTATTCTCCCTTACCGGTCATGCAGTTTTTGCCCCTTACTGGTCATACAGTTATTGTCCCTTACCGGTCATGCAGTTATTGTGGCTTACCGGTCATGCAGTTATTGTCCCACCGGTCATGCAGTCATTGCCCCTTACTGGTCGTGCAGTCATTGCCCCTTACTGGTCGTGCAGTTATTGTCACTTACCAATCGCGAAGTTATTATTCTTACCTGTCATGCAGTTATTGCCCCTAACCGGTCATGAAATTAATGAGCCTCAACGGTCATGCAGTTATTGTCCCTTACTGGTTTTGCAGTTATTGTCCCTTACTGGTTATGCAGTTATTGACCCTTACCGGTCATGCTGTTATTGCCTCTTACCCGTCATGCAGTTATTTCCCGTGTATCCCGTGACGCACACACACGTGTATCCGGCCATTCCGTCAATGCAGACGCCGCCATTTTGGCACGGATTTGGGACGCAGTCGTTTATATCTGTGATTATGATATTGACTTTGGACTTATTGATATGAACATTTGTAAAAAAAATAAGCTTATTAATAGTGTATGATGAACGCGTCGGTTCAGGCATAAATATTCTTATGAAATATAGTATATATATATTATTATAATATATTTCATTAGAAATCATTTACATGTACTTTTTGTATATTAGTACCGGATGACTTACTTGTCTCGCAGTTGGTGCCCGAGTATCCAATGGTGCAGTTACACGTGTACAGGGCGACACCCTGTGTGCAGAGGCCGCCGTGAAGACACGGGTTAGAAGCGCACTCGTCAATATCTGAAAATCGGAGGTACATTGAGTTGGCAAATTTTATTATACGCAGACTGTTAGCTCTAGGATAAATACAAAACATTGTACATGGATAAATTAATTGTAAGGCCGCGCAACCACCGTTTACTTAACTATATGATTGCAAAAATAGTATCTAGAGACAACAGCCTAAATTAATAGCCAGTGAATGAGGCCATGCTCACTAGTCTGATAGTGCGTGTACGCGTACATAAAGAATGATTGCAAAAAGCAGTATTAAATCCGCACCAAAGGTGAAAATGGCCAAATTCAGACTTTACAATAGAATGTCCGTCTTAGCACGTGTTTACGTGAGTATATAACCTACGTCAGAAACATTTGGCTCGTTGGATACTGTCTATTGCAGAAATACTGATCCTTCAAGTAAAACTATTTACAAACTCTAGCTTCATTTATAAAATACTACCGAATTTCGAAGCGATGCGGAATGACTCCGACTATTCACGATTAACATTCGGCGAGCTGCATGATATATACTACATGAGATATACTACATGATATATACTACATGATATATACTACATGATATATACTACATGATATATACTACATGATATATACTACATGATATATACTACATGATATATACTACATGATATATACTACATGATATATACTACATGATATATACTGCATGATATATACTGCATGATATATACTGCATGATATATACTGCATGATATATACTGCATGATATATACTGCATGATATATACTACATGATATATACTACATGATATATACTGCATGATATATACTACATGATATATACTACATGATATATACTACACGATATATACTACACGATATATACTACACGATATATACTACATGATATATACTACATGATATATACTACATGATATATACTACATGATATATACTACATGATATATACTACACGATATATACTACATGATATATACTACACGATATATACTACACGATATATACTACACGATATATACTACATGATATATACTGCATGATATATACTACATGATATATACTACATGCTATATACTACATGCTATATACTACATGATATATACTACATGCTATATACTACATGATATATACTACATGATATATACTACATGATATATACTACATGATATATACTACATGATATATACTACATGATATATACTACATGATATATACTGCATGATATATACTGCATGATATATACTGCATGATATATACTGCATGATATATACTGCATGATATATACTGCATGATATATACTGCATGATATATACTGCATGATATATACTGCATGATATATACTGCACGATATATACTGCACGATATATACTGCACGATATATACTGCACGATATATACTACATGATATATACTACATGATATATACTACATGATATATACTACATGATATATACTACATGATATATACTACATGATATATACTGCATGATATATACTACATGATATATACTACATGATATATACTACATGATATATACTACATGATATATACTACATGATATATACTACATGATATATACTACATGATATATACTACATGATATATACTACATGATATATACTACATGATATATACTACATGATATATACTACATGATATATACTACATGATATATACTACACGATATATACTGCACGATATATACTGCACGATATATACTGCACGATATATACTGCACGATATATACTACATGATATATACTACATGATATATACTACATGATATATACTACATGATATATACTACATGATATATACTACATGATATATACTACATGATATATACTACATGATATATACTACATGATATATACTACATGATATATACTACATGATATATACTACACGATATATACTGCACGATATATACTGCATGATATATACTACACGATATATACTACACGATATATAATACACGATATATACTACATGATATATACTACATGATATATACTACATGATATATACTACATGATATATACTACATGATATATACTACATGATATATACTACATGATATATACTACATGATATATATATACTACACGATATATACTACACGATATATACTACACGATATATACTACACGATATATACTACACGATATATACTACATGATATATACTACATGATATATACTACATGATATATATTACACGATATATACTACATGATATATACTACATGATATATACTACACGATATATACTACATGATATATACTACATGATATATACTACATGATATATACTACACGATATATACTACATGATATATACTACATGATATATACTACATGATATATACTACATGATATATACTACATGATATATACTACATGATATATACTACATGATATATACTACATGATATATACTACATGATATATACTACATGATATATACTACATGATATATACTACATGATATATACTACATGATATATACTACACGATATATACTACATGATATATACTACACGATATATACTACACGATATATACTACACGATATATACTACATGATATATACTGCATGATATATACTTCATGATATATACTACATGCTATATACTACATGCTATATACTACATGATATATACTACATGCTATATACTACATGATATATACTACATGATATATACTACATGATATATACTACATGATATATACTACATGATATATACTACATGATATATACTACATGATATATACTGCATGATATATACTGCATGATATATACTGCATGATATATACTGCATGATATATACTGCATGATATATACTGCATGATATATACTGCATGATATATACTGCATGATATATACTGCATGATATATACTGCATGATATATACTGCATGATATATACTGCATGATATATACTGCATGATATATACTGCATGATATATACTACATGATATATACTACATGATATATACTACATGATATATACTACATGATATATACTACATGATATATACTGCATGATATATACTGCATGATATATACTACATGATATATACTACATGATATATACTACATGATATATACTACACGATATATACTACACGATATATACTACACGATATATACTACACGATATATACTACACGATATATACTACACGATATATACTACACGATATATACTACACGATATATACTACATGATATATACTACATGATATATACTACATGATATATACTACATGATATATACTACATGATATATACTACATGATATATACTACATGATATATACTACATGATATATACTACATGATATATACTACATGATATATACTACATGATATATACTACATGATATATACTACATGATATATACTACATGATATATACTACATGATATATACTACATGATATATACTACATGATATATACTACATGATATATACTACATGATATATACTACATGATATATACTACATGATATATACTACATGATATATACTACATGATATATACTACATGATATATACTACATGATATATACTACATGATATATACTACATGATATATACTACATGATATATACTACATGATATATACTACATGTACATAAACCGCGAGGAACGTCGGCTAGTTTCGTAGTGTAAAAAATGTAAACACCAAAGTGAACTTCAAACTGTTCAAATTCCGTTTATTTTATGAAAATATGCATACGATTTTAGCTCATAATGCATGATTTCATTTGTTTGTTATCTCAACCATTAACGTTTAATGTTTAGTTTAGCGTGTATCACCTTGCTAGTGCTCTAAGGAAACAGCGTTATTAATAAACCACGCCTACCAGTTTGACAGTACGTGCCCGTGTACCCGGCGTTACAGACGCACCGGAAGGACGCCATCCCGTCTACGCAAATACCGTTGGCCGTGCAGTTCGCTGTGGCGCATTCGTCAATGTCTGGAAGGAGAAATTATTTTTGCAAACGCCCCCGCACCGTTTGCGTGTAAAGCCTGCATGATACGGGTAGGTTATCGGCCAAGTGGGACGTCTTTCTGCGCAGAAAAGACGAGTTCCGCTGACTGCATATGATTACAGATAACGAGTGTCGTACAGATAGACATGTTTCATATTTATTTCGTGAAATTTGATACGTATATATGAGGGGCGTTGTGGAAAACCGGACTTAATGCATGTGCGTAAAGTGTCGTCCCGAATTAGCCTGTGCAGTCCGCACAGGCTAATCCAGGACGGCACTTTCCGCTTTTGTGGTATTTTCTGTTTCAAGGAAGTCTCTTCTAAACATAAATTCACTGTAGGCGGAAAGTGCCGTCCCGGATTAGCCTGTGCGGACTGCATTAAGACCGGTTTTCTCATGACGCGCCACATATGTACTCGTTTCACAGTTCCTTGTCTTTGAACTCGATTAGTAATTGTATTTTATTTTATTTCATATTTGTGAAACCCGATGCTTACGTGATTCACAGTTCCCGTCTATTGAACTTGATACATATACATGCACTTGTTCACAGTTCCTTGCCATTGAACTTGATACGTATACATGTACTTGTTCACAGTTCCTTTGCCTGTGAACTTAATTAGTATACATGTACTTGTTCACAGTTCTTTGCCTGTGAACTTGATACGTATACATGTACTTGTTCACAGTTCCTTTGCATGTGAACTTAATTAGTATACATGTACTTGTTCACAGTTCCTTGCCATTGAACTTGATTAGTATACATGTACATGTTCACAGTTCCTTGCCGGGGAACTTGATTAGCATGCATGTATTTCTTCACAGTTCTTTGTTGGCGAACTTGATAAGTATACATGTACTTGTTTACAGTTCCTTGCCGGTGAACTTGATTAGTATACATGTACTTGTTCACAAATCCTTGCCCTTGAACTTGATTAGTATACATGTACTTGTTCACAGTTCCTTGCCGGTGAACTTGATTAGTATACATGTACTTGTTCACAGTTCCTTGCCCTTGAACTTGATTAGTATACATGTACTTGTTCACAGTTCCTTGCCGGTGAACTTGATTAGTATACATGTACTTGTTCACAGTTCCTTGCCGGTGAACTTGATTACTATACATGTACATGTTCACAGTTCCTTGCCGGTGAACTTGATTACTATACATGTACTTGTTCACAGTTCCTTGCCGCGGAACTTGATTAGCATGCATGTATTTGTTCACAGTTTTTTGTCTGGAACTTGATTAGTATACATGCATTTGTTTCACATTAATCTCTCATTAAACCTAATAACATCATATGTACTTACTTCTGCCACAGTTCCTTCCCATGAAATTGTAAAGTGACTTGTTTCAAAGTTCCTTCCCGTGAAATTGTAAACTTATTTATTTCGCAGTTCCTTCCCGCGAAATTGTAAACTTTCTTGTAAAATGGTAGACTTACCGGTACTTGTTTCACAGCTTCTTCCCGTGATATTATAAACTTAAATGTTTCGCAGTTCCTTCCCGTGAAATTGTAAACGTACTTGTTTCACAGTTCCTTCCCGTCAACCCTTGCGCACACTGGCAGCTGAACGAACCGATGCCGTCGGTACATGTCCCTCCGTTCATACACGGGTTGGGTAGACAGTCGTCTATATCTGAACATATTTTACAAGTTTACGTTAGACTATATAGCATCGTTATTGTGGTTGCAGTGATGTTGTGCCTTGCGAACGTGACATCATTGCCCAAAATACTGCCGGTAAGTTTTTTTTTATCACACACTGCGTATAAAACAGGTTACGAGACACCCTGTCATCGTGCTTAAGGTCTAATTACCCCAAAACGGAAGTCACATCCTCAGGGTTACATGCTGTCAGTTAGATAATAAGCACATGTGGTTGAGTGCAGGATGCATATAATTTGTAAAATACAGTTTAAATGATATATTTTGGTATCATTTTAAAGGTATATATGCAAGCAATAAGAAAAAAGGCTGTTTTGTGCACTATTTTTGGCCTAGTGGTTCCCAGCTTCATAAATTTTGGCCCATGTATTCATGCGCAAAATGGCAGCCTCCATGCCCGTCAAAACCGGTGTGTTTTTTCTAAGGTAAATATTTTGAGTTACAACACATAGAATTTTTTGACATGCTGTTTTTTTCAAAAGGTTATGTCGTCATCTTTCCAACAATGTATGGTGATATATTGGAAAGTAGCTTGGTCATTTGTGAAAAGTGAGATCAAATTTTGAATATTTTATATGTAACAAAGAAGGAATTTATTTGCGCATGCGTAACCTTAACACACAAGTCAAACGGCTACACTCCACTTACTCGTGCTGCAGTTCTCTCCGGTGTATCCACTGACGCACGTGCACGAGTAGTCGTTCACACTGTCCGTACAGATGCCGCCATTTTGGCACGGGGGTGGGAGGCAGTCGTTGATATCTGGAGTTTAATAACACCAGTATTAAACTGTGTTTGCTGAATACCTCGGTTTTGTCAAAGTATCAAGCAATCGTTTAGTGCATGTGGTCGTGAAAAGTATCTTTCTAAAAAACTTCTACTCGAAATGCATATTACAATCTGTATAGATATTCATACCTTGTAATTGTTCCGAAACTCCAGAAATGACTGCGTAAACTTAGAAATTCTTCAATATAAAACTAAAAAATTGCGTCCAGAAGCTCTTACTGGTTTCACAGGAAATTCCAGTGTAACCTGACACGCACGTACAGTTGTAGGTAGCCACCCCGTCCCTGCATGTGCCCCCGTTTCTGCACGGGGAGGAGGCGCAGTCGTCGATATCTGGAATTGCAGAGAATTCACGGACATTATAACTGTCGTGAGCTACGTTGTTGCTATTTGCTGCTGCTACTGTAATGAGAATGATTGTGGTGTTGTTTGTGGTCACGAGATGATGATTATGATGATGGTGAATATGACGTTAATGATGATGATGCCGACGACGATGAGGATGTGACGAAGAAGAAGAAGAATATGATGATAATGAGTAAAAATCTTACTGGTTGCACAGTTGGTTCCGTTGAAGCCGAAAACACAAGTGCAGTTGTAGCCGTTAAGAACATCCGTGCAGATGGCGCCGTTCCGACAAGGGTTGGGGGAGCATTCGTTGTTGTCTGCAATTCAAAGGCAAAATTAACCTTCTCACAGAGAGCTTTCCTGCTCAGTGCTATTGATTTCTATCGTAACAACTTTCACCTGACCATGGTCAATCGTGACTACCCAAATATAGCAGTTACTAAGTCGTATTCGCATGCGAAATAAATTGCAAATTTTGCAGGTCCCTTTCATCTTTATCAAAAGTTGAATGAGCAAATCGTTTTGACAGTGGGCACTGCAGCCGACTTTGTGAACAAAAGTCCTCACAGTGATCTCCCTTGATCCAGCGGTGGACAAAACCCCGGTACAGTGGTTTCCCCTGATCCAACGGTGGAGCAAACCAAATTCGTAGCGGTTTCTTCCCCTTGGCGTTCTTTAGTATAACCCACTGCTACCGCGAGTGAAAAATTTCCATATTTGGAAGGATTTAGGGGAGACCACTGAGGAGTTTGAAGATTTATTTTTTAGAACATTCTTTTTTTCCAGACATTTGATACCCTGACCTTCCCTGTTCCAGCAGTGGAGACAATCCCATTACAGTGGTCTCCCTTGTTTCAGTTGTGGAGACAAACCCATTAGGCGTAAAAAATATGTTTGTTTCATGTTACATGCCCACAAAATTTAGGGTAGCTAAGTAGGTTTTTTTTTGGTAAATAGACAAATTGAAGATTCTTAAACTGAATAAATATTCAAAACATATCGGTAATATCTTTAAACATTGTTTTGAAGTGAATGCTATCATAACAAAACACTTATCTATCCAAAAACATTTAATAAATATTGAAAAAACGTAAAGAAAACAAAAACAAATCCGACAAACTCAATAAAATGTTTTAGGTTCGGGGCATCAAACATATTTTTTTACGCCATACAGACAACTCCCCGCAGTGGTTACTTTTCCCTTGGCGTTCTTCAGTAAATACTGCCACCAAGAGCATTCTATGAAAAGAGGAAGACATATCACGTCTAACCTGCGTGTTTATTATAAAAAGCTACTTTCACTTTCGTTTTAGATGAAAATTCAAGGTTAGATACCAGTAAATGACCCAATTCAATTATGCAAACGTAATTACCTATATACATGCCAGTTAACAAGTCAATCTGCAACGAGCAATGTAGAATAACCGATAAAGCGTGGTAGCTAGGAGCATCGATTGTTAGTGATTCGTAGCCAACTGAGTCAAACGTAGGTCATACGATGCGTGCTCTCGATTTTCCATACCACAGCATAAAAGTAATACATTTCAGTAATTTGTAGTCAAAATAACCGATGTTTTTAATTTAGTGGTTTTATTCCAGGATGAATATTTCTGTTACATTCAAGTAAATAGCAAAAAAGGGGTGACATTAATTTGACGTAGCATTTTTAATAAATTGTGACTGTAATAATTTACATAATATACGCATTATGATACACATGACATACACATGTCCGACAATTTTCTTAACACCTCGAAATGAGGTGGTCAGGTGAGTCTCCTAACCGTGATACATGATCTTAAATAATTGAAAGGTAAGAAAACATTCGTAAATTTTTGCTGTTTTGAAGAAGGACCATTTCAGGTTTCGATTCAGGTTTCCATTTACTGACTCGTAGCCTGCAAAGAAAAGAAGTAGTTTTCCGCGATACCTGTTTTGGAAATTAACCTCATAAAAGACCGTTGGCTTCCGCCAACAGTCTAAAAACGTCCAGATTTGGAAGGATTTATGGGAGACGACTGTTAGGAGTTTGAAGATTTACTTTGAGAACATTTTTTTTATTTAAAATTCCAAAAGAAATGTTGCACTTTTGATAAACAACGCAATGATTTTACGGTGTCCACCTGCCGTCCACTAGGCCCCTGAAGGTTTCCCAAGCGAATTTGGCAAAATCAGGGTGTTTCGGCATGTCTTCGCGATATTCTGGAACCCTTCCGTGTCCTTCCTTAACAATTCTGGAACCTTCTTGGCACTTCGGGGCCTGATCGGGATTGACAAAACTTCGGCATCCAAATGTAAAAGTTTTAAAATTGGACGCCGAATGTTTTATTCGGAACGGCTTCGGGGTCTTCGGCAAACCATCGGCAACCATTCTGGATGTACGGGAACCAATCGCCATTGACTCGGCATCTTCGGAAAGCCTTAAGCGAGGCTTCGTAATCGGTTTAGCCACACCAAGCGGTCCCTGACGGAAGCTGAATCGATGTCGACCGCTCTCCGAAGACGACGAGTGAAAGAGTTATGTTTGCGTGTACATGAGCTTATGAGCTATGCCGATCATGTAATGAAAGATGCTGAATCGTCGCTGAAGAAGCCGATTGTCCGCGCAGAAGTGATGCCGTCAACTTGCAGATAGTGTTCGAAGTGACAAAATCGGCATTGTTCTTTTGAATTGAACGCTTAACATGGTGCAAGTAATGAACAAGCTACTCAAGAAGAAGTTTTGCGTGGGGTTACTAGTCAGTCATGCTTTTGACATTATAGGAGGTACGATTCTTAGTCTTGGTCTTAAAGGCTAAAACCTTTATCTGAAGGCCCAAGCTGAGAAAAAAAACTATGAAAAAGTCTCTAAAGGATGCCCATAATCTTCCCACTCTTTAAAGTAGGCAATGCAAAGTGAAAGCGAACAGTATTGGACATGTTCCACCTTCTCACAAATTGGGCGGCCATTTCACGTTAGGCCTTTGGAGTATTTAGAATGACCCGAACTTCATCATTATACTTCTGAAGCTGGGGAGTGGACACTTCTGGGACAAAATGGCATACACTTTCCACAGCAGCATATAAGTAGAAATGTCGAATCCCAAGGAGGCGTACGTGTCATCAGATGTCATGTAACTCAGTGCCTTCGCAAGCTTTAGGCCATCAGGAAGGGCGTTACGGAACCTTGTTCATTTCTTTCTGAATAGGAGGCGTTGGACCCTGGGGTATGTCATCCAAAATTGTTAGCGTGATCCTCAAATACTGTTTGATCCACAGGTGTCAGGTGAAATGCAGAGACAAGCATGACATCAAAGGCAATGATAATGCACCTAAAGATCCATTGTGGGGCTAGCAACTGATAATCAGGTTGTAGTTCGGCGTCGTTCATTTACCCCGAACTTCCAATCGGCAACATTTCAGCATTCTGTCGACAATACATCGGCAACTATTCAGCATGTTCTGCAATGTTACCGCAACCTTTCCGCACTATCGGAAAACATTCGGAAGCTAATTCCAAAACTGTCGACATTCCTCCGCGTCGCATGCGGTGCGCGTTCGGATAGGTTTCGGCGTTTATACCGCAACCTGTCGTATGCCACTCCGCGAATATATGGCGAACACGCACGGTTGCCAAGCTCCGCCCATTTGATTGCGAATGGTTCCCGAAACTAGCACATTTTTATCGGCAACTCTTACGCAAAGCATCGGGACTGTAGTGGACGGCAGGTCTAACTGCCATATGACCATAGCTGACACTGTGTAAAATGGTGGACACGCGGCAAAACAAATCAACGAAATACAGTAAATAATGTGCGTTCTTATGTTAATATTTTCGACTATTTTAGTAATTTTTGTTTTTAATTATAGCTCTCAGTATATATGTCTACATCAACAATGCATTGATTCGAAAATTCGAAAGCCAAAATTTTCGGCAAAAAAATTTATCTGAAAGGATGTTCATGGTGGTGGCAAAGATTCATTCACCGCCAGGGGGGGGGAGTAACCACTTCAAGGAATAGGCAATGTCCTCATATTGGCCTCCTCTGTTCCAGCAGTAGAGCCGAAGTTAAATGCAAGTCGTTTACTTTTTTATGTGACGCTAAGAACTTCTGATTTTTGTTCTCGTACCTGATTCGCAGTTAGCCCCCATGTATCCGGCCACGCATGCGCACGTGTATCTACCAATCAGATCGACGCACGTGCCGCCATTCTGGCAGGGGGATGACTGGCACTCATTGATATCTGTTAAAATGTAACAGTCTCTTTCAACATGCAGTTAACGACAGATTTGGACCTGTGGTCACAAAACTATTTAGTGAAAACTTAAGAAATTTTCTTGAATTAGTAAAATTCCGTTAAGCTTTACAAATATTAAAGGTACTTGTTCACAGATTTTTGTATTTTTTAAGTATGCCATCAAATATCTTAATTTTACAAATTTAAGCATCAAAACTAAAGAGCTTAAGTATAATAATTCACAAAAAGAATTTAAAAAAAAAAGAAAATGGAAAAAAAATGTTACTTTTAGGAATCTATGACAAAAAGTTGGAAATTGTCAATTCGTCAATCTGTAAACAGGTCCCTTTAACACTCTCCTATAACATGCAGTTTACTGGATAGATGAGTCTAAAAAAGGTCCTTGGTGAAGTCTGAAAATTAATAAAATTCCATAAATTTGTAGCTGTTTCATGTGTTGGTCTTTTTACATTAAAATATTTTAAAATAGTAGATACTGTTTTATATGTTCAGAATTTTAGGCTTGTAAAACAATCATTGGATTTCTCATAAAAATTTTAGCGGATAATTTCATTTAAGTACAACTAAATTGAGATTGCCCTTAACAACTTTGTAAACACCTTATTTGAATTTGCCCATTATCTTTTTGCAATCATGGTAAATCGCTTGTCAACGAAAATTATAATTTTACATATATGAATCAATATTTAGAGTTGATATTTATTTATGTTTTACAATAGAGGGGGGGGGGGGTAGATTTCTCATGGAAATTCAAATAATCCGGTCACTCGGAGTCATATTTATCAAACATGAATACATTTTTCGTTGATTATTAGTGATATACAGGTATTTTTCGTTGTTTATTAGTGTTAGACACTAACTAGTAACACCAACATCACGATTGGCATTGCAAAGTCCCATCAAACTAGGTTCATTATCTAACTCTGAAATAAATATGAGGCGCATCGTGGGAAAACCGGTCTTAATGCATGTGCCTAAAGTGTCGTCCCGGATTAGCCTGTGCAGTCCGCACATGCTAATCCGGGACATAAATCCGGGACGTAAATCCACTGTTGGCGGAAAGTGCCGTCCTGGATTAGCCTGTGCGGACTGCACAGGCTAATCCGGGACGAAACTATGCACATGCATTAAGTCCGGTTTTCCCACGATGCGCCTCATATATTGATGTTCACAATGGTAGAATGTGTTTTATTTCTCTTTGAAAACAATAACTACTCACTTAAAATATATTAAACCGTTCTACTGACCTGTTTCAAATATAAAAAAAGCGACACCTACCGGTGCTGCAGTTGTATCCGTTGAACCCCGTCATGCACGTGCACGTGTAGTTGGAGAGCAGGTCATAGCAGATGCCGCCATTCTGGCACGGGTTCGGGGCACAGTCATTGATATCTGACATTACAAATATATATGCAGTGTTCTACACATGGTTCGGTCTTAATTTTTGCAATATAAATATAATCGCTAAACAATGTTTGAATTAAGGTACACTACACAATGACGAATCTGGCCCGGTCTAACACAGTGGCCCGGTCTAAATGTTGTGGCTCGGTCTAACAAAGTGGCCCGTTTTAAAAGGGTGCCGCGGTCTAACAAAGTGGCCCGGTCTAAACAGAGTGGCCCGGTCTAACGAAATGACACGGACTAGAGTGGCTGAGACTAACAAAGTGTCCCGGTCTAAATAGAGTGCCCCGGTCTTATAAATTGGTCCAGTCTAAATAGAGTGATCCGTACAAACAAAGCGGTCCAGTCTAAATGGGTCGGTCAGGTCAAGATATAGTGGATCGGTGTAAATAGAGTTGACGGGTCTAACAAAGTGGCCCGGTCTAAATATAATGGCCCGGTCTAAATAGAGTGACCCGGTCTAACAAAGTGACCCGGTCTAAACAGAGTGGCCCTGTCTAACAGAGTGATCCGGTCTAACAGAGTGACCGGGTGTAACAGAGTGACCGGTCTAACAGAGTGACCTGGTCTAACAAAGTGACCAGGTCTAAACAGAGTGGCCCGGTCTAACAGGTAGTTCAATCTAAACAGAGAGGCTCGGCCTAACAAATTGGTCCGATCTAAATAGAGTGGCCCGGTCTAAGAAAGTAGTCATGTATAAACATAGTGACCTGGTCTAACAAAATGAGACGGTCTAAATACAGTGGCGCGGTATAACTAAGTGGCCCGGTCTAACGAAGTGGTCCGGTCTAACAAGGAGGCCCGGTCTGAACTGAGTTGCCCGGTCTACTAAAGTGGCCCGGGCTAAATAGAGAGGCCCCAATCTAAGAATGATACTTCGGTCTTTACAGTGTGGTCCAATCTTAAAAGAGTACCTCAGTCTAACTGTACAGAGTGGACCAGTGTATATAGAGTGGTCCGGTCTAAACAAAGTGACCCAGTCTAAACATTCATGTTAATTTACATTTAAATGCTAAAGTTTATCACACTGCATTCATGCATTCACAAATCGAGGGCTGAAAACAAGAAGGTACCAACTGCCATTGAAATCAATAGCAGTTGGTATACTGTCTTGTTTTCAACCCTTGAAATACAACAAAATACAAACGTACAGACACTGTATTAACAAGAGCTGTTTGTAAAACAGTTATGCCCCCTCTAGGTTAAAATAGCTAAAAGGGTTAATTTTAGCTAACCATGGGCAATAACTCCACAGTTACTAGGATGATTTGGTTGATTATCAAACTGAACCGCGATAATACGCCCACAAAGACTTTCACCAAGTTTGGTGAAGATTGGCTATCGACTTATAGAACGGAAACGGCTAAAAAGGCAGTTTTAGATACGTCAAGGACCATAACTCCACAATTCATGGGGTGATATGCTGATTATTAACCTTGGCCGAGATATTATGCCCACAAACATGTTCATGAAGTTTAGTGAAGATTTTATGGATATTGTTGGACTTAGAGAGTGGAAACCGCTAAAAAGGCCAATTTCATAGAATTAAAGGTCAATAACTCCACAATTCCTATGCCGATTTGACTGGTTATCAAATTTGGCCGAGATATTATTATAACAAACATTATCATGATGTTTGGTGAAGATCGGATGAAAACTGTTGGACTTAGCGAGCGGAAACTGCTAAAAAGGCCAATTTCAGACAATTCAAGGGCAATAACTCCACAATTCCTGGGGCGATTCGGCTGATTATCGAAAAAGAAAGTGGTCTACCGAGCGACCGACGGAGAACCGACCGACATTAGCAAATCAATATACATGTACCCCGCCATCTTTGATGGGGGGGGCTAGGTGCATAAAAAAGCTTAATGTTTTCCTGAACGCTTCTCGCCTATCAAGTATGTTAATATGTACTTATTTCACAGTTGGTTCCGGTGAATCCCTGTGCACATGCACAAGTGAAGAGACCAACGCCATCTGTGCACGTGCCGCCATTTTGACACGGATTTGTATTGCAGTCATCAATGTCTGAAAGAGAATTCCGGTCAGTGGACATAGATTATGCAAAGGTTATAAATAATATTTTACATTGATTCTTAAATCTAATCTTGAACTGTTCAACTCGCCTATTTCTGGTGCATGATAATGGCTACATTAATTGTGGGACACAATAACATAACGTTTGACCACTTTAAGAATAATCTATACCGAATATGACAAATCTGCTTCGTTTGCGATTGTCTTCTGATTATATAAAAGCGGCCGCGTCGGTGCAATCGATGTTTACACATCAGAAATGTCAGCATGTAAGTATGAAAATGCTTGACAGTTAATGATTTTAATAAAAATTGTTTTGTGAATGGCGTGTTATAAACACACGGATTTCTTTTATACGGAATTACTTAAAATAAAATTAATTATCGTAGTTGGTTTATACAGAGCCGAAGCCCCTGTCAATTTTGTTTACATGCATTCATTGTTTACTACGGATGTCGGCTTTCCTGAGATTTGCAAATTATAAAAAAAAACGCATCTGATCGAATTATTAAAGTAGGCAGTCACTCTAACAAGTGGCATGGAACAAAGCGTTTGGAATACGGCAATGTCCGTAGTATCTCTTAGATATTTCACTATTTTACACAATTTGATTTGATTTGATCTACTTGTTCTGCTGCAATCGCATACGGCGGTACTTCTTCGCATATTTGAGAAGCATATTGAGATCAATTAAATACTCTGTTTTAAAAGAAATGATGTTTTATAAATTGCATGCCGTTTATCAAAATTGACAATTTAAATACGTCGTTTGGACGAATTGTTTGCGTAAAGGATGTATGTCTGTGCTGTTTTTCAGTAACAGTCTATGCAGACTATGTTAAATGAATAATTAAAGAATTCCGTTTAGTCAAAACCTAAAAAAAAATTCTAGCAACGACTGAGTTGTTCTCCGTGTTAAGTCATAGCGAGTAACTCAAGTGCGTTTAGCGCTTTGATTTAAAATGGTATTATGTATTACCGATATTAATACATGTACGTTGTTTGGACAACGTTTAGCGCTTTGATTTAAGACTGGTCTTATTTATTACCTATATTAATACGTTGTTTGGACATTGTCAATTGGACTGACAAAGGATCTAATATATTGATGTTAATAGCATTGTATTAGCTTGGTTGTATTTGTCGAAACAAAGTATAGAGTGGCGTGTAAAGGTGACTACTTAATACGTGAATTATATTTTTGGTTTGCATATTTTCTGTGGCACTATCATTACCACGAACAGAATGGAATGTTTAAATGGTGAAATTGAGAAAAACAAGTGAGATACATCATTGGTGCAAAATTTAAAGAAAAAAATAGCTGCAAATTTTATTTTTTATTGCAAGAAGTTTTTTGCAATTCCCAAATATTGGCTCATTTACGGAAATGTAATCCCTAACATTACGGCGACCACGAACGAAACTCACGCCCAACGAGGTGCAATTCGAACCCAGATCGGCAGACTAAACGTGTAAACACCAACCGCTGCGTTAACCTGATACTATTGGCAGTTAGACTTTTTGTAGTGCAGGCGACACCTACTTATCAGGCACGTGCTTCCAGTGTAGCCCGGCACACACAAACACCGGAAGGAGACGGCGTCGTCCAGGCACGTGGCGTTGTTCTGGCACGGGTTCGGTAGACAGTTGTTGATGTCTGAAATTCCATACAATAATTAATGCCAGAGTGGAAAATTGTGACGTAAGGAGTATAATACAGTTTAATTTACTCCAATTGTTTATCAACCGAGCAAAATGATAGTCCTTAATCCCTTTAATCACACTGTGCTTTGGTAATGTCATATTGGACTTGTTATAATAATTATGTAAATGCACGCGTACAATGTGAACGATTTGGCTTTAATTATAAATAGTATACATGCATATCACTTAACGACAATAAGAATAAACACGTGACGTTATTTAAAATCGTTTTCTTTTCTCGGCATTGTCCTATTTATTGTCAATTATTCGCATGTTGGAAAACTGTCATGAAAATATTACTTATATCGCAGTGCGTTCCGTTGAAGCCCTGGACGCACGTGCACGTGTAGTTGTTCACGAGGTCCGTGCAGCTGGCGCCATTTTGACACGGGTTCGGGTTGCAGTCATCGATGTCTAAAATTGCAATAAATGGATGCGTTATCCATTAAAACATATTTTCAACATTTTCTACGTTTACTTCCGCCACATATGTGCTTCAGTCCGGGATAACCTTTTATAAATGAAAAATGTTTCCTTACTAGTGACTCGTTTTAGATAAGACGTAAAAGTTGTTGGTTTCAGGTTACCTCCCCCCCTCCGCCCCCCCCCCCCATTTTCCGCCGACCCTTAAAGTTTTTTTTGCCTATCAATCATTAACTTTGAATGATCTAAGTTTCGGGAAAAAGAGCAGTTTTCACTTATATTATACTTTTTTACCCGAAATCTCTTTCTGTGACCTTATTTATAGTTAAAGTACAGTTTTTTTGTTGGGAGGAGTTGAAATATTGTGCATGCAATCCAATATACTTAAACTGTGTAGTGAATAGGCACCGAAGAAAAAAGAGTTAAAGAAAATAAAAGTTATATTTTATCTCACCTAAATTTTTTTGGAGATGAACGCGGAAACCAGCCATTTACTTTTATTTCGCCTAAATATAAAAATGTTTCCTTACTAGTGACTCGTTTTAAATAAATGATAACCCAGTGAATGACAAATCTCGAACCACAGTCGTACCAGTAACAAACTCCTCCAGTAGGGCCAAAAATAATGTGTTTTGGGGCAACGGTCTCAAACAGTTAGGTAGGGTCGAGATTGAGAGTTGTCTTTTTAAACTTTTTTTAGGCACATTTCGGTCAAAAACATTGAAATTTATCTTATATCTGACGAATACAGATTTCACCAAAACAAATCTTTGCTAAAACTTGAGGGTTGGGGGGTTTTTGTTAGGTAGGGTCTGGTTGCCCGAAACACAAAAAATGTTTGGCCTAGGGTATTTTGTGACCTTTACAGTACGTCGTTGCGTAGAGGCCCTTCAAACTCAGGGACTGCTTAAATGTGCGAGCCAGCAATGTGTCCGTTACCAAAACTTATTTAATCAAAATGCTGACAGCGTAGAAAGACAGTTGGCGAGAAATGAAACTAAAAGCAAGTGAGTTATGGGTGCATTTTTGCTGAAAAGGAAACATTTGTTTGAATGAATTTCAATTTCTCACTTTTAACGACATTTGTTACAAAAGCAAACTCAAACTAATAATAATAACACTTTTTTTCGAGATACGAGTATATATGTATTGTTAGTGGTTTGTAGCTTACAGAGTCAAAAGTAAGTCATACGATGCGTGCTCTCGACGTTCCATGCAGCGGTTCGAAATTAATGCATTGCTGTAATTTGTTATCAAAATATTCAGAATAACAATCGGTATCAAAACATATTCTTTCTACACGAGTCAAAAATAACCGATGTAGCGCATTGATTTAGTGGTCTTATTCCAGGACACAGTGTGAATATTTCTGTTGCATACAAGTAAAAAGTGATAGAAGGAATGTATTGAAAGATGAAGAAACAGTTCAAAAAAGACTTTTTCAGAAACTGTTATTGTAATATTTACATGATTACATAATATATTTACTATAATACACATGAAATGCATTGTCTTGAGCAATAAAAAGGAAACAAGCAAATAGGCGTGAATTTTTGCTGCTTCGAAGAAGGACCCTTTCTATTTACTGGCTCGTTACCTGCAACGAAAATAAGTTTCCGTGTTACAGGCTCCGGAAATTGCCGTCTCCTATAATCGTTGGCTTCCGCCAAAAGTCTAAAAATCATGATTTTCACTGATATGCGTTTGGGGCTCAGTTATCTGTCCGCATGTCTGTATAGTTCGCTATCAAGTCAAATTCTAAACAACACAATGCTTAGCTAGGCGTCCTTGTGACGGAACATCTAATGGCGTGTCGAATACAGAATACATTGCATTTCCTATCAAACAACCAATTATGCACTCGATCATTCTAAATTTTAAGAATAAATGTCGTACATTATGGCCTGGTATGTTCGTTAGGGTCGGCACGCATCATATTCGCATTCACAGGGACGCGAATCGAACTCGGGACGACAAGATTATAAGTTAGCAAATCAACCACTACGCTTACTAAATAGTAACTAAACCAACGGTATTCCCTGTTAATTATGAGATGATAAGATTCGGTGTCATAAAAGCACCGTCCATATAATAAATTTATACCAGCTCAACATGTTTTTTTTGTTTTTTTGTTTTGTGTGTGTGTGTGTTTTTTGTAGTAAACCTTTATTTCCCACGTCCATTGGTATGTGCAGGTCGAGGCCATCCTGCAAGCATACCTTACAATAGGTATGTTAATACAACATGTATTGTATTGTTAGTAACTTAAGAATATATAGTTTACAAAGCAGGACTAGGGTATATAATTTTATAGTATTTTTATTAAAAAAAACATGCACAATCTGCGTCATTTCTTGTTATATGAGAAAGTTCTACTATAGCCTACACGCAAACATCCATACATACATTTAAAATAGAACAAAACAACAAACTTTTTGTTTCAACTAAAACAACATAATCAAGTTACAAAACATCTAACATAATACCCACTAATTTGTCTTAATACATAATTTAAAGGTTTCAAAGTGAAGTAACAAACTAAACATTAACTATTTTACTAACAATGCTCCAATAAGATTTTTTCTGTCTATTCAGTGCAGATTGTTCAATTATTATTAGCCATTGTTTTAAATGGATTTTAAATCCATGAATATTTGGAAGTATCTTATTTTTCTTACAAAAATATATGTAACGTTTCATTACTAGGCATAGAATATTGTATTGTTCACCATTTTTCTTTGTTATACCCAACAAGTATGTTTTACAATCCAGCTCGAAAAGACATCCACATTTTTACACATATCTGTAACTTTAAGTACAAAATCTTGTGCATGTTCACAATTTCAGAATATATGGAACAAATTGTTAATATGATTATTACAGAAAGTGCATTTATTTGACTGTACAATTTTCATCTTGAATAATAGTGAATTAGTAGCTAATATTTAATGAGTAATCCTAGTTTGAAGCCACTGTAGGTAAGAGTCTGTGGTCGTGTTAAAGACCAAACTGTATAATGTTTTCCACTCATTATCATTTATTTGAAAGGTGCGTGTCCATCTTTCTCTGGAAGTTGGTAGTTCAGGTTTGCTTAAAAATATCTTATAACAGGCAGAAGTACCTTTGGTGCAAGTTACAATTGGTTTAAGATGACTGGGTAAAAAAGGGTAAGTTTTTATTAAGGTATCTACATTAGGTTTAATTCGCAGTGATTTTAAATATGTTTTCACTGCACGTAATAGTCCTTCATCACAAAGGAAATTTACATGTATTCCAAATGGTGATTCCAAATCTCTCTGCGAATAAAATGTTCCATTTTCATTAAGGATATCCATTATATATCTTACCCCATTATCATAGAGGGATTTTATAAATATTGTTTTTTTTTATTAAATTATATATCTTACCCCATTATCATAGAGAGATTTTATAAATATAGTTTGTTTAACAAATTAAGATATTATCATTATGAAAGAGAGCAATTGCTAGGAATTCCTTACACTTAGGACATCTTTCCAAAAAAACATTATCACACAAGTAAATAAGTTTCTTTACATAGTTATTTCCAAAACTGAATAGCATTTTAAAGTTCACACAATATTCTGACAAAGTAAAACATTTCTTATCGCTATCGGTTAACAATCGTCTAAGCCAAGAAAGCTTTAAAGATTTCATGTAGGCTTCGATATTTATCATCTTTAAACCACCATCACAATAATCATTTGTGACAGTTTTATTCTTGATTTTTGCTGGGCCTTGCCAAACAAACTCTATAAATATATTATTGAGTTTTTTAATTATCATATCATCAGGGTTAGGTAAAGAAGTAAACAGTTGTGTCAATAGAGGTAACACAAGTGATTTTACTACTGTAATTCTACCTATAAGAGTAAGTTCTCTTCTTTTCCAGTAGCTAATACAATTAGATATTTTATTAATTTTTTCACTAAAGTTTTGTCTTATCATTTTTTGTAAATCAACATCAAATTTTATACCTAGTAAAGTGAATGTAGTATTGCCCCAGATAATTTTCCACTTTTGTTTTTATCGAACGAATACTGTATTTCATGGACCCAATCCAGATAATTTGTGTCAAAATTAACCTTTAAACCTGATATCAAAGAAAAAGAGTGTAAAACATTCAATGTGCTATTAAGTGATTCTTCAGATCCATCTAGAAGCAAGGATTTATCATCAGCAAATTGTGATATCTTAAACTCAGTACCATTAATAAAAATTCCTTTAATGTCCTTATTATTCTTAATTTTTAAAGCTAGTATTTCCGCACAGAGGATAAAAATGTAAGGACTGATCGGGTCACCTTGACGGCATCCGCGTCCTATTGTGAAGAAATTTGATAAAAATCCATTCAGTTGGACATATGTCCGAGTATTATTCAAAAATATTGAGATCAATTTTTTAAAAGTAGGTCCAAAGTTAAAAAAGGCCAGTTTTTTATCAATAAAATCAAAAACGACCGTGTCGAACGCTTTTTCGAAGTCAGTCGTCATAAGAATGCCTGGGATTTTATGTATGTCCGTGTAATTAAGAATGTCGAAGATAAGACGTATATTTTCGCCAATAAATCTACCTTTTATAAAACCTGTCTGATCTTTTGCACTTAAAATATCCAAAATATGTTTTAGTCTGTTTGCTATAGTACCTGAGGCTAATTTATACACAGTATTAAATAAAGTGATTGGTCTCCAGTTTTTTAAAAAGTGTTTGGGCTAGTTTTCTTTTGGAATGCATTCTTTTGGAATAATATGCATTCTCAGCTCCAGATGTTACCTGTCTGACAGTTGATGCCCGTGTATCCCGGGGTACAAATGCACGTGTAGGCTCCCACGAGGTCCACGCACTTGCTCCCGTGCTGACAGTGGCTGGAGAGACACTCGTTGATATCTGTAAAATGTTAACTTTTGCTTGGGGCAGTTTATCGCCCAAGTCGTTTGGCGTCTATTAAGAAATGGACGAATTTTTATTTTTAGTATAACCAACGACCCTTAACTATTGCAACGGTAACACTCTACGGCCACAATTAAAAAAGTACTTTACAAGGTCGAAATGTTACATGCGGACCTTGAAAAGTTTCTTATTATTTATGGTTTAGAAAGTTGGATCAAATATACTGATTCCATAACCTCGAAAGTCTAGTTTGGAATAAGTCAGTACAACAGGGTGCGTGTTACCTGAACCGCAGTTGGTGCCGTTATATCCGGTGGGACAGATGCACGTGTAGCCGCTGATGCCATCCCTACAGATAGCGCCGTTAAGACAGGGGGCGGAGCTACACTCGTTGATATCTGAAATATATATTAAGACAAGGGGTGGAGCTACACTGGTTGATGTCTGAAACAAACATTGTGACCAGGAGCGGAGCTACACTCGTTGATGTCTGAAACATACATTGAGACAAGGGGAAAAGCTACGCTCGTTGATGTCTGAAACAAACACGGAGACAAGGGTTGAAACTACACTCGTTGATGTTTGAAACTTTCATTGAGACGAGCGGCGAAGCTAAACTCGTTGATGTCTAAAAGAAATATTGAGACAAGGGGTGGATGTACACTCGTTGATGTCTGCAACATACATTGAGACAAGAGGCGGAGCTACACTCGTTGATGTCTGAAACATACATTGAGACAAGTAGCGGAGCTACACTCGTTGAGGTCTGAAACATACATTGAGAAAACATTGAGACAAGGGGTGGAACTACACTCGTAGGTGTCTGACACATACATTGAGACAAAGGGTGGAACTACACTCGATGATGTATAAAACATACATTGAGACAAAGGGTGGAGTTACACTCGTTGGTGTCTGAAACTTACATTGAGATAAAGGGTGGAACTACACTCGTTGATGCCGGAAATATACATTGAGACAATAAGTAGGGGGTTACACTCGTTGATGTCTGAAACTTACACTGAGACAAGGGTGGTGTTACACTCGTTGAGGTCTGAAACATACATTGAGACAAGGGGTAGAGTTATACGCTTTGGTGTCTGAAACATACATTGAGACAAAGGGTGGAAGTACATTCGTTGATGTCTGAAACATACATTGAGACAAGGGGTGGAACTACACCATTGATGTCTGAAACATACACTTAGACAAATGGTGGAACTACACTCGTTGCTGTCTTAAACTTCCATTGAGGCTAGGAGTGGAGCTAGTCTCGTTGATGTCTGAAACATACACTTAGACAAATGGCGGAGCTGCACTCGTTGATGTCTGAAACAAACACTGAGACAAAGGGTGGAACTACACTCGTTGATGTCTGAAACTTACATTGAGGCTAGGAGTGGAGCTAGTCTCGTTGATGTCTGAAACATACATTGAGGCAATGGCGAAGCTACACTCGTTGATGTCTAAAACAAACATTGAGACAAGGAGCGGAGCTACACGCGTTGATGTCTGAAACATACATTGAGACAAGGACTGGAGCTACACTCGTTGATATCTGAAATATACATTGAAGCAAGGGGCGAAGCTACACTCGTTGATGTCTGAAACATTCATTTGAGACAAGGAGCGGAACTACACTCGTTGATGTCTGAAACATACATTGATGCAAGGGGTGGAACTACACTCGTTGATGTCTGAACCATACATTGAGACAAAGGGCGAGGCTACACTCGTTGATGTCTGAAACATACATTGAGACAAGGAGCGGAGCTACACACGTTGATGTCTGAAACATACATTGAGACAAAGGGTGGAACTACACTCGGTGATGTCTGAAACTTTAATTGAGACAAGGGGTGTATTTACACTCGTTGGTGTTTGAAACATACACTGATACAAGGAGCGGAGCTACACTCGTTGGTGTCTGAAACTTACATTGAGATAAAGGGTGGAACTACGCTCGTTGATGTCTGAAACATACATTGAGACAAGGGGTGGAGTTACACTCGTTGATATCTGAAACTTACATTGAGACAAGGGGTGGAGTTACACTCGTTGAGGTCTGAAACATACATTGAGATAATTGGTGGAGTATCACGCGTTGGTGTCTGAAACTTACATTGAGACAAAGGGTGGTACTACACTCGTTGATGTCTAAAAGATACATTGATACTAGTGTTGGAACTACACTCGTTGATGTCTGAAACATACATTGAGACTAGGAGCGGAGCTACACTCGTTGATGTCTAAAACATACATTGAAACATGGGGTGGAGTTACACTCGTTGAGGTCTGAAACATACATTGAGACAATAGGTGGAGTTACACTCGATGGTGTCTGAAATTAACATTGAGACAAAGGGTGGAACTACACTCGTTGATGTCCGCATCATACATTGAGACAAGGGGTGGAACTACACTCGTTGATGCATGAAACATATATTGAGACAAGGGGTGGAACTACACCATTGATATCTGAAACATACACTATGACAAAGGGCGAAGCGACACTCGTTGATGTCTGAAACAAACACTGAGACAAAGGGTGGAACTACACTCGTTGATGTCTTAAACTTACACTGAGGCTAGGAGTGGAGCTAGACACGTTGATGTCTGAAACATACATTGAGGCAATGGAGAAGCTACACTCGTTGATGTCTGAAACAAACATTGAGACAAGGAGTGCAGCTAGACACGTTGATGTCTGAAACATACATTGAGGCAATGGAGAAGCTACACTCGTTGATTTCTGAAACAAACACTGAGACAAAGGGTGGAACTACATTCGTTGATGTCTTAAACTTACACTGAGGCTAGGAGTGGAGCTAGACACGTTGATGTCTGAAACATACATTGAGGCAATGGAGAAGCTACACTCGTTGATGTCTGAAACAAACATTGAGACAAGGAGTGGAGCTAGACACGTTGATGTCTGAAACATAAATTGAGGCAATGGAGAAGCTACACTCGTTGATTTCTGAAACAAACACTGAGACAAAGGGTGGAACTACACTCGTTGCTGTCTTAAACTTACACTGAGGCTAGGAGTGGAGCTAGACACGTTGATGTCTGAAACATAGATTGAGGCAATGGAGAAGCTACACTCGTTGATGTCTGAAACACACATTGAGACAAGGAGTGGAGCTAGACACGTTGATGTCTGAAACATAGATTGAGGCAATGGAGAAGCTACACTCGTTGATGTCTGAAACAAACATTGAGACAAGGAGCGGAGCTAAACTCGTTGATGTCTGAAACATACATTGAGACAAGGAATGGAGCTACACTCGTTGATGTCTGAAACATACATTGAAACAAGGGGCGAAGCTACCCTCGTTGATGTCTGAAACATACATTGAGGCAAGGGGCGAAGCTACACTCGTTGATGTCTGAAACATTCATTTGAGACAAGGAGCGGAACTACACTCGTTGATGTCTAAAACATACATAGATATAAGGGGTGGAACTACACTCGTTGATGTCTGAAACATACATTGCGACAAGGAGCGGAGCTACACTCGTTGATGTCTGAAACAAACATTGAGACAAAGGGTGGAACTACACTCGTTGATGTCTGAAACTTTCATTGAGACAAGGGGTGGAGTTACACTCGTTGACGTCTGAAACATACACTGATGCAAGGAGCGGAGCTACACTCGTTGGTGTCTGAAACATACATTGAGGCACAGGGTGGAACTACACTCGTTGATGTCTGAAACTTACATTGAGACAAAAAGCGGAGATTCTGGAGGAGTTTCACTCGTTTATGTCTGAAATATTCATGAATGAAAAAGACTGATATACATGTGTGGAAGTAAACCAATGGCTCACTCGCATTACTCTATCGTTTACATCTACACGCATTGAATTCGTTTAACGTGTACGAAAACAAACTGCCATGTAGGAAAAAGCGTTTTGACGTTTTTTTATAGTGAATACTATAAATCTTGAAGTTGTTTTTTCGTCAGTACGGACAGCCATACTTGTTTCACAGGCATATCCGGTGAAGCCCGTCGCGCATCTACACGAGAAGCTTCCGGTAATGGATAAGCACGTGCCTCCGTTCAGACACGTCGCCTGGCCGCACGGGTCCTGTACTGTAACAAATTAATATCTTACATCAGACATATATCTGCACAGTTGAAATTTTAAAAAAATACTGCTTCTCGAAGAAATATCAATGAAAACATAAAAAACGCATTATTTTGAACTTCCAACGTAGGTTATTAAAATGTTGCCATTGCCTAAATAAACAGTTCATATATATTTAAATCAATATTGGCTGGCTATTAAAACTCACCGAACTGTTCGTTATCGTGTTTAACTGACAGCGCTGCATTGGATAAATACATGAACGTCATGTTACGTTTAGATTCTGAACCACGGCATGACACATCCCATTAATGCCTTAGCGTGCTCGCATCTGGTTCTGTTGGTTCCGTACGGACACGGTCATGGTTACTTTGGACGAAGATTTGAAGTATAAGGACAGGTAAAAAAAAAATACACATCCCACCCTATGGCTTACCGTTTTGGCAGTTGGTTCCGTTGGTTCCAGACGGACACGTGCACGTGTAGCGGTTTAGCGCGTCAGTGCAGATCCCGCCGTTCAAACACGGGTTGGAGGCACAGTCGTTGATGTCTGGGGAGGAAATTGCAATAGCGTGAAAGGGGGTGGAATAGAAATAGCCTGACAGGGGAGGGCATAGTAATGACAGGACAGGGGATGGAATAGTAATGGCGAGAGAGTGAAGGAAATAGTAATTACATGACACGGAAGGGAATAGCAATATAAAGGCAGGGGAGGGAATAGTAATGGCTTGACAGGGGAGAGAATTGTAATAGCGTGACAGGCGAGGCAGCAGTAATCACCTGAAGGTAGAGGGAATTGTTATGGTCTGACAGGGGAGGGAATATAATAGCCTGACAGGGAAGATAACTGTAATTGTGACGTGGGAGAAAATTTTAATTGCATAGCAGGTGAGGGAATAGAAATAGTAATACCCCAGTCATAGTGTTATGCTTTCGTCGCCTCTTTTAGCTACGTTCCGCAACGTGGTAGGTACGTAGTTCAACGTTGCTGCAACGCGCCTTACGTGGCACAAGTTGGCAGGTACGTAGTTCAACGTTGCCGCAACGCGCCTTACGTGGCACAAGTTGGCAGGTACGTAGTTCAACGTTGCCGCAACGCGCCTTTGGTGGCACAAGTTGGCAGGTACGTAGTTCCACGTTGCGCAACGCGCATTACGTGGCACAAGTTGGCAGGTACGTAGTTCAACGTTGCCGTAACGCGCCTTACGTGGCACAAGTTGGCAGGTACGTAGTTCAACGAAAACGACTAATCTGAAGTTTGAACATGTTCAAATACTGCTACGTTATACCACAACGTACTTATACGTAGTGGTACACGTGGAATAACGTTGCCTTTACTTAGCGCAACGTGAACAGAACGAGAGTGTTCTAAACTCCTGTAAACATCTGACGCGACGTTTACGTTATGCTGCGTTATACGCTACATTTAAACTACGATACGCCATGCATCACTCTCGTTATTGTTACGCTTAGCTGTGCTTTGTACTGCGTTCTTCCACGCAATAGCGCTGTGTAGGACCATATATTTCACAAATCACAATGTTCACATATGTGAAAAATAGGATTTCATTTTTTACAGGTGTGAAAATTGAGGTCTTATTCTTCACATATCACAGTCTTATTCTTCACATTTTCTGTGAAGTTTGTCGTCTCATCCAGTTTTTGATATGCACTGAAATCATATTCTTCTGTTATCCACACGCATACCCCGTTTTGGAGGCACACACCCTCTTCACACTTAAAATGTGACAAATGAGATCCTATTCTTCACAGGTGTGTGAAAAATATGATTTGTGAAAAATATGATCCCACAGCGCAGTAACTACGTAGTAGATCGAGGCGCAGAGTAGTAAAAATTGACGACAACTTTGCAGAACGTGAGTGTCAAATATGTACTAAAACGGGGCGTAATAACGTGACACTATGACTGGGCCATACAAGCGTAGGGAGAGAAAAGTGATAGCGTTACCCATATAGGTTTCTATATGCAATACATGATGCTTAATCATACGAATTGATACCATTATTTTGGGGCTATAATTAAGTTTGAAAGTTGTTCTTATATTAAACATTCCTTATTACATTTAGTTGATCCAACTTGTGTGACAAATGGAATCAGAGGCGAGAGCTCTAAGAAAATTACGATCAAGTTTATAAATTAGTTTTGCTTTTAGTTTAGTGAATTTAATTTGCGGTTTAACTACAATATCTGCACCTACTGACTAGCGTGTAATAAATTAAGCTCTTAAATACATAATTCCAGTATGAATATTCATTGCCAAGTATTAGCACGTGCAAAGAGAAAACTTACTGGATTCACATCTACTTCCGGTGTAGCCCGTGACGCACGAGCAGTTGTACCCTCCGGCTACCTCGAAGCACGTGCCTCCGTTTGCACAGGGGTTGGAGAGGCACGATGTTGTAGCTGTGAGGTAGAAAAAAACCCATATGCGTCAATGTTCACTGACTTGCGAAAGCTATCTTAAAATGGTATGGTTTCTAGCCTGGAACACTGAAATCCACTAAACTACAAAGTGTTAAGGAGATCAGGGAATGTATTTACAAAGTTCATATGGCCAAACAAAATATGTGTTTCGGGCAACCCGACCCTTCCTAGCGAAAAGCCCCCGACCCTAAAGTTTTTAGTGACGACTGTTTGCGTGAAATCCGTATTCGTCAGATTTAAGATAATGTTCAATGTTTGTTTTTTACCGTTATTAATTTGTTTGCCTAATATAAATAGCAACAATTTAAGTCGTCATTAAGAGCAAGTTTTCAATTTGAAAGTCAATTACAGTAAACTCCACTTGTAACGATATCGCTTATAGCGATATATCGCATATAACGAAGCCGAGTCCAAGGTCCCTATGTATAAAACCGATGCAGCTATATAACACCTCCGGAGACTCGAGGATGTTTCTGAATTTCAGAACTTTTCCTTAGTTTTTCCAAAAGAGATTTGTTCAAATACTGATCCTGGTGACCATCAGGTTCAGTTGATCTTTTGTTTATTTCTGATTTCCTCGTGTGTATTTCGAGGTTTATCTGGTCCTTCCGCGCCGAAGCTGCATTATGTGAGGACCCGGGATGTGTCCCATATGTGAGGACCCGGGATGTGTCCCATATGTGAGGACCCGGGATGTGTCCCATATGTGAGGACCCGGGATGTGTCCCATATGTGAGGACCCGGGATGTGTCCCATATGTGAGGACCCGGGATGTGTCCCATATGTGAGGACCCGGGATGTGTCCCATATGTGAGCACCCGGGATGTGTCCCATATGTGAGGACCCGGGATGTGTCCCATATGTGAGGACCCGGGATGTGCCCCATATGTGAGGACCCGGGATGTGTCCCAGCACCCTTGCCTAATTTAACTAGAAACACACCGACATTTGGGACGAATTTTGAATTATAACTGAAATTTCCAGCTATTTATTATTTACTATAGTGTATCTGAAATTTGGTGCGGTTTGTACTGTGAAGGGGGGGGGGGACCGGAGTACCCGTAGGAAACCCCACCTGTCCGGTCTGGTGACCACTAACCAAATTCGCATTCGTCGTGTGGGGAGCGATCATGAGACGCCTAGGTGAGAAGCGAGTGTACCACCTACTGCGCTAGCCGGACAGCCCATGTCTGATTTCCTAATGAATTAGAATTGTATATAAACAAGTCAATGTGCTCGCATAATTATTAAGTAAGTTGTATATTCTTTCAGGCGGGGGCCACTTATGGCCACTATCAAGCTCAACAACATCACGTGGTGAATTCGTTTCCAAGTGATTATGTTATGTGGATTTTATCAAACTCCTCGCAGCGGTTCCCCTATTGGTTAATTTGATTGGGCATTGGTCTGAACCAGTATATATAATCTGCGCGGAGGTTAGGATTTTATATATGTCTAAGTGTATATAAAAATGAACATAAATGTCAATTCTCCCACAACACTAAACACAGAAGCCAGTGATAGTGAGTCTCTGAAATTGGGATAGTGAAGTCAGCTGATTTTAGTTTATTTTAAGAAATAATTTTCGATTTATCGTTGTTCATCGGCCAATAAACAACGGTTTGGAGTTCTGATGCGTAGGAAGTAAACCACGAGGGCGTTAGCCCAAGTTGTTTAATAGCCACGCATCCAAACGACAAAGAGTTGTTTAATGGCCGATAAACGACGATAATGCGAAAATTATTTCGATTCTGATATGATTTGACATATATTTTTGCAATTGTAGTTGGTACTACTTTTTACTAGGCTCAGCTCAGAATCAGGACTTCTTTTTACGTTGTTTATAATACTGTGTAGTTAAACAACGATAATTTTGTTTAATGTCTATAGAAAAATATAGCGAGCATCATGAATATTCACCGTTTATGGAATCATGAACATGTATGTTTTGCTGAAGAAGTGGACTGACCATCGCCACATAACTGACCATCTCCACATAACTGACCATCGCCACATAACGCAATAAACATGATACACTATACGAGAGAAATTTATATCGAATCCGAAGATCACGCGCACCTGACTGGCATCTACTTCCGGTGAAGCCGGTTGGACAAGTGCAGTTGTAGTAAGCCACGTGATCAACGCATATCCCTCCGTTCATACAAGGGTTGGACGCGCATTCCATGATATCTGAATAATGTAAATAATAATATTATTATATGTTTTTATTTCAGAAGTAATAGTAGGAGACTAGTAGTGGTGGTGGCGGTGGTGGTGATAGTCGTAGTAGTTGTTGTTTTTGTAGTAGTAGTAGTACTACTAGTAATAATATTAGGAGTAGAAGTAGTGGTGGTGTGGTGCTGGTGGTGGTGGTGTTCGTGGTGGTGGTGGTGGTAGTAGAAGTAGTTGTTGTTATTTTTGTTGTAGTAGTAGTACTGCAAGTAATAATATTAATAGTAGAAGTAATGGTGGTGGTGGTGGTGGTCGTGCTGGTGGTGGTTGTAGTAGAAGTAGTTGTTGTTGTTTTTGTTGTAGTAGTAGTACTACAAGTAATAATATTGGTAGTAGAAGTAGTGGTGGTGGTGGTAGTAGTAGTAGTTGTTGTTGTTGTTTTTGTTGTAGTAGTAGTACTACGAGTAATAATATTAGTAGTAGAAGAAGTGGTGGTGGTGGTGGTGGTGGTAGTAGTAGTAGTTGTTATTGTTGTTTTTATTGTAATAGTAGTACTACTAGTAATAATATTGGTAGAAGTAGTGGTGGTGGTGGTGGTGGCGGTTGTAGTAGTAGTAGTAGTTGTTGTTGTTTTTGTTGTAATAGTAGTACTACTAGTAATAATATTAGTAGTAGAAGTAGTTGTGGTGGTGGTGGTGGTGGTGGTGGTGGTTATGTAGTTAATGTTTTTGTATTTGTAGTTGTGGTAGTGCTACTAGTAATAATATTAGTAGTAGAAGTAGTGGTGGTGGTGGTGGTGGTGGTAGTAGTAGTAGTAGTTGTTGTAGTTTTTGTTGTAGTAGTATTACTACTAGTAATAATATTGGTAGTAGAAGTAGTGGTGGTGTTGGTGGTGGTAGCAGTAGTAGTAGTTGTTGTTGTACTACTAGTAATAATATTAGTAGTAGAAGTAGTGGTGGTGGTGGTGGTGGTGGTGGTGGTGGAGGTGGTTATGTAGTTAATGTTTTTGTATTTGTAGTAGTGGTAGTGCTACTAGTAATAATATTAGTAGTAGAAGTAGTGATGGTGGTGGTCGTAGTGGTAGTAGCAGTGGTTCTTGTTGTTCTTGTTGTAGTAGAAGTAATGGTGGTGGTGGTGGTGGTCGTGCTGGTGGTGGTGGTAGTAGTAGTAGTTGTTGTTGTTTTTGTTGTAGTAGTAATACTACTAGTAATAATATAAGTAGTAAAAGTAGTGATGGTGGTGGTCGTAGTGGTAGTAGCAGTTGTTCTTGTTGTTCTTGTTGTAGTAGTAGTAGTACTAGTAAAAAATATTAGTAATAGAAATAGTGGTAGTGGTGGTGGTGGTGGTGGTGGTGGTAGTAGCAGTAGTCGTTGTTGTTTTTGCTGCAGTGGTGTTGGTGGTGGTGGTAGTATTATTATTAGTAGTAGTAGTTGTTGTTGTTGTTGTTGTACTACTAGTGATAATAATAGTAGTAGAAGTAGTGGTGGTGGTGGTGGTGGTAGTGGTGACGCTTGTGCTGTTGGTGTCCATTTTACAGCTACTGATCCTTTTTGGTGTTGCGTTTTGTTGCTGATGTAATATTGGTGGTGTTGCTGTAAAAGTTGTTCGGTCGGTTAATTTTTAGCAAACATAATTTAAAAAAATATATATCAAAAGTCGAACTATTTGCAATAAATTACTTGTTAACTACAATTCTGTACACAAAACGTACCAGTTTCGCAGTTGACCCCGTTATAGCCGGAAGTACACGTGCATGTGTAGTATCCTACCAGATTCGTGCAGCTTCCGCCATGCTGGCAAGGGTTAGAGGCACATTCGTTGATATCTGTAACAAAAAATAGAAATGTGTGCAATATGTATGCTCGTTTTGTTTTCATAACCCTGAAAAATCGTGACGTAACTACTTCTCTGTGAACTTCTCATTTACACAGAACAAAAAAAATGGCACTATATTACGGAAAAAGACATTTGGTGCAGATGTACTTATTTCACAGTTGGTTCCGGTGAAGCCCGCTCTGCACGTGCACGAGTAGGAGGCCACGCCGTCCAGACACACCCCTCCGTTCTGGCACGGGTTCGGGCTACAGTCGAAAATGTCTGAAAAAAGGATACTCATTCAAATACATTGGTTACTTAATTGTACAGTGCTTACATTTTTGTTAAGATATATTCAGGCTATATGAGTGTGTAAGAAAATTTACACCAGTACAAAGGCTTAATCTATACGATTTGTAAACACATCTGTTATTTTGATTAAAATTAGCGTTTTAGCCAGTAAAGTTGTTTTGAATACCGGATTACAGACGCGGATACATGATTTGTAGTTAGACGGGGGCGGGGGGGGGGCGGGCGGAAATATTCAGTTTCTTCCAACATATACACGCGTATATTACAAATGTATTTATTTCGCAAAAATATGCAAAATCATGACACTTAATACATATGCACGATCTCATAATTTAGCTATTTAAAGAGGAATTCGATTACATACTAACATTCTTTGCAACATAACATAAAAGAACGTTCATAAAATGAAATCATTCTTCGATGAGAAAGTATTTTTTAGTTATAAAAAATCGAATCTCTGACAATTTCAGGGGGAGGGGGCGTGCGCCGTTTACCCCCCTCCCCCCCTCTGAATCGGCCTATGAATAATGCTTTAAATACCTTAGAAAAATCACAACGTGTTTTCCAACGTATTACATATAGAAATACTCACTTATATTGCACAGTGTTCCGGTGAATCCATGTGCGCATGTGCAGGAAAATGTTGCAATGCCCTGTGTACATGTGGCGCCGTTTAAACACGGATTTGATGCGCACTCGTCCACATCTGGAAAAAAAGAGGTCAATTAAATTTTTTATAATATAATAAACACAACATGTATTGACGTCCATATACATATTGAAATGAAATGAAACAGGAACGTTTAAATTGTTTTACTTTCATACAATTGTTGCTGAATGCATTAATCAGTGAAACTTGTGAAGTTAGCTATGTTAATCTTTCCTTAAAAGGGGCAAACTCATAAACATAAAACCATTTACAACTTTTCACAAACAACTTCATAACCGCTACTCATTTAATGACAAACACTATTTTGAATTTTATCACGCCATAGTTTTATGCCCATTTTCGTTTTTAGAAAATATAAATAAACGTCATAGTTTGTTGTCGAATAACAAAGGACGGAATTAAATCACGAGTGTGTTAAATGTTTCGTTATTCCCATAACCACAAAAAATCAATATGTCGAATCTTACCAGTCTGGCATCTGTTGCCGGTGTACCCCATGGGGCAAATGCAGGAGAAAGCGTTGATAAAATCTCTGCAAATCGCGCCGTTTATACAGGGGCTCGAACTGCACTCATCGATATCTGAAATATGAACAATACTTGGTAAGTGTTGAATAAAGATCAGTTTATTTAGCGAGGCTTATAAAACCTGAATCACGAGCTTGTGCTTCCGTTCTTTTAGTTTGGTAATTAGTTAAAAATCATAACCATACGTGGATTTTTTTGCCGTATTCAACAGTAGTTCAGTCATATAACGGCGGTCAGTTAACCTACTCACACTTTTCCTGAGTTAGCTGGTTCACCAGTACAAAGTGCACATACTTATGCCAGTAACTGACAACTGCCCTAATTTAGGTGAGGGGAGAATGGCCGTAGAAATAAGTTCATGACCAAATCCCCACACAAGTTATGTGGCCGGCCTGGAAATCGAACCCGCGATCCTCGGATTTGTAGTCCAGCGCTCAACCAACTGAGCTAGCCGGCCCGGCAATATACACAAGTTTAAACTAGACGAGACCTTGAGATCGTGACTTTATGAAATCCGATCACCGAGTTCTGACGTTGGCATAAATAAATATTAACGACCTGTGACCGGTCAGACATTGCCAGGGAAGAGATCAAGAAAATGCTGAAGTCTTTAGTTTCCTGTCGCCGAAAGATATATGTCCGAAATAAGTACACTTGACCAAGGCTTGCCGGTGCCCAACCGATATGTCAGATGTCCTGTCGGACTCGGCAGGACATTGGCTGATCGGTTGACCATGACTTTCAGGTGCCCGACGTCGGAACTGATTTAGCTTCGCGCAAAATAAACTCGCTAACATTCCGATGCCAAATGCAGTTGGTCGAAATCCCTCAATCAGAAGAGTCTAGAAATACGTTGTGGCTGGGGTATAAGGCATAACCGGCCAACGGTTTAAAAACTACAACAAAGTGGCACTATATGAGGCGTGTCGTGGGAAACCCGGGCTTTATGGTATTTTCTGTTTCAAGGAAGTCTCTTCTAAACATAAATCCACTGTAGGCGGAAAGTGCCGTCCTGGATTAGGCTGATCCGGGACAACACTTTACGCACATGAATTAAGCACGGTTTCCCACGACACGCCTCGTACGTAAATGAGTCATTCCACTTGTATGAGGTAAATGGGTCCATACTGATCTCACAATTCGTGCCCGTACATCCGGGCACACAGACGCACCGGTAACTGCCAATAAGGTTAAAGCACGTGCCGTTGTTCTGACACGGATTGTTCAAGCACTCGTCCGTGTCTGAAATGTAATCATAACATACGTGACGTAATGTAATCATAACATACGTGACGTAACATACGTGACGTAATGTAATCATAACATACGTGACGTAAGTCAGGAACGGACAGGGTCTAATTCACAAAGCTCCTTAGGCAAAATGTAACAAAATTTCTTAAAATCGTAAATTCCTTAAGTCTGGTGCAGACTGCACAGGCTAATCTGGGACGACACTACGCACCTGCATTAAGTACGGGTTTCCCACGACACGCCTCATTAAAATTTTACTCGTTTTTACTCCGTCAAGATTTTCAGTACGATTAAATACTCGCCGAATCTATGCGGAGTTATGCAGAGTGGTATCTAAGGACCGCCACGAAATCAAATGGAGTCACTCCGAGTACGATACGATTTTCCGCGCAGTAGACAGTTCTACTCAATCTCTTGCTCACCGGCTACATTCCATTCACCTAGAGCTGTTGTTGGCTCGGAAAGTAACCCCAACTCATGCACATGGGTTAGTCACACGATCATTACATTCAAACGCACCGCCCAATCCACTCTGTCCATTTTGTTTATATCTGCGAACTGATTCCATTTGAGTAAATGGGCAAGAAATTAGTTTCAATAATATAAATCAAAATTATTAATTTTGGCCCAATCGATGATAATTTAAAAACTATTAATTCTTTATTTCTATGCTTTCGGTCCTAACTATGATCTTTAATGTGCGTTAAATACATTTGTTCCGTTTTGACAAAATTCTTGTCATTGAGCCCGTTGCAGAGGTATATGGTGAGAGCAACGAACGACAACTCTGCTAGGAGATTGAGGTCTACCCTGCGTCAACTCGTCTCCGACTCTTGTCAACCAAACACAACGAAACGCAAAATACAAAAGTGAAGGTTTCTTTCAAATATTAGTAATATGTGCGTATCACTTGTTCAACGTACGTGTTTTATAATGCCTTACATTGAAACGTGTTTTAAGCATTTTTTTATTAGGCCTACTAAATATTTTATTTATTTCGATTGGTCATATATTGTCATGAAAATGTATCGTTTTGTAGAAAGATCGCGCTGTAAACCCACCAAATATAAATATATCTCACCTCCTACATAAATGACGGGATCCGATTGGCTAAGAGCGGTCACATGACTATGGGGTAGTTTCCATACACCATGGGCACATTTCAATACCCTATAGATCTATGGAAGTCATATCAGGCAATAATATGACGTCATTTTGTTTATTTGTGTGACATCATTGCGTGTGTTTTGTGTTTTTCTTTCGTTAATTTACAAGTGATATCAAATAAAAGAAACCAGTGAAAGGTAGTCGGTGAGATATATTCGTTACACTGTTAGTAATTACGTTTTTTGAGATATACACCCTCAGTGGCATCATACCTGACTCGAGCTACGCTCTCCAATACACCCTCAGTTACTAACAGTGTAACTAATAATACTCGAGGGAACGGTTAGGCAATGGATCCTTGATTGCAATTTTGAAACCATATTTATCACACTTTTTATTATATTGGTTTGGGTTGATGTTCTGTGTTGATGTCGTTTCTGTTTTTGTTAGCAATGTCTATTTAACTCGACTGTTCAAATAATATCTTAGCTTTCATACTCGCCCAGTGGCCAGTGCTTTAACCTACTGATCTATTCTACTTTGTAAGGACACCTGTGTAAACTATGGTTATACAAAATACGTCAACATGTAAACATGAAAAGGGCCAAACAATCACGACCATATTATAAATTGATTTTTTCTCTCTAAATGCGAAAACATTTTCACCATTATATATGCCTTATTTTAGCCGTTATAATTTGCTGTTATTAATATATTATTAATTTCAGATCTTTTAAAGAAATCCCCCCCCCCCCCACCCCCTTCAGGCCATTTTCGTTGACATAGTCCCTGCATATCAGTTTTGCAGTGAGTTGCTGTCTACGTAAATTATGTAAGAGTGTAACCAACTCTTAATTTAGAATAAATGGTTGCGTCTTTCGGATTCATTCTACCAGTTTCGCAGTGAGTTCCCGTGAAGCCTTGTAAACACGAGCACGAGTAATCAGCGATATCGTCGATGCACGTGGCTCCATTCAAGCACGGGTCGTTGGCGCACTCGTTGATATCTGTAATAAATCAATTATACTAATAATATTTCTGTATAAAAAGACAGATATTAAATACCTGTAGCATTTTAAACGTCACATATCTGTAAAATATGAGACGTTAAATATCTGTAACATGGGAGACGTCAAATATCTGTAACATGGGAGACGTTTAATATCTGTAACATGAGAGACGTCAAATATCTGTAACATGGGAGACGTCAAATATCTGTAACATGGGAGACGTCAAATATCTGTAACATGAGAGACGTCAAATATCTGTAACATGGGAGACATCAAATATCTGTAACATGCGAGACGTTAATTATTTGTAACAAGGTGAACGTCAAATATCTGTAACATGGGAGACGTCAAATATCTGTAACATGAGAGACGTCAAATATCTGTAACATGGGAGACGTGAAATATCTGTAACATGGGAGACGTCAAATATCTGTAACATGGGAGACGTCAAATATCTGTAACATGGGAGACGTCAAATATCTGTAACATAAGAGACGTCAAATATCTGTAACATGGGAGACGTCAAATATCTGTAACATGGGAGACGTCAAATATCTGTAACATGAGAGACGTCAAATATCTGTAACATGGGAGACATCAAATATCTGTAACATGGGAGACGTTAATTATCTGTAACATGGGAGAAGTTAAATATCTGTAACATGGGAGACGTCAAATATCTGTAACATGGGAGACGTCAAATATATGTAACATGGGAGACGTCAAATATCTGTAACATGAGAGACGTCAAATATCTGTAACATGGGAGACGTCAAATATCTGTAACATGGGAGACGTCAAATATCTGTAACATGGGAGACGTCAAATATCTGTAACATGAGAGACGTCAAATATCTGTAACATAAGAGACGTCAAATATCTGTAACATGGGAGACGTTAATTATCTGTAACATGGGAGAAGTTAAATATCTGAAACATGGGAGACGTCAAATATCTGTAACATGGGAGACGTCAAATATCTGTAACATGGGAGACGTCATATATCTGTAACATGGGAGACGTCAAATATCTGTAAAATGGGAGACGTTAATTATCTGTAACATGGGAGACTTCAAATATCTGTAATATAGGAGACGTCAAATATATGTAACATGAGAGACGTTAAATATCTGTAACATGAGAGACGTCAAATATCTGTAACATGGGAGACGTCAAATATCTGTACCATAGGAGACGTCAAATATCTGTAACATGAGAGACGTTAATTATCTGTAACATGGGAGACGTCAAATATCTGTAACATGGGAGACGTCAAATATCTGTAACATGGGAGACGTCAAATAGCTGTAACATAGGAGACGTCAAATATCTGTAACATGAGAGACGTCAAATATCTGTAAGATGAGAGACGTCAAATATCTGTAACATGGGAGGCTTTAAGTATCTGTAACATGGGAGACGTTAATTATCTGTAACATGGGAGACGTCAAATATCTGTAACATGGGAGACCTTAAATAGCTGTAACATGAGAGACGTTAAATATTTGTAACATGGGAGACGTCAAATATCTGTAACATGGGAGACGTCAAATATCTGTAACATGAGAGACCTTAAATAGCTGTAACATGGGAGACTTTAATTATCTGTAACATGTGAGACGTCAAATATCTGTAACATGGGAGACATCAAATATCTGTAACATGGGAGACGTCAAATATCTGTAACATGAGAGACGTCAAATATTTGTAACATGGGAGACGTCAAATATCTGTAACATGGGAGACGTCAAATATATGTAACATGGGAGACGTCAAATGTCTGTAACATGGGAGACGTCAAATATCTGTAACATGGGAGACGTTAAATAGCTGTAACATGGGAGACGTTAAAAAGCTGTAACATAGGAGACGCAAACATAAATTATGTAACATGGGATGCGTTATTTATCTGTAGCATGGGATAGGTTAATGTTCGAAACATGGGTGACGTCAGATATTTGTAACACGATAATGTATGTAACAATGGACATGTTAAATATCTGCAACAAGGGACAAGTTAAATATCGGTAATAAGGGACATGTTAAATATCTGTAACAAGGGACATGTGAACTATCTGTAACAAGGGACATGTTAACTATCTGTAACAAGGGACATGTGAACTATCTGTAACAAGGGACATGTTAACTATCTGTAACAAGGGACATGTTAAATATCTGTAACAAGGGACATGTGAACTATCTGTAATAAGGGACATGTTAACTATCTGTAATAAGGGACATGTTAACTATCTGTAATAAGGGACATGTTAAATATCTGTAACAAGGGACATGTTAACTATCTGTAATAAGGGACATGTTAAATATCTGTAACAAGGGACATGTGAACAATCTGTAACAAGGGACATGTTAACTATCTGTAACAAGGGACATGTTAAATATCTGTAACAAGGGACATGTTAAATATCTGTAACAAGGGACATGTTAACTATCTGTAACAAGGGACATGTTAACTATCTGTAACAAAGGACGTGTTAAATATCAGTAAGAATGAGCATTTAAATATGTGTAACAACTGACATTTTAGATACATGTAGAAAATATCTGTAACAAGGGAGACGTTAATATATGTAAAGTGGAAGACGTTATATATGTAACATTAAGAGACGTTAACAATATGTAGCATGGGGTTTCACATCTGTAACACCCGAGACGTTACATTCTGTTGTTGAGAATATATAATAAACAACTTTTTATTGGAAGTACTAGTTTATTGATATAGTCCCGCTACCTTTAGTTATAGAATGCGTTAGAGCTGTCTTAATAATAATTAAACTCCTCACAGTGGTCTCCTCTACTGCGCTGCCGTGATCACTGCCACCACATTGCTCATCCAAATTTCGATGAAAATTTATAAATACAATGTATTTAGTATTCAATATTTTTTAATTTATTGCATATTTTACATGCATTCAAATACAATATACGTGTTTGTTATATTAGAATTGTCTTTCTTTACTTAAAATTTAAACATTATATCAGAACAGAATATTACGTTATTCTGGATTACCCGCCCCTATCACTCCGTTAATGGGTAAGGCACAAACGAACATCGCGTCGGCGGAGATGGAGTGTTGACAGACATTAGTTTCTGCGAGACAGTGTGTTAATTGAGCGTCTAAGTAAAGTCCACACGGACTGTGAGTGCATGGTGGTAAATGGATTTGAAAGAGCAATGTTACATGCTATTAAGGTAAACAAATATTTGTATCCATAACAATTTTAGTAGTTGTACAGTAATTCGGACAATCAGCAATAACGAGAAATTTCGGACATAACTCGTTAAATGGGATTTGTTAATCAGACAGCCTGTTACTAATTTCTTAATTACAATAAACGTGTATTATTACAAATGTATGTCCTTTGCCATTATTGTAATGTTATGTATGATGTACACAAATGAGTAATATTATAATAAATGCATCCTAGTATGATTATAATAGTTTTTTTTATCAAAGTTTACTGTCCACACATGTGTAAAACATTAACGTACTGCATTGTTTATTTTGAGATCGGATATAAATGTCTGGATTTTTACCCAAACAGATGCTGACAGACCAGACACAGACCCTTCTATTGCTGAAATAGTATTACTTGTGCAACTAAAATCTGTGATATTTTGCCAGTTATATTAAAGTGCAAAGTAGCATGATTAGTAACATACAACTAGTTGGCCATGAAGATGCGAAAGCAAAGATAACTGATCTTCAGACAGCCTATTTTAAGCAGCTTCACATCGCTGGATCATAGGCAATAAAACTGAAAATAGTATGGACTATGAGAATGCTTGTCAATACTTAACATATCGTGGAGACATAATAATTAAGTAATTGTTTTGTACAGTTTTCTCAAAATATTATGTTAAACTGTTTATTCAGAATTTCAAGCATTTTGTACAAGAATAACGTTATAAATATATGTATTGCTGATGAATTTAAAAAAAATGTGTTTGTCTTATATCTGTCTTTCCTGTTAGTTTTCAGATATTTCATAAGCTTTCAAGTACAGTATTGCATGTTTTACAACATATATTATACTGTTTGTCACGTTTTTAAAATGATCTGTAACTGAGGTCTTCATGGCATATGTTCAGGTAGTCTAATAAATGAGACGTTTAACGCGAATTTAGTGTTACTTTTTAAAAGGGGCTAAATTCGCTGGAACGTCTCATCGCCGAATGACCATTTATGTGGTGGAAAATCAAAATGTCAAATTTTCAAAAATATCGCTCAGATATCAAAATAAAATCACCTGGTCGTAGATGCAACAAATACTGTGTAGAATTCACGTCATTTCATAAAAAATATGGCTTGAAAATGATCTTGAATTGGAGTTTAAGATTTGTTTACATCAACGGTGTTTTCTCGACAGCCATGATAAAAATAGCTCAGGTATATTTAACTAAACAATCAGAACGCAGATGCTTTTCAGCACGGTGATGAAGGATGTACGCGTAATTTTGCAAGACGTACTATTAGCGGGACTTAGAAATAACGTGACCGACTAGTGCTATTAATTAAAAAAAAGAATGAATAATACACATAACAAATGTTTATTGAAATTTAAAACGAAACGTTATTTTTAAATATGTATTATATGATAAAAACTTGATAACATGCAATAAAAATGACGGGAATACTGGCGAGAATATCCAACAGAACGTATCTAATAAAGTAGGTCCACCGGTACGTTTCAGTATTTTCTAAACTACATGAACAGCTAAATATGAATCATGAATATCAATATACTACTCAAATTCAGATTAATATGTTTATTACGGTCACATAAAAAGGAACACACAGAAACAATACTGTGTGTGTGACGGAGAAATAATTGCAATAATAAGACCGCTCAGCGTGGTACCGTAAATTTTGACAAATAATACTCAATTCAGACTGAAATGGACAGAGACGTATATAGATCTTACATGAAAAATTAAACACTTTATAGTTTTTCATAGCAAAATTCACTATACAAAGAACATGAACAGTTATCAGATTGCATGAATAAACAACAACAAAGTAGCAACGTTAAGACAACATAAAATAACAATGTGTGCGCTGCATACTGTACACACATTATGAAGAAAAATAAAAACATATTGTATGAACATTATAATAAGCTGTCATGTGGTGGAGGGGTGGTTAAGGTACGTCATCATTGCATTAAGCGAACAACAGAATATATATCTGCAGGATTAAAATGTTCAGCCGAGGGCAGTGGCAATGAACAGTATATTTTCGGTCTTAGCTTTTCGTTGCTACCCGCCTGTAGGAGTCGAGCCGTTTAGAAAGATTCGACAGCTTTGCTATAAACTTAGAAGCGTCAATGTTCATGTTGTCCCTTATATTCGGAAAAGATTTGTAGAATCGTCCATTGGAAGGTCTTGTCAGATGCTCCGGTTTCAACAAGGCCGTAATCGCAAACAAATCACTCTTTCGTTTATGTTCTTTTCTGGATGAAGTTTCAGCTGGAATCTTGGTTAATTCGCCATACACTTCATCCAGTACCTTGCCCACTCCACCCGTGAGCATACCGTGGCGCTCTACGGTGCGCTCTGTTAAGTGGGGTCCTACAGAGCGCAGACTTTCTGTGAAAGAGTAGAAAAATGAAATTTAGTTAAAGAATCTATTATCATCGTAGTTGCAATGTCAGCATAATAATAATAATAATAATAATGATAATAATAATAATAATGATGATGATGATGATAGTAATAATGATAATAATAATAATGAAAATTAATAATAATAATAATAATACCTTTAAATTCCTGATTAAGGAACTCATTGACCAGGTCGGCTTCCACATTCTTTCCCCTTCCGCCGGAAAGGTTGACAGTCCGATTCCATATCAAGTCTTGTAATATTGAACTTGTAATCCACTGGGGTTGCCCAAGTAGTCCTCTCGCCTTCTGGCAAGAGACTAGTCGGGCAGGTAGATCTGGACAACTGGCGTTAGCGGTCATGTACTGCTACCCGCGTTCATTAATTAAACGAATAACGGATCCATTGTGCGCATTGCAAATGGTGAAACGTGTATAAGGCTCTCCGTCTTGGAGCACCTTCTTACGGCAGGTATGGACCGAAACGACCTACCCAGGAATTGTCCGTGTTCCAACTCAGAATGCATCATCTGTGAGTGCCAATTATCCATGTGCTGTAGCGTATGCTGGACCAACTGCCAATGTCCTGGCAAAATGCCGTACGTTGATCGTTTTCTTTTGTAAAACGGGTTTGTTGTGTCATGGCGTCTTAAAACGCTGACCTATTACTGAACATTTTAAGCAAACCATTATCATTCTCAGTCGATTTAGCAATGCGTTGCGGTGTATAGGAGACTCCATTTAGTAACTATGTATACGAAATTACTTTTTTTCATATTCGTCTTAAGTACCAGATATACACAATACCAGTAATGAGTATATATGAATCCTCTAGGTACTGCACTTGTTTCTACAAACCAGTAGAATTCGTATCACTTCATGGTTATAGTAATGGTTGTGTGTATTGTTCTATGTATACTTCTTTGTTTGAGAACATATCAATATTTTTCAGGTGAACGTGTCGGTCATATATATATATATGTTATATCCATTTGAAGAATACGTTATTCTTAATAAAACACAGACAACAAATTATTTTATTGGTTGGTTGTTTATATATACAAATAATGAACACAAAAAAAACAGTTCATCACAAAATCCGTTACTGAATTGGTAAGAGGACATTTCGTTAATGCGACTTCTCTTTGCCGAACGCCACCTGCCATTTCCCGCAGTACATGATTCTGCAACAATATAGCGGAGGCGACTTATCGATCGATCAGAACACAGCGAGGTACAGCGTGTGTTGTCTTTTGTGGTAGTGTGTTGATTTAGATCGCAAATGCAATGAAAATGGATGTATTACAATATAAATTTATACTGGACATTAATGTGGAATAGTGTCTAATCACAGGTATGTAAATTTTATTGCCAAATTTTAATGATTAGTATCTTTTTGCCGAGTTCAAATGTAGCGACGAAAATCCTGTCGCTACTCTATAGACATATAGGGAGAAATTTCCACCACAGTTTTGGTCCTTCGGCGGTTGGGCCCTCCAGCCCAATATTGCCCAAATAAAAAGTAGCTCAATATTGGCTGGCACAGGGCCTAACTTGTTGTGCTAATTTTCAGGATACACTTTTATTTTCATTTTTCACATTTGGGAATATTGTAGTAGTCTGCTTTGGAAATAAAGTCTATTCAATTTTCTACTTGAACATTTCAAAAAAAAAAAATTAACACATATAATTTGCAATATAATTTAATAAGAAGTTCATATTTATTTTGCAAGATATATATTTAAATCAAAGTTGTTTATTACATTAGTGTGAAAATATTTTTATCATTTGTCATACTTTACTTAAACTAAACGTGTTAACGTAGGTGTATGTTAATGAATATATCTTCATTGATATGCATCACTGTTTGATTTAAAAAATACAAATAACTTGCAAGAAAATGCAAAGAATATCATTATATATTAATGTTTGTCTTCTCAAGCACTTATGCACATCATTTGCTGTTGTTGTTGTTTTTTTATTGAGCTAAATAAGTACTATCAAGGGCTGACCTCATGGGGCTTGAACAGACATATGGGATTGCCATTCCTATTTTAGAACAATGCAATTATTTACGTTATGTCCTTCTTTTGTTTGCACAAAGAACTTGTTTTCAAGTTGTTTTGATAGAGGATGTATCTGTGTAACATGACTGAATTCTTAACAGATCTCAATAGTTACAGAAGAAAATGTCAAACAAATTGTGAACCCAATTTATGGCTTCTTGAGTCAATGTCAAATAATCTCTTAATAGTTAAAACATTAAATATGTTCCCAATAAAGTTAAGTAGAGTGATTATAATGTTTCTGTTATACCAACATGTGTATTAAAACTACCAATCAATCATTGGGACTGAATAACTATGTCAACAGTAATGATATTTCAACAGCATTTGCTTTGACACATGTTACTTAGAGACAGGATTATTCAACTGCAAGTCTTGTCCGCCAATCTTAAAGAAGAAATTATATTTAATGGAATCAGCAGACAGGATAGAAGCAGATGTATGCAGTGGCTTTAAAGCAGACTTTATAAGTATAGCATGTAAAGACTTCTAGGATATTCCATGTTACACTAATAAAATGGCATTACTCAGATTAACAAGTGATATGTGATGTTACGTTGAGCATATACGTTTCAAACTTTTAAATAATATCGGTTTGCCATTGTGGCCAATATCTCTTAACCCATTAATACATTGGATCCTTTATTTAAGATGCTTTTTATTATGCACCTATCAATATTTTCCCCCAGGGGTAAAGCGGCGGGCTGACCCAGGGGAATTTGACAAATTTTATTTTTTGGGGTCTAGTTCCCCACCCTAGATCCAAACATATTTGTATAAATCCCCTCAGTGGGAGATGCTATATGTCTATCAAATGGCCAGGGGGCCTATATTACCGAGATCTAAAATCCGACCAAAGTTTATTACCCCGGGACCCGGAATCATTTGGGATGTCATACCAGATATGGTATTATAACCCTTCAAATGTGTATAAGCTAGGAACCATGTACTGTAATGAACCATTGGATCTGTTGGAATACTGACACAGCAAAATATACCTTATGAGGTATTCGCAAAAAGTTACTCCTGGAAGGCCCATGGGGACCAGCAACATCGCAATCGAGAGTGCCAGACGCGGTCAGACGTGACAGAGTCAACCATTTTATTGTGCCAGAGCCAACGCAAAGTGCTTGTCGGCATTGTAAAGAGAAGGAAAAAATATTAGCACTTGTGCAAAGTGTCAAGTGGGACTTTCTGAAAAGTTCTTTGCAGCATTTCACTGTAAGCAGGACACAATAATTGGATATGTCAGGCATACGACATGCTTATGTAATTAGATTTTATAGTACACACATTAAGCATTATACAATAATTGAATGACAACATAATCATAGTGAAAAAAAAAGATAAACCCGTTATGCGAACAGTAGACAGTGAGGAGAGATCGTAAAGTGAACTCTGGCTACCTTTAAGTGAAGCCAAAAACAGCTGGTGCTCAAAATGGCCGGTTTTGAAACAAATGCTGGATCATTTTCTATGGTGTGTACAACTTTTTTCCCGCTTTTCATCTTAAGAATATGCTCATGTTGTGGCCCAATATTCCATGTTATCACGTGTTTTATTTCAAGACTATAAATTTTCATATAAACTAGTTATTGAAGGTGCAATGTGTGCAGGTGTGGTGTTGACTTGTAGATCTCACAACATTTGTTCGCATTTTTAATAGTTAGAAAACAATTTCATACTATTTTATGACTATCGATATGCAGTTTAGCCTTACTCTTACACATTAGCCAAGTTTGACACTTCTAAAGCAAATAATCATACTTGAAAGCTGCAAAAACGCACTTCCAGCTCAAAAATAGTTTAAGAGCCACTGTAGTCACGTGATATTTGTTTCGGCAGTGATTAATCCCCAAAACAGGGGAGATCACTGTGAAGAGTTTAAATACCAATATATTGTATGTAAGGCTATAAATTTGCAATGTGCTGTTTAATGCCAAATAAAGATTATGTTATGTTATGTTATGTGATGTTATAAATATTAATTGGTTGCACTGCACTTACTTATATCACAGTTGGGGCCAATAAAGCCCGGGGGACATTCGCACCTGTAGGAGGACACTACCCCTGTTACGATGTCCACACAACTGGCCCCATTCACACATGTAGTATCGGTACAGGCTGAAATAAAAATCAAAGCGCTGAACTCACACCATTTGATCGCCCTCACGTAACGTTGGGCACGACTCAGCCGTTCAGTTGTTAAGTGCAAATCAGATTTGAATCGAACGGCGTAATCAGTTTCGATCTGATTTGTTGAAATTTTGTCTACACGAAAATCTCTGCCGTTTTGTATGTCATAAATCAATAATAATTTTGAAATTCGTATATTGTTGTTTGTATGTATGATAATTAATTATCAATTCTACTTAGGAGTAGACGCATGTCTTCTAAAACAAATGCGGCGTGTCGTGGGAAACCCGTGCTTAAAGCATTTGCGTGAAGTGTCGTCCCGGATTAGCCTGTGCAAGCCGTACATGCTGATCAAGGACGACACTTATCGCTTTAATGGTATTTTCTGTTTCAATGAAGTCTCTTTTGAACATAAATCCACTGTAGGCGGAAAGCGTCGTCCCGGATTAGCCTGTGCGGACTGCATAGGCTTATCAGGGACGACACTTTACCAAGATGCATTACGCCCGGGTTTCCCACGACACGCTTTAAATTTGCGTTTTGTTTGCGATGTAGTAAATATATTTATGCCTCACAATAAATGTCTTTCAAACATGCACCAGCAATAAGCGATCTAAATAGGTTTTTGGTAAGAATATTAGTTAGGACGTCGCACAACGTACTGTTTTATTTCTTCTGCGAGTCAGTCATAATTTGATCCTACATTTGAAACGAAAGTTGTAACTTAATTATCCCATCATGTCATGTTCTAATCAAATTCATTGTCGTAATGATTACCGTTTGACAAATTTAACAATAATCAAAACGGCACTTCTTACTTTCGCGGTACTGACTGGCCTAAAGCTGTTACGATCATAGTTCTTTGACTGTTCAACTTTGAAATAGCCGTATCTTTAGTTGTTCTGCGAACAACTAATAACTGTGGAGGAGTTTAAACTGTTCGAGGCAAAATCTTGAAGTGTCTTTAGAAAGGACCAAAAATGAAATGCAGCGCTAATTTTAGCAGATACGAAACCAGTCTTACTGGGACAGGTACTGTTGGTGCACGTGCACTCGTAGCCACTGGTTATCTCCCGGCACAATGTAAAGGCCCCCACGCATGGGTTCGGCGTGCACGACTGTCCAGACACTGAAAATATAAACAAAATGTTTAACAATGGTTCAGATTTTTGTTCTTGAAGCACTATTGCTATCCACAAACATGTTCGAAGGTCAGTAATAGAAGGATAATTAAGAAAAAGTACAGATCACGGGGAAAAAAGCGAAAACTGGTCAGTTCAAAAGCGTTGAACGGACGGAAACCAACAGCAATCGACATTTTCATGCTTTTCTAGCGGACGCTATATGTTTTATAATGTGGTGCACATACGCAACGGTAAAAAGGCGAAATCACAGTTTCTAAAAAGTAAATATAATACTTTTGAAATCAATGTTATTCATCAAAGAGAATGTAACCTGGCTTAAAGTTATATATTGCAATGCAGTGTGTTTACCTTTTTTTAAATTACAAGTTGTATCGTATTTCCCGTATATACTGGAACGATCCGTTTTGCCGATCAAATATTTTTAGTAAACCATTAGGAAAGTTCTTCCGTTACACTGTAAAACATTACTGGAAATTAATATTTTTAAGTTTTATTTATGTAATGCAACTGATTATGATTGTTTTAACATCGAAGGACTAATGATATAACATTCAGATTCATTGATGAACAATAAATATCTTTAAAAATGATATTCGGCGTATGTGGTTATTTTGCAAATCAGGAATGTAAATGAAACGGCCAGCATATATATTCAGAACAATGTAACTAAGACTAGATCCGAATGGCATACAATACTCAAATACTAAATAATACTAGTAGTTTAAGCCTCCTAACATACCATTATATGTAACTTATTATATACGTTACTTAATATATGTGCGTGTTTTTTAAACATCATCGTTGTATATATGCCCTTCGATTAATTAAGGATTATCTAATGAAAGTAAAACAATATATCCAGCAACACATAACATGATGCATAATATATAAATATCATAGGCAGTTGAGGGGTATAGTAAATATTGCACCCCGAGGAGAGTGATGTTAACCTCGGCCTTCGGCCTCGGTTGACATTACTCTTCGAGGGGGGCAACATTTATTATACCCCTCAACATGCCTGTGATATTTATTTCATTATACCGAACAAAAACACTGTAATTCAAATAACAAACTAGTCATACATTGTAAACAACAGTTTATTATTGGAAAACCCCTCGCGTGGGCCTTAAAATAGAAACTCGGGTTTTCCGAGAAATCCGTAAAAGCTAATAATCGGTAGGCGCTTATTAAAATGTAATTAAAAATCAATGTCGATGAGCGCCTGATTTTCCAACAATAATTCGTTTATTACTATGTAGAACTAGTTTGATCTTTGAATAACACTATTTTTGTTCGGTATAATAAAATAAATATCATAGGCAGTTGAGAGGTATAGTAAATATTTCCCCCTCGAAGAGTAATGTCAACCTCAACCCCTCAACTGCCTATGATATTTATATAATATATACATCGACAAATCAGAACATAAACGGCAAGAAACTTTATTAACTACCGGTAGTACATTTTTGTACGAAGTATGCACGCGCCTAAATATGTTAAAATATTTATGGCTAGATGAATTTTGTTTTGGTGTAAAGAATACATGTATGTCGACAATTATATTTTTGTCTCGCCTTTTCAACTGTGCACTGTCAGTTTGACCCTACACTGACCTGCAGGCGAGCGAGCGTATGGTCACTTCGCCTCCAATATAGACTCTCCCTCTGGTGGGAGGTTTGTCTTAGATACAATTGATATTTATAGAATAGCTGTGTCTATTGTTTACGAATATAAAAGAAAACACTAAAATGTGAAAAGTGTGTTAATTTACATCGTAAGAAAACATCAACTTTATTGCTTTTTAACACGTCAAATTCATGTCAAATATGTTGCGCATGTACGAAAGCTCTCATGTTGTGCGAACTGTTATTCTCTTATTGAATTTGTCATTAATATTCCAAACCTGTTGCGAATTTGTCTGCTACGTTGTTTGGATGATGCACCTACTCATTTGTGACTAGTGTAGTGGGAATTTATCGTAAATTAGCCAATGGAATGTTAGGATTTATTCATTCGGGACTACAGGCAAAAAATTTTCACAACATTTGATTGGATATTCAGGCAGGTAAAAAAATGGGTTAAACAGCTACGCCGAAAAAACTATTGATAGGATAAAAAACAAGAAGATTTTAATCGATAATATCGCGTAGTGTGTTATGATTGCAGGGATTTGTTTTGAACTATGCTAGGAACTAGTCTCTTTCACACCGGCTACATTCCATTCACTTCTGTAGTTGGCTCGGAAAGTAGTCCCAACCCACGTGGTTTAGTCTCATGTTCATAACATTCAAAACGCAACGCACAATACCATCCACTCTGTCCATTTTCACAATGTTTTCTTTACATACGCTAACTGATTCTATCTGCGTAAATGGGCATGAAAATAGTTCCATTAAAAGGACCTGTTCACAAATTTTTGCATTTTTTTTTAAGTATACCATTAAATGTCTTGACTCGACAGATTTAAGCAATGAAACAAAAGAGCTCGAGTATAATAACAAGGATAAAAAACAACACGAAAAGAACAAAAAAAGTTGCTCCCACCGGGGTTCGCACCTTAGACCTTCGGATCAAAAGGTTATCGCCTTTACCACTCGGCCATTCCGATTTTTGTATTTAACCCTTAATTTTTAACTTTATGTAAGTGATCCACGTGTTGTCAAAAGATTTTAACAAAAACAACAAAGACGCTCCAAATTATTCCATCGGTTAGCATTACTAATGCTTTATAATTTTATCTTTTTCAACTGATGATTACTCATAAACGAAATGGAATTTACAGTATACTTCTATGTCTGTGGTGTTATTTCGCTTTTTTATAAATACTATTCTTTTATTTTTGGCATCTGTTACAAAAAATTAAAATTGTCAAATCGTCAATCTGTGAACAGGTTCCTTTAATAGGAATCAAAATTAAGAATTTTTCCCCATTAATGATTATTGAAAAACCATTTATTCTTTATTTTTATGTTTGTGGTCCTAAAAATCAACTTTAAAGTGCATCAAATACATGTGTTCCGTTTTGACGATATTCCTCACGGTCGGTAAACACTGGCTCCACAACTTTTGGGGGGTGAAAGGAAAATGAGCAAGTGTTTACGGTCCGTGTCTTGTCATTGAGCCAATTGGATAGGTATGTGGTGAGAGCAACGAACGACAACTCTACTAGAAGATTGGTTTCACGCAAGAGCTGTGCGCAGTGAGCAAAATAACCGCGTTGTTTGATCGACATATTGTTCTCTTTGTTTTCAGCAGAAGAAAACTTTTTGAATGCACGACTGTAGCTGCCGCCTTGAACGAACAATATACAAGTATTTAGTTTCACTGCTTAATTATTCCTTGAAACTAAACTAATCTTTCAATCTTGGAATTGAAATAAACAACAGTTTAATAGTTGTTAATGGAGGATCGTATTCATTGAGATATGATAAAGTTGCGAAAATTCGCGTAAGATTTAGTATCACGTTTCAAAAATTTCAATGCATTTGGAATGTTCGTTGCAATTTAAATAGCGGGTCTTCTAAATCGACCTTCAAATCTTTATTAAAAAAAAAAAAACTATCTTCGTTCTTAAACCTAGTCAGATTGAAAGCAGATTGAAAAGAGAAAGCAGTTCTTCATGAATAAATTAGTTGCCAGGTATAATAAACAATATGTTTGTTTGTTTGGATTTTTCGCCGTTTTTAACAGTATTTCAGTCATATCACGGCGGTTAGTTAAGTTAACCTACTCACACTTTTCCTGGACAAGCTTAGACGATCTAAGCGGTTTACCAGCACTAAGGGCGCATACCTATGCCAGTAACGGACAACTGCCCTACTTGACTGAGTGGTGGGGGGGGGGGCGGTTGGCTGTAGAAATAATTTCATGACCAATCCCCGCACAAGTTAAGTGGGGTTCGAACTCACAATCCCCGGATTGACAGTCCGCTCTACCAACTGAGCTAGCCGGGCCCGGCCAAAAATATGTAAAAAAATATGCATAATTATAATTTAACACTACCGCATATTTTTTTGGAACAGCCATTGAAATAACGGTGCAACGCTCAGGCTAATGTTTCGGTTACGTGACGTGAAGTAAAGAGTGAAATGAAGGCAACGAAATGGCATACGAACTGCAATGATTATTCTCATATTATGTTTAATTAGAAAAAAAGGTTTGTGTAATATTTATTTGGGTGATCTTGGATATTTAAAAAATCCAAATCTTTCGCTAATGTGTTAAATATATTAGAAATGTTGTCAGAATAAATACCTTTGTATATTTTTCATTATTCATTCTTTTTTTTCAATATACATTTTACTGTTGTTATCATTAGAAAATGTTATTAAGTTTTATACGACCGATTTTACAAATTATTTGTTACACGTTAATTCATGCATTTGGTTGGACAACGATTACAACTAAATATGTATTAATTAGAGTTTGTTTTTTACTTTTGCTTTGTAAGCACTTTTTTTTGTTATTGAGACGACTTGTTTTTGTTCGGTTTTGTATTTCTGCTATACAACTGAGACAACCCGATTGCATTATATGCTCATAAATACTGTAGGCCTAACACGGATTCTCAGGTTTCCAGTGTCCTCATGAAATATAATCACAGAGGCGTGTCGTGGGAAAATTCGGCTTAACGCATGTGCGTAAAATGTCGTCCCGGATAAGCCTGTGCAGTCCGCACATGCCGATCCGGGACTACACTTTCCGCTTTTATGGTATTTTCTGTTTGCAGGAAGTCTCTTCTAAACATGAATCCACTTTTGGCGGAAAGTGCCGTCCTGATTAGCCTGTACGAACTGCACAGGCTAATCCAGGATGAAACTTTACGCACACGCATTAAGCCCGGTTCCTGTTCAATTCGTTTGACAATCAGTAGATCTAATGCTTTATAAACGCGCAAGTTTTAAAAATTATTAACTTAAATTTAAAATGCGTTTACACAAATACGGCTTGTTAATACGGAATCCGGTTAGTGCCATATGGAATATCGTGCCTCTTACGGCAAGGGCGAGACACCTAAATTGCGCGAAACACGAAGCGAGACACGATATTCCCGCGAGACACGAAGCGAGGCACGATATGGAAACACAAAATCTCGCACTGTCGCAATATCCCATTCCACGCTTCGGGTTTCGCCGGATTATCGTGTCTCGCTTCGTGTCTCGCGGTAAAATATCGTGCCTCGCTTCTTGTCTCGCGCAATTCTTGTGCCTCACGTTCAAAGATGAGAAGCGAGACACGAAGCGATACACGATATACAGGCAAGACACGAAGCGAGGCACGATATTATATCGTTCAAATATCGCCCGAATCTCGAGTCTCGTGGTAGATTTGCAAACCACGAAACACGAAGCGAGACGCGAGAATCCGGCGACACACGAAGCGAGATACGATATTGTATCTTTCAAATATCGCCTAAATATCGAGTCTCGCGTCTACGGGTGCACCAGGAATTATCATCATATGATGATGATGATGATGTAACACCAAAGTTGAGTTGACACCTAAGTGCGTTGTTACAATAGGGCAATGCACCTATCTGCTTTAATGCATGATGCAACCCCACGTCGTGTTGACCTACTTTCAGTGTGTGAAAGTTAATCTGAAGAAGGCCTTTAGTACACAGCTATTGCAAAACGCACCAGAAGTCATTACAGCCGCAGTTTCCTCAAGACGTATGGGCGGACGGACGGACAGACAGACAAAGAGAAAGTCTGACAGAGAGACAGGCCGTTACCTCTACTGCAACAGGCTTTTCATGAAAATAAACAATGAGCATAAATAAAACATAGATATCATTATAGTTCATTCAGAACCAGTTATCAAATTGAGTAGAAATAGCCACGAAGCAGCAGTATACTCCAGGCGAATGGGGAACTAATGGACAAAGAGGCTGAGAAACAGGCAGAGCCACAGACAAACAGGCAGACAGACAGACAGAGAGACAGACAGACAAACAGGCAGACAGATAGACAGGCAGACAGACAAACAGAAAGAAGGACAGACAGACAAACAGACAGACAGTTGTCCGTCATTGACTTGGCCGTCATGGTCTGGGCCATCAACGACTTGGGCCGTCCTGACCCGCATTCGTTCTTTAGGGTAGAGGGTTTCCCTGCTTTGCTTCCCTGCTTTCAAACCGCAAGACTCAATATTCGGGCGATATTTGAACGATACAATATCGTGTCTTGCTTCGTGTTTCGCCGGATTCTCGCGTCTCGCTTCGTGTATCATGGTTTGAAATCTTCGTGTCTCGCCTGATTATCGTGTATCGCTTCGTGTCTCGCTTCGCATCGCGTGTCTCGACATTTGAACGCGAGGCACGATAATTGCGCGAGACACGAAGCGAGGCACGATATTTTACCGCGAGACACGAAGCGAGACACGATAATCCGGCGAAACGCGAAGCGAGACACGATATTTTGCCGCGAGATTTCGTGGCATGGGATTCTGCGACAGTGCGAGATCTTGTGTTACAATATCGTGCCTCGCTTCGTGTCTCGCGGGAATATCGTGTCTCGCTTCGTGGTTCGCGCAATTATCGTGCCTCGCCCTTGCCGTAAGAGGCACGATATTCCATATGGCTTAACCGGATTCCGTATGTTAGAGATTTACAAGTAATACAATCGCCCTGGGCCCAGTTGCTCGAAACTTTAACGGCCAATTAAGCTAACAGCCTGTTAACTTAAGATTTAAATAAAGCAAACACAACAAGCTACTTGCTTATCAAACATTTGGCACATTATTAAGCATAGCATTTTGTATAGAATATTCTCGCAGTTTAAAGTTGTAACGTTTCATTAACATAAATAAATCAATCCAAAATTTAACGCCTGTTAGCTTAACTCGCCGTTAAAGTTTTGAGCAACTCACCCCTGATACCTATTTATTGTTATTTTACCTGACGTGACAGGGTCAGATTTCGGTGAAATGTCGCCATAGACCTAACGTATCCCAATGCTATACTTAGAAAGCGTTGTCTGATTTATGTAATATCGAATTCAAACATCGGTATGATCATGTATAGACAACAAACAACATGTGTTTGATGTCATGCAGGGGCGTAGCTTCCTTAAGGCACTATGGGCACGTGCCTATACATTTTTTTCCACAGATGAAAAATTTTAATATGCCAAAAATGCAATAATGCAATACAAACATGAGAGTGGATGGGTTGAGGGGATCTTTCTTGGCTGTGTTGATACTTCATTGTTTAACGAGTCGATTACGCCAATATAAAATAAATTTCATGAAACACGCGCTTATTTTACAATTATTTTGTAGAATCGGGGTATAGCTGATAGTTGTTTGTAGCCACATACGAGTATAATTCTCCTGGCCAAATCATCGCTTACAGCGTCATTTTGTAGATTCCGCCTTTTTGCCTATACATTTGAACCCAAGCTTCGTCCCTGTCATGTGATTGTTCGGAGTAAAATTGGATGAATTAATGTTCTCTGCTATGAAATTGTGATGCTCAAAGAATCATTGGTTTAAATAAATATTGATTAAAAATTATATAACTTGACCATGCACGATGTTTCGTTCGTGACAGTTCGCCATTCTGCACGAAATAATTCTAAAGTCAATTATACTAAAATAGTGGTGTACTTTGTTTGGTATAAAGGTCAAATTACACCAAAACGGAAGTCACATCCTCAGGGTTACAGTTAAATAATAAACACATAGGGTTCAGTGTATAATGCATATGATTTTTAAAATACAGTTTAAATGATATGTTTTGGTATCAGTTTAAAGGTATATATGTAAGAAATAAGAAAAAAAGACAGTTTTAGGGATTACTTTATCTTAAATGGTTCCCAGCTTCATAACTTTTGGCCCATGTATTCATGCACAAAATGGCAGCCCCCATGCCTGTCAAAACCGGTGTGTTTATTCTAAGGTAAATATTTTGAGTTACAACGTATAGAAATTTTTGACATGCTGTTTTTTCAAAAGGTTATGGCCTTATCTTTCCAACAATGTATGGTGATATATTGGGAAGTCGCTTGGTCATGGTGAAAATTGAGCTCAAACATTGAATATTTTATGTAACAATTAAGGAATTTATTTGCGCATGCGTAACCTAAAACGGTAAATATGCTTGCTGAAGCGCGGAGGGAAGGATAGTACAAAATAGCAACACTTGAAAGATAAAATCAGCCTCGGTTGACATAACCAACAATCACCCCCTCAGCCATGTGTTTTATAAATACGTATAATGTTGGATGTTGTCAATTAACACATTACGTGTCTCTGATATTTCTCACTATCGGTTTTGACTCTGGGTCAGTACTTATTCATGCATGTAGCTATGTACGTAATGTCACTTAAAAGATACAGTTTTCCTTCATGGTTAAACTTATTCTATTAACGCACCCTTACAACTATAGTGGTAATCGAAGTATGCATTACACACATTAAATGTGCATTTAACTAGTTAACACAATTGACCGTTTCCATACGCCCGGATTCCGTATCAAAACAGAGCAATTCGTCTTCAAATATAATTACCATAGCGCAGTGGTTGTGACGTCACGCTCGTGTCTCATAAAAAAGTAGGTGGAAATTGCAACTGTGATTAGAAATCCGTCCCAACTTTCGATGATTCTCTAGTAAGTACGTTCGGTAGGCGTGTAAGCTGGGACACACTACGGGTCCTCACATAATGCAGCTTCGGCGCAGAAGCGATTGTATGCGGATGCGTCCGACATTGTACCTCACTTAGCAAGGTGAATGGAACTTGGGCTTTAGACACATTACATGATTACAGTACCTCACTTAGCAAGGTGAATGGAACTTGGGCTTTAGACACATTACATGATTACATTTGTTTAATGGTAAACATAAATCTCTCCCTAGTAACCAAACGTTTTGAGCAGATTTACCAAAAAAGCAATAACAGATTATATATATATATATATATGTATATATATAGTATATGTATAACCTCTATATGATAATATGTTGGATTTATATTACTTACCATGACTGAAAATGACCATTGGAACTGCAAAGATCAAGAAATAGAAACTAATATTCCACATTGCACATACACAAGCGAAAGTCAAGCCATCGATCACCGCTCAGACTGAACACAACTATTGCGTTAAATATCGCATTGCGAACACGGGTAGAATTACGTTCTTGTAAATTTAATAAAGAGTTTAAAGTACATTAGGTATAACAGATATTTTCTGAAAAGAATCGATTGTAAGCAGATAATGCGGTTGTAATTGTATGACTTGATCTGACACGTATAGTTGATGATTTAAAAATACAATTATCGGATCACTAATACCGGTAGTACTGTATACACAGGCCAATTGGATCTTTTCTTTTTTAGTTTAAACTTATTAATTTTAGCTCAATTGTGTCGAAAGCCACAGGCTTATTGAGACACTTTCGAGTCCGTTTCCTGGACAGAACCAGCACTTTCCTGTCGTTGTTTTGTCATTTGAAGTAGACATAAAAATCAGCGCAAAACAGGGGTAAGGATTAACACGGTGTACCATGGTATAGTCGCCTTATGCATGCACTTTTATTCCTTTTAATCAAAGCATCTAATACATCTAAACCATTATATTTAAAGGTTGTCAATTCCATGTTTAGACCAAAAGGAATTGTTTTTAAAAGACAAAAATTGCTCGCAATTGTATAGACAAAAATCATTGCATGATCGGAGTGCGTCGAAACGCCGACACAAAACAATATTGTATGTGATCTGGGGTTTTTTAACTTTTTTTTATATGGAATTCGAACATGACACGCGCATAATTTTCTATGGATGTTATAATTGAAATAAATTTCGCTTTATCGTTATTCATCTGTAAATAAACGACGATTTTTCGTTCTGATGCGTATATCTTACAACACTCGGGCTAAGGCCCTCGTAGTTCAATACATTCGCATCAAAACTCAAAATCGTTGTTTATTTACAGATGAACAACTCAAATCAAAAATTATTTCTTAAATAAATTTAGATGAAAGTTTTACCTAGGCGTAAAAAAATATGTTTGTTTCATGTTACATGCCCCCCAAAATAGGGTAGGTAGGTAGGGATTTTTTTATTATTATTTATTTTTTTATTTGGTAAATGGTCCACTTGAATATCCTAAAACTGAATAAATATTCAAAACATATCAGTAATATCTTTAAACATTGTTTATAAGTGGATACTATCAAAACAAAACACTTATTTATCCAAAAACACGTTTAATTATTGAAAAAGGTAAATAAAACAAAAATCAATCTGACAAACCCAATAAAATGTTCTAGTGTCGGGGCATTTTTAGGGTATGTCGGGTAACCTGAAACAAGCACATTTTTTTACGCCTTACTCATCAGTCTGAGGATGTTGCGATTTGCTGTGTGTCAATGTTCATTATTAATGAGTAGGTTGTATTTGATTTTAAATCAAAGTTTTCAGTAATTCACTGTTATTAGTGGGTAGGTTATGCATTTTTTCTTGTCCTTTTCAAATCAGTAGAAGTTATTAACTTTTTTTTTTTAAACAACTTAACAACGTAATTAATAAATTTCACATGTATGTCTCCATACACTAAGGCCATACCAATTTGATTCTATGTTTAGCGTCCTCGGGCTGGTAGGTTTTCGGATGCCTGAATGAAGAAAAAAAAAATTGACATTGTGAAAAATCGATTTAGAAAGCGTATGTAAAATATGGAAAAACATGGGAAAAAATACTGTTAGGTGTTTTTATCAATAGTTGTACAAATAGTGTGTAACTAGTCAATTTACACAGTTAAAATACTGTGTTACAGTAGGTTCCCAATATAAAGATGATAAATAACAGTTTTGCAAGTAAGCATTTGCTTTCGCTTGTACCACTGCCATGAATTAGTTGTGAAAGTAAAATGTATTGTTTGTTTTTTCCTGCCTGGTTGTTAGATTTCGAAAAATCATGTGGACGCAAAACATAGAATCAAATTTGTATGGCCTAAAGGAATGTCGATAAACAGGTGAGTTTATTAATCTCCGTGCAAGACTGTCTACTTCCTGTGTTCGGAAAATTGGTACACTTATCTGTTTTAAGAAGGACATTCAAAAGAGTGGTATTCTCATTATATGTGTGACATTTGAAAATATATTCACTCTTTTCAAAGTACAATTATCAATATACATGTACCTGAAACAGAATATATAATGTATCATATAAATTCCTTGCATTATTTGTACATGTCTATTGGAATGAAGGTGGAAAGTCGCTGGCAACATCGTTTTTGTTGTTGGTTTATGTAGTTACAACGTCTGTCTATATGCATATACATAAAGGTGACAATAAACTACATAATAGACAAAGTTGAGTTAGTGAGTTATTTAAAAGACTCAATCAATAAGTGTTTGAAAAAAAAAGCCAAGTATGTGACCACAATTGTGGCGCGTCGCGAAAAAACCGGACTTAATGCATGTGCGTAAAGTGTCGTCCCGGATTAGCCTGTGCAGTCCGCACCGGCTAATCCAGGACGGCACTTTCCGCCTAAAGTGGATTTATGTTTAGAAGAGACGTCCTTGAAACAGAAAATACCATAAAAGCGGAAAGTGCCGTCCTTGATTAGCCTGTGCGGACTGCACAGGCTAATCCGGGACGACACTTTACGCACATGGATTATGACCTGTTTTCTCACGACGAGCCACAATTAGGTTTTTCTGGCGTATACTTAGGTAGACGTACGCCTTTTACAAATGCATCTCACGCACATAATTATTGTTACAAATGTTGATGCTAAACGGATATAACAGAGATATAGGATCTGACACGAGTTGTCATTTCATACCGTAATTTATTAAATGAGTTCAGTTTAATTGACGAGTTTAATACACTATGGTATGAAATAACAACGAGTGTCAGGTCTTTTTTACCACATGCTTTTAAACGAAAAAAAAAACACGTATAAGTTTACCAAAAGATGTTGATAAATCCTAAAAGTTGTGTTCTGACGTGACGTCATTTCATGTTGACGACGTCATTTCACCAAATAACGTCATGCGATTGGTCAGTCATAGAATATGCAGCCAATGAAAACGCTCAAAATATTATCTTACACATGTGTAAGATAAACAATATTCGTAATGGCTGTGCACGGAAAATAATGTATAGCATGCGATAAATTTCTATACAAAGTTGACGTAGAACAGCACCAGCCCTATCAAGATAACAACAACAAGTGTGTTAAACAAGGGTCCAGGTCCCTTCTCATCAGACGGAAGGTCACATTTCCGGGTATCCAGGGGCCTGTATGTCCGGTCCCACTGGGCAAGAATGCATTCCCGGGCCCCGGGCCATTTCCCGGGACCCATCAGGCGGAACTGGTAGGGCGTGGCAGGCCCGAAAAAACACGTGAGAGCTAGTTTGGGGTCTTTGAAGAATAGCTGGACTGAAAGGAAGGAATTAAACGTGTCTGATTATTCGGCTTCAATGTATGCATATCATAATGTTAGTAAATAAGGCGTAAACAAATATGTTTGTTTCAGGTTACATGCCTAAAAAATTAGGGTAGGTAGGTAGGGAATTATTTTTTTTATATATTTGGTAAATGGTCAACTTGAAGATTTTAAAACTGAATGAATGTCTCTTATATTATAAAACATTGTTTTGAATGGGATGCTATCAAAACAAAACACGTATTTATCCAAAAAAAATTTAATTATAAACAAAAAAATAAAAAGTATTTTATTAATCAACTTTAAAAGTCCTAACATATTTAAGGTTTAAATATGAATGTTTGTGTTTTTGTATTTTATATTTCAAGATGACGTAAAAACGTCCATATTTCCAATTTCATATAGGAAAAGTTCAATTGACCAATCAAAAGAGCTAAATTTCAGACAGGCATCGAAAGTTCATACAGGCACTGGTTTTAGCCAATCACAACGCTAATTGTAATTTGTTGGTTTATCATCGTTAACAAGGCCTGGCAGAGAATCGGAATCCTCCGTTCTTTAAAGTATGTACTATCCCGCGCAAGCCTTTATTCGACCCCTCTTAGAGTACGCTCATGGAACGCTGCAAGTAAGCATTTTGATGATCCTTTTCTGATGTTCGGCTTTTGCTCTTCGAATAAGGGAGGTTGTTTGATTTCTCGTATTTCGAAAGTTGGCCCATGCAATTTGATCATTTGATATTTTTGCGATTCTATGTAGTCGTTTGCGCTTCCGTATCATGTGGCGAATTTCACTATTGATCCATGGTATATCGTTTGGTCTAATGGTAACTGTTTTGTTTGGAATACTTAGTGAAGCTGCAGATAATATGACATTAGAAATACTTTCGGCAAGTCCAGATTTTCACTATTCAAAGCTGAATTCCAATCGGCAGAGTTGAGATGATGCCTATACTTGGTGTAGTCGGCTTTTTTGTAAAGCCAGATGTGACGCTTATAACAGGTTTGAGCTGGTTTTCAGAACTTTAAGACAGAGACAATGGGGCAATGAAAGCGTATTAGATCTGGAATAAAGGAATCTGCAACAAAACTGGAAAGGACGTGTTGTGTGTGTCTTACAAACATGAGGTCTATAAGTGAACTAGACAGTTCAGTAAAGTGAGTCGGAGAATTGATCAATTGTGTTGCATTGTATGAATTAATCAGTCTACTCATTTTGTTGGACTGTAAGGCTTCTGTGTTTATGTTGAAGTCGCCGGTTAGTATATTATCGTAGTGTTCATTAAAGGCCTGGTCGAGACTGTGCTCCATGTTCAACCACCAATTAGAAGTTTGCACTGGTTGATATGAATTTCAACCCAAAGGCCTTCGAGGCCATCTACGAATAGATCTGGACGTTCAACAGATTTAAGTGTGTCGCGAACATATATTGCAACTCCTCCGCCAACTCTACCTCGTCTGTCGCAGCGAAACGGAGGACTGAAATTGGGTATTGACAAATCGTCGTTAGATATAGTTGAATTAAGCCAAGTTTCGGTGAAAACTAGGACGTCGTAGGGCTGTGCCTCAATTTCAAGAATATCAATTTTGGGCTTCAAGCTTTGAATGTTCAGGTGCATTATAGCTAAACCATTAGAGGTGAGTTCTGTGTAGGATTGAAAGAGGGGATCAGACATGTTTGGGTCAGAAGCAGGACCAGGATTAGTTTCAACATCACCAGATCTACAGATAAGCAGAGAGTGTAGATAGAGAGCAAATATCACTAAGTAAGTAAATAACCTGGATCTGCGCGTCCAGGGCAGTGGCGTCGTGTTCATACAGATTTCAAGTGAGTACATACTATGGGGGTAAGAAGTCATGCAGATAGATTATGGACGCCATGTGGATAAAGATCAGGCACAAAGAGAGCGGGACACGGATCTGGAACCGACCGAGATCCACAGAAAGGTGTGTGACATTATGAATAAGTGTAGGAAAAAACATTGGCAATAGTATGCAGAGCGACATTGAAGTTTTGGGCGTTGTGGGCAAAAGTAATATACTTTATTCTTTATTGTTCATTTCGGTACACGTCGAATGCGGTAGATCAAAGTTTAGAGTTAATCTCTAAGCATATGGAAAATATATTATTTTGAAAAATGTCGCTATTCCATACGTGTAGTTTCTTAAGAAGTTAACATGGCATGTTGCTAATTCTGTATAATCGTGCTTAAAAGGACAAGGTAAATTGTATAATATATGGGCGACACATGTTTCCTAGAAAAAGGATAATTTTGCCAATTGACGATTAATGTCACACCACGTAGATTAAACTCGACGCAGATTAGGTTCGACGCAGAAATGCCGTTAACCATAAACTCCAACATGAAAAACTTTTAATATGTTTACAATAATACATGGGATGGTAAAAACTGATTTTCTGGAATAGAAATTACATTGATATTACTCTATGATAAGTATTTTTTTTAAAGCATACCTTGTTAGCAACCTTGACAATTGTATTGAGAGTTATTAGTTTTAGACTGTATTACCCAAACACATTAAGACTTACACAATTTTGAGAGAAAAAGTATTTTGACTAAATAAGTGTTTTTGTGAACGGAGACACTTAGATTCGCAAGACTTTATTGTAGAATTGTGCAATCAGTTAGTGTTTACACAATTATGGACCAACTATGTACTTATTTTCTGTTGTTAGCTACAACTACTTAATACAGTGTCGTTTGAAATCTGTAGTAAACATAAGCATTCAAAAAAGTAAAAAAGATGCATACTCTTATTATTTGAAGAACTATCGTACAATAGACTTGTTTGATTGGTGCTACATGTTATGTGTATTCATAAACATAATCAAGACACGCAATTTAATTATGTAAAGAATTATCGTATGCATGTTAATGTATTCATAAATGTAAACAAGCTCATATTATTTTAATGTAAAGAAATCGTACAATAGATTTAGTATGTATTCATAAAAGTAGACAAGACACATATTCTTATTATATTTTCTGCTATTAATGTGAGACTTCCATTTTAATGTAAGTATTACATTGCTGTACACGTGTTGAATGTGATAATTGATAAAACGAGAGTATTCAGTCTTCAAATAATAAGTCAACAGGTAAATAAGATGAGTCGCTGTGTACACATGTTATCGATCGTTGCTATACAATAAAGATTAAATTTGTCAGTGACGGGAGAAGTGGCGAGAGTGGATACGCCAAGTTAATGTCGGAGGTATACTGTTCAAAATAGGTTACACGCTACGACTGAATCTGGCGAGATGTTCCATGACCTCGCACCTGTGTCCTTAACAAGGATGAGACCGTTTGTTGTCCAGACTTCATTGTTTCTTGAGATCGCAACACATCTTAACTGAGCGTGGTGTTTTTTCTTGTCAACGATGGTACCGACTACCACGATTAGGATGCACGATTAGATACGATTTGTCGCGCTTTGTTACAATTCAATAAGATCTGATACGATAATCCCGATGGACAATTGATCGCAGTTGATCGTGTTAATCGTAGAGAATTTTTGAACCGTTCAACATTATTCTACGATTAACACGATTGCCACGACTGACCTCAAGATCTGATAAGATCTGATAGGATCGCCACAATTGGTCCAAGATTAAGACCACAATTTCAATCGTGACGCGAATCGTGATAGTGGGAACCTAGCATTACATAGATTAGGCTAACATCCCACCATATCAGCGAGTTCACTTACCTAGGTAGGCTAACATCCTACCATCTCAGCGAGTTCACTTACCTAGGTTAGGCTTACATCCCACCATCTCAGCGAGTTCACTTACCTAGGTTAGGCTTACATCCTAACATCTCAGCGAGTTCACTTACCTAGGTAAGGCTTACATCCCACCACATCAGCGAGTTCACTTACCTAGGTTAGGTTTACATCCCACCATCTCAGCGAGTTCATCCATGAATACCAGGTATTCCACTTGTATGGTATGACGTGGCGAGCGGTAGAACCTCTCTGCCATCGCCTGCCGCTTGTTCCGAATATTCTCCCACATGACCTTCCGGTTAGGTAGAGTTATCTCACCCTGGAGAAAAGAAAACAAACAATAATGAACGAACGTTATAGTTTATTACTTTATGACATGAGCCTCTTTAGTTCAATATTAGTTAACAAAAACAAAAACAGGAACGAACATACTTAGCTAAATTTTAAGTGTTTAACAAAGGCCGCGTAGTTTTACTAAATTATACGTGTTTTGTTGAAACCGCAAAACACTAGATTCTATCAAGAATACAAACTAGATTGTGTACCTTAAACACTTTTGTTGCCAGTCGACATTGCATTTCACACAGTGGCATAACGGCTCCTAACGGCTGGAAACAACCAACAATTGCTAGAGTGTGCGTTTCCAAATCTGGGGGATACATGTACTTGTATAACTGCACATTGTTGTCCTTAACTTCTGTAATGCTACTGTCCAGAAATGGAAATCCGAAAACGTATCCAGTTGCGAATATTACAACATTAATATTTTCCACCGCTGTTCCATCTTCGAATATCACCCCAGTTTCTGTGAATTCGTGCACATTGGCTTTTACAATTACTCCCCCGGATATAATCCTATTTGGAAGTTCGTCGTTCAGAGTCGGTTGGGCAGCAAACGGTGGATGTTTCGGCTGAAGGCCATATCGTGCGTGATTAAAGCGCTTATTGAAGTATGTCATCGCTTGTTTGGCAAGGTATTTCTTCGGGTAAAGCTTGCGAATGCCTTGGACAAACCGAGTCGTGTGCAACATGTCGATGGGGTCACCATGTTCGGCCACCCTGTTGAAAAGCCACGCACCAGACCTTGTGCTAAGGTATATCTAAATAATACAACGTAGTATGACGTAAAGTTAGATAAAGAATGCGTGATGTATATCTAGTGTAATGCATTATGAGGTATATCTAGATACATTTGCGCAATGTTTCTTGAAGCATATCTAATTATAACGAGTACAATGTCGTGTTTTACTTTCTAAAGTGTCAATGAGACGAATCAATTCAAGTGATTTACTGGCAATAACTCACGCAATAAATATGCATTATAATTCTAAAAAATCAACAAAAGCCAATTCATCGGTTTAAAATGTAACAATGTGAAATCCTCCGTAAATCACCATAACGTACACAATAAATACGCATTATAACTCTTAAAATATCAACAAAAGACAATTTAATTGCAATGGTTGAAATCCTCCGTAAATTTCCATTTTGCGACGCAATATAGATTAAAAGGCGTACAAAAATATTTTTATTTCAGGTTACATGCCCAAAACATATCGTAGGTAAGTAGGGATTGATTTTTGATAAATGGTCAACTTGAAGATTCTTAAACTGAATGAATATTCAAAACATATGGTGAATACTCTTAAACATTGTTTTGAAGTGGATGCCATCAAAACAAAACACTTATTTATTTAAAACAACATTTAATTATTGGACAAAAAGTCAATAAAACTAAAATATATATCTAACAAACTCTATAAAATGTTCTATGGTCGGGGCAATTTTTTGGGTAGGTCGGGTATCCTGAAACAAACATATTTTTACGCCTTACACAAATTTGGCGAATTCATCTGATTGTCACTATAATTATTAGATCTAGTCTTTACCTGTGAGGTAATTCTACTCAGTTCTACGGCCACATCACCGCCAGAATTCCCGATTCCGACTATCAGAACCTTTTTGTCTTCATAACCCCGATGATCCTTATATTCGTGCGTATGTACCACTTGACCTTTGAACCTTTCGAGACCGGGAAATGGCGGCACGCTTTTTTGAGCGTAATGCCCCGTGCAAACCAGCACGGCACCAAAGGTATATGTCTCGGTCTCCGATGAGTTGGTACCTTTGACTGTTACGACCCAGCTACCTTTGGTTAACGCTGGCTTTACAGACAACACCTGTCGGATATATGTGTTGGTAAATACATGTTTCTTGTATGTTAAAAATAATTTAAAATAATTAAACGGATTGGCATGGATACTTAGGCAAAGACACGTACTTAAAGAGATAATCAAGATAGCGCTTCTAAAACTGAACAGAAAACAGAATAATAATGTTTTCTGTATGAATATATGGTGGCATAGAACTGCCTTAAGATAACTACTTAAGGTTCGCGAAAATTTTCGTGTTATCATTAAGTTTCGTGTTGTTTATCTTATATCTTAATAGCGTTTGCGACTTTTTTTCGACATCAGATATTTATTTGCTTTATGAAAACAAAGTCGTGAAACTGCCCAGAACAGACATCCGAATTTCAGTTAATAAATACGTATCTGGTATCACAAATATTAACTAGTTAAAATTTGCGTTGTAAATGTAAGATAATTATCACGATAATATTCGTGTTAGATAACTGGCAACGTGAATTGGTTTGCGAATACATGTGCGATACATGAAAATTAAGTGGTATCACGAATATTAACGTGTTACGATTTGCGTTGTAAGATAATTATCGTGATAATATTCACGTTAGTAAGATAATGTGGAAGACCTCGCGCACCAATTCAGTGGTAACACAAATATTATCTAGTTAAGATTCGCGTTGTCAGATGATTATCATGATAATATTCGTGTGAGTAAGATAATGCGGAAGACCTCGCGCACAAATTAAGTGGTATGGCGAATATTAACGTGTTAAGATTTGCGTTGTAAGATAATTACCGTGATAATATGCGTGTTAGATAACTGGCAACACGAACTGGTTTGCGAATACATTTGCGATACATGAACATTAAGAGGTATCGCGATTATTAACGTGTTAATATTTGCGATGTAATATAATTGTCGTGATAATATTCATCTGATAGATAACTGGCTACACGAACTGGTTCGCGAATACATTTGCGATACATGAAAATTAAGTGGTATCGCGAATATTAACTAGATAAGATTGGCGTTGTAATATAATTATCATGATAATATTCGTGTTAGATAAGTGGCAACCCTAATTGGTTTGCGAATACATTTGCAAGACATAAACATTACGTGGTATCATGAATATTAACATGTTAAGATTTGCGTTGTAAGATAATTATTGTGATAATATTCGCGTAAGTAAGATAATGCGGAAGACCTCGCGCACAAATTATGTGGTAACACGAATATTATCTTGTTAAGATTCGTGTTTTCAGATAATTATCGTGATAATGTTTGCGTTAGTAGGATAATGACTTCGCGCCGAATTAAGTGGTAACACGAATATTATCTAGTTAAGATTCGCGTTGTCAGATAATTATCATGATAATATACGTGTTAGTAAGATAATGTGGAAGACCTCGCGCACAAATTAAGTGGTATCGATAATATTAACGTGTTAAGATTTGCGTTGTAAAATAATTATCGTGTTAATATTCGTGTTAGATAACTGGCAACAGGAACTGGTTTGCAAAGACATTTGCGATACATAAAAATTAGGTGGTATCGCGAATATTTACTAGATAAGATTTGCGTTGTGAGATAATTATGAAGATAATATTCGTGTTAGTAAGATAATTCGGAAGACCACGCAACCCCAATAAAATGTATTTAGTGTCAGTTCTGGGCACTTAAAGGCCATTTAGTATAATAATAAATATCTTGCAGGAAAATAATCGCAAAGTCTATCTTAATATCAAGATATATATCATGATAAATAAGTGGTAACACGAATCTTTTCGCGAACGCTAAGTACATGTAGTTAACACGAATATTTTCGCGAACCTTAAGTGGTTATCGTATGGCAGTTCTATGCCACCATATAAATATAATTTAATATATGTATTTCAGCGAAACTCTAATAACAGAGTATACACGTTTAATGCATAAAAAAAGTAGTTTGAAACTATGATCAAAGTAGCGTGGCAGGGGAGGTCACTGTGATTTTGCCATGACAAATGCGATACTTGCTCTCGATATTTTTCGGTACTAAAGACCCCGGTTATCGCCGAAGTCTAATAAATAACAAGTTATACTAGCTCTGACGCATTAACCTGACACTCGTGAACGCTATAAGCATACATAACGCTTTTTTTTCCTATATTTATACTAGGTTTTGTTATTTTGCGTGTTAAATTATACCATATATACATATATTTGTATTTCAGTGAAATACTCTTTAATCGACTTAAAGACGTTCGCAACAACAAAAAAATTAATGGGTAAATTTCTCCTTTTGCTTCATTTTTTCATTTCTAATGCCCATTCAAAATAAATATTTTTAATAGTAAAAGTTCATAAAGCATATGTAATAATCAAAAACACACTATGCAATGTATTTCCAACAAATTTAGTTCAGAAATGATCCATTAAATATCTTCATTCTATTGATACGTTGTTTATGTCTGTTAACACGAAACAGGAAAAAGGCTACACAGGTACCCTATATGAAATCCAATATTCCCCAAACAAGTTCGGTTAGCCATTCTGTTTATTAATGTTTTGGTGTAAATATACATTGGTGCATGTCCGTGAGAAAGTTTAAGAAAATCTGTCGTTTGGAACAAAATATGCATTTGATAAAAATGAAGTTTCAGAAAGCATTATTAGTTCCCATTTGACACACTTAAATGTTCAGTCAAATTCATTATTAAAGCAGTAAATGTAGGTAAAACGTTTTTATTATCAACATACACATGTATATTGCCAAACAAAGCTTGTACAAACATATCAGTTGAAAGAACCATAGCCTTGTTTGAAATATAGCTATCCTATATACTTAAAACATTGACAAACATCCAAACTGAAAAAGGGGCTTCGACAGTTACCGTATGCAAAACCCAATATTTCCGGAACAAGGCCGGTGACCCCTATTTTTTAAGACTGTTTTAGTTTCAGTATACAATGACGCATGTATGTGGGATCTTTCAACAAAATCTGTCGTTTGGAACAAAAGATATTCGTATATTTGATAAATTTTTTGATGTTTTCACGGGCAAATTTAATGCAAAATTCTCCTGGTTAAGCGTACATTACAAGTAATTTGGTAAATGATAACTGTAGATAAAGCGCGTTTTATCATTAAACTGCACTTGTATATTACCAAACGAAACATATGCATTTAAAAATCTCAATCTTTCTTTGGATATAAACGCTTTATATAATTCAACATTCTAAGTAACACAAACTGAACAAAGGCTTCGACAGGTACCGTATTTAAAATTCAATATTTCCGGAAAAGGGCCGGTGACCCCTATTTTTTAAGACTGTTTTAGTTTAGGATACATTGATGTATGTTTGTGCCAAGTTTTAAGAAAATCTGTCGTTGGAAGAAAAACTGAAGGAAATTGTTGCGAACGTCTTTAACTCGATTCAAATACGGAAATTAATATATTCATCATAACGGATTTGTTATATATTCATACAAAAATGTAATTGTCAGGTTAACGTGTACGAGCTATATACCTACTTCTACATTGAGTTGTATGTACGGCTTCAGACGGAAGGTATCCGTATACATGTGCAGGTACTTGTCCACCAGGGTGTTGTGCATGTAGATGGGGAACTCGGCAGGCACGGGGAAGTCGCTGAATGACATCATCTCCTTCGACGTGTTCACCACTGTGGACTTCATCACGCATGCCTGAAATAAAAATGACGTTATTGCGCATGCATGAAACAATATGACTTCATTGCGCATGTCTCAAACAACATGACATAATTACGTTTGTCTGAAACATTATGAAACATTATGGGGTCATTACGTATGCCTGAAATAATAGTATGCATGCCTGCAATAAATTAACGCTATTGTGCATGCCTTATACAATATAACGTCAATACATGTGCCTGAAAACTGATAGGCTTTTTAGCCTATACATAATCATTACCTGAAACTATATTGAATTCATGATGGATGCAGGCCTAAAATAATACAGACTTCAATGCGCATACTTGAAACCATAGAGACTTCATTACGAATGCTTGAAAGCATAATAATAGACTTCTTTACGCATGTTTGAAACCATGTAAACTTCATTAGGCATGCATAAAACAACATAGACTTCATTACGCATGCTTGGAATCCTGCATAATTAATTGCGAATGCCTGAAATAATATAGACTTTAGTATGCATGCATGCTAGAAACAACATCATAACATGTGTCCACAATATAATACGCAATCCGGTTAGTGCCATATGCAATATCGTGCCTCTTATGGTGAGGGCGTGACACGAGAATTGCGAGTCTCCCTTCGTGTTTTAATTTTTCTGACACGAAAACCGTTCGTAACCTGCGTTTACGTAAAACATTTCAGAATTTATTTTCAGAATTTATTGTACACATGTAAATATAGGCCTCCGGCCCAGAATATAACATATACAACAGTTACAATACATATTGAAATATACCACATTGTGCTCATAATAGTCATAAAATTTAAATATCTGGCACAGAATACCATGTATTTATCCGGCACATAATCCAACATCTATTACATACATTATGGTTTCAAATCAATTCAGATATGCCAATGTGTTTTCATTCTGGTAAAACAATTTAAATGTCGGACCCAGAATACAACATAAGCAGTTTCCTATCAATTCCGATAGTTCTGTTTTCATAAAGAGCAATATAAAATTGTATCGTTCCGATATAGAGTACAGCATAATTATAACAGTGCAATGAATACAATTCAAAGAGGCCAATGTGTCACTTCATAGACATCTATTATGCATAGATTGAGATATTTAGTAAAACAATACATTTGCAATCAAAATACACTACTGTGGTTTTGTAATGACTATACGATGCATGTATGAGGCCCTGAATACAATATATAACCATTTCAATACAGTTCAAATAAGCCACTTTTTTATGATGACAATGCAGTTATCTATTTTAAATAGCGTTCATTAGTTTCCAAACATAGAATGTTAATTGTTTTATAATAAAAATATCAGTGCTACTCATCAACACGTTAAAAGACATTTGGTTTCTCTGACCACTATACCAGTTATATAGGTAACTGTTTCGTAGATCATTATACTGAGGGCAATCAAAGAAAATATATTTATATCACCCACATCTTGGGCCACCCAACCAAAACCAAAACCAAATTTGAACAAAAGATCCTTGACACACGTTGCCCAATTTTTCCTACCAATGTCATCCAAAGACTTCAGCATTTGTAACAATTAACTGGATATCTATGATTCGGCATTTGTAATAGATGACACCAATATGTTATACATTTTAAATAATATACGTAGCAAAGTGGCATTCTACCACACTCTCCTAACACCATGCTATTATTAACTGTAGAATTAACACCAATAAAGTATTTGCAAAATTCAACGTGTGACCTTTCAATTATTTCACAGTAATCATAACCCCATATTCTGGCTCCGACTGTAAGTATAGGCATGACCATAAAGTTTAAAAATGTCAGAATGTGTAAATTATCCAAAGGGACCTTGGAATTGTTGTATAGAAAAATTGCTTTGCGTGCTTGTGCCACCCACTTAGTTTCAGCAGTTGTCCACGATAACTCAGGAGTAAATAACAGACCCATGTATTTATATACTGCCACTACTTTAACCTGTTGACCATTTAAAAACCATTTATCATAGTTATGTAAAGGGCCACCATTTCGAAATACAATAATTTCTGTTTTGTTCAAATTCACTTGCATACCAGTATCTTCACAAAAGTGTGATACAGCGTTTAGCTGTAATTGAAGGTTACATGCCGGCCCAAGAGAATCACTACGAACGTTTGAAGTTTAAAAGTCATCGTAATTAAATTACGGTTACATAGCCGTTGTGAGCAAAAGCCAAATCGGTCTATATAATAACTGTACATCGACACCATGCGTATATAGTCATTATATAAATACAAGGCATATGCATATTTACTATTACAGATTACTCTATATCGAGCTTGCAGAATATACATTGTAACTTTGGATGGACGAATGCTATTTATATACTACAATGTACATGTATTATGCCTACATCAGGAACTTACTGCCGAAACCAGAAACTAAAGTCTTGCTGTCGATACCAGAAACTTTCTTCCAATGTTGGAAACCTACTGCCAATATTCAATTGCTTGAGGTAATGGAGGTAAAAAGTACGTTTATTATAAATGGCTATCAAAACCTGTATAGGGCGTTTTCTGATTTATATCTATGTTAGCATCGCCAGTAGCCAAAATAGCCATTGGCTACTAAAATGTTGTAAACGTATTTGAAAATGAGGTATAGGTACTTCCACATATTCTGGGGAAATTATTTCAAAATGACAGGTATTTTTGCTAATTTGAAAACTTGTGTTCTTAATTTTCATTTTTTGGCACTTACCTAGTCATATGCAGTTTAAAATTTAACTTCTATAGGTAGTTTTTAAGAGTTTACCAACCTGCCCGTCCTCCACCTCTTCGGTGTAGTGCCACAGTCCGCCGATGTACCCGGCCTTCTCAAAACACATAGGTTCGAGCCCTTCGTCCAGGCAGCACTTGACTGCAGTCAGGCCGCTAACACCCGCTCCTATCACAGCCACGCGCTTGCTGGGCATTCGTGTTAGTTACAGCACCTTAGAAACACAAGCATTATTAGTTAAATCACCTTAATAACACTTACAAGCCCACGAATTACGTTCTTTAAACGTTGCTAATACATAATATGTATTAGCAACTATTATTAGCAAATATTATTAACCAAAAACCTATAGAAAACAAAGTACTTAACTGTGTACACAAACACTACTTAGTAGTACTTCACTGCAAAACTCGAAATTCAGCATGAATAGTTCATTCTTGCCGGTTAAATTACTTCCACATTTTATTCATTATTATTTGCTCTTGTTTCGCAAGAGTTAATTTTAATCGTCCTCACAGTCACTGTTTTATAATATAACTATGTGGCGCGTCGTGAGAAAACCGGCCTTAATGCATGTGCGTAAAGTTTCGTCACGGATTAGCCTGTGCAGTCCGCACAGGCTAATCCAGGACGGCACTTTCCGCCTAAAGTGGATTTATGTTTAGAAGAGACGTCCTTGAAACAGAAAATACCATAAAAGCGGAAAGTGCCGTCCTTGATTAGCCTGTGCGGGCTGCACAGGCTAATCCGGGACGACACTTTACGCACATGCATTAAGTCCGGTTTTCCCACGACGCGGCTCCTATGTACCCACTATCTGTAGTACAATTCCAGTTTATGTATGCCACAAAATTCGCATCTTCATTTCTGAATTACAGTATTAGGTACAATGAGTACACCAATCAGGCCTAGTAAAATCGTAATATATGCACGTTGGGCACTAAGGACATGTCAAAGCATACGTATTAGCATATAGGTCACATTTAAGTACGTCCATAAATAGATCATCGCGTATCACAATCGGTTAGCGACGATGGTATCCCTGCGATGTATGTTCCCGAATGTGGCCATTATGTAAAGAATTCACCTGCTCTATGTGAAGTCCGTGTAAAGTTACAGATTTAATAGTGAAATTGTATCAACCCTTCATGCGCGTAGCTGCCTGTGCGAGAGTACGCGGCTGAATCCACATGGTTTTGACCAAAAATCGTTATATTCCAAATAACCCTTAAATTGTACAGTTCGCTGGCAAGAATGCCAGAAAATTAGGCTTCTGTTAATCGCGGGGCTTGTATTTGTTTGATGTTTCAGCTCCATTTCTGAGTAAAATGTTAAAATTAAAGTTGTTGTTTTTATAAGTTATCCTAAAAATGTAGATATTAAGTACATAATAACGCATCTTATAATGCTAAAATAGGAGTGGCTGCATACCCGAAACAATATTATGAATGCTCATGAATATTGGGCTAGCTACGCCCCTGGCCTTGAAAATACAATATGGGAAACTCCAGCTGCATCAGAGGGAGAGAACCCCTATTAAAGCAGCAGTCCAGAAATATGCGAATACAGATAACACTTTGCAGAAATCCTTTCTAATGGACGTCGTAATCAAATAGAAATCCAAACCCTGACAGCGTAGAAAGACGTTTGGCGACAAACGAAACTAAAAGCATGTGAATTATGAGTACATTTTTGCTAAAAGGAAACATTTGTTTGAATAAAGTTCCATTTCCCACCTTTAAACTTTATAATATGGCTTCTTATTCAATAGTATACGACATCATATGAAAACTAATTTGTAAGTAACGAAAACATATTTTGTTCGAGCTAATTATCTTATGCAAACGGAATTATATACATGCCAGTTAACAGGTCAATCTGCAATGGCCAAAATAACCGCTGAAGCGTAGTAGCTAGGCGCACTGATTGTTAGTGTTTCTTAGCCAAAGATCTAATGTTTATTTATAGATCTACTGAGTCCAAATAGATCATACGAAGCAAGCTCTTTATTGTCCATAGTACAGTTTAAAATTAATAAATTGCAGCAATTTGTTGTCAAAATATTCAGAATGAGAACTGGTAACAAGAAAAAACAAACGAGTCAAAAATAACCAATATAGAGCATTAATTTGGTGATCTTATTCCAGGACACTCCAGTAAATATTTCGGTTACATACAAGAAAATAGCAAAAGTGGTGGTGTCATTAGCTTTAAGTTATTTTTTTTAATAAATTGACATTTTACAAACGTAATTGTAATAAATCACATGATATACACATTATAAAACATATTACATACATTATCTTAAATAATTAAAATGTAAGAAAACGGTTGTGAATTTTTTCTGTTTTGATGAAGAACCCTTTGTGGTTTCGATTTACTGACTAATAGCCTGCAAAGAAAAGAAGTCGTTTTCCGCGATACCTGTTTTGGAAATTACCCTCTCAAAAGACCGTTGGCTTCCGCCAACAAGCTAAAAACGCATAGAAAATTTGAAATCGGCAAAATAATAACGTTTTGGTAACTTTTTATCTTAAAATTATCTGTATGCGATAGCTGGTGATACCTTTGGAGTAAATCAGCATACATGTACGTCAGTCGTCATTTACGTTTATTAGAAATAATGCCAATTTAAGATGTATTGAATTATTTCTACGGACTGCGACTTTAACATAAGATGGTCATTTATTTAAGGCAATTGACCAACTGTCAATACTACACAACACAAAACAATACAATACAGAAACGAAACAAACACACATAAAAACACAACTCATGCAACTAAAATTGTATGATTAAAATTGTCTGATTAAAATTGTATGATTAAAATTGGACCGCCTTAGAAAGATTACTGTAATGCAATGCACTTTGGTTTAACCGGTTCAAAGGCTTGTCGCACGTCACACATGGCCCAGATTACTGTAATGCAATGCACGTTGGTTTAACCGGTTCAAAGGCTCGTCGCACGTCACACCTGGCCCAGATTATTAACAGTACACATAAATGTAAATAAAAAATAACCCTATAGCATTGCTTTTCAAATTAAATGGTGATAAAAGGCACTACAGCATTACTTAAATTAATCAAATTTCAATTAAATTACTCAACGGTTGAACATTAACAATAGCAACAGAGCTGCAACTCTCTGACTCTGAGACACGACAAAATGGAGTAAAACAGTAGCAGCTACATCCCAGCTTGTTCATAACATGTTAAGACCTAGCTTCATATAGTAAATATTCCAGATCATTGTCATCGCATTTCAGGAAAATTGCCGCAATACATGGTGTAAAAGCCCACATTCCATTTCGTCTAAAAAAAATTCTGTCGTTCTTAAATGAGATATGTTGCGCATGCGCAAAGCAGTTTTTGTTGCGAATGCTTTCCGGCAAAGCAGAAGTTTTTACTCTGAGTGAAAAAATCGACAGCGTCGAAAGACAGTTGGCGAGAAAAGAAACTACACGCAAATGAATTGTGAAAGTATTTTTACCATAAGGAACATTTATTGAAGTAAGTCACCTCTCTGTTATATAACTTCTACAAAACAAATCTTGAACCTCATAACTATACACTCTACTTGAAATAAAGTGATATAAGCTGGTATTTGACCTAATTGAAGATGGAGATCCAGGCCACTGGCTTTTGCAAATTAAAACTTATATAGCGCGCGTCTAATTCAATGCTGTGTACCTACGACATTCTCTTTTTTGTTATTCGTGCAAAACCATTAAATGTAAAACCATTAAAAAACAGAGTTATATGCATACAAGTAAATCTACAACGGGTAAAAATAGTCGATGAATCGTATAAGTTCAAACAAATGTTAAGTGCTTTTTATCACAAGCGCTATGCTCGGTAAATAATAATTTAATTAAAAATAAGTTAAATTAGTAAAATACATTCAAAACTCTCTTTAGAAGCGCATGGCTTTTCCACAATTATTATGCTTACGTCAAACATATATAGCAATAGTCAATCGAGTGGTTACAATTGCTCAGCTGGTTGTACTGAGTCAATACGCTATTGTTAAACTTACGCAGTATGATGTAATACGCATTTAACGAGTAAACATCACAAACAGATATGCTATCATACCTATGTGGATAGACAGAAGATGAATTCATTTGTAGATGCGGACTAAATGGATTATTATTATTGTTTATTAGCGTTTTAAGTCGGATCTATTTCGTGTCACCTATTCAAGGAAAGTAGCATCGATAACAGGAAGCCTCACTGCTCAGCGAGCAAAGCGCTGTAATTTATCGATTTACTGACTCGTAGCCTGCTGAGTAAAAAAAGTAGTTCCCCAAGATCGATTTCTGAATACAACTACTAAATCCTGTTGGCTTGCCTCAAGAGTCTAAATATACAAAAGTATTAGTACAAACGTAGTTTGTACATGTTTATGGTAGAGAAAAAAAGAGCGTAGCTCTTCGAAAGGCAAGCAACCTGCAAAAAAGCAGAGTGAGTCCACGGATGATTTCTCGAAACATTTGGGTTTGAGCCCTTCGTCCAGGAAGCACTTTATTGCAGGCAGGCCGCTCACACCCGCGCCTATGACTGCCACGCGCTTGTTTGACATTATCGTTAGTTATAGAAACTTATAAACACAAACCTCATTAGTTACAACACCTCAGAAACACTGACAAGCCCACGTATTACTTTCTTTAAACATTGCGTATGCATATTAACCCAAAACTGTTCGCTGCAAAAGTCCAAATTCAGCATGAATAGTTATTTCTTTGTCAGTTGCAATATTTCCACATTTTATACATTATATTTTAGTTTCACAAGAATTAATCAATTTAATAGTATTTTGATGCATCGCAGTCGCTGGTAAAATATAATTATGAACCCACTATCAATTCCAGTTTATGTATGCCACACCATTCGTATCTTTACTTCTGAATTAGATTATAAGTTGCAATGCATACACCATTAAGTACGTCCATAAATATATCGTCACGTATCACAATCGGAAAGAGACGATGGTATCCCTGCGATAACTGTACCCGGACCGGGCCCGGTTAGCTCAGTTGGTAGAGCGCTGGACTGTCAATCCGGGGATCATGAGTTCGAACCCAAGCCCGGCCACGTAACTTGTGTGGGGATTGGTCATGAAAATTATTTCTGCGGCCATTCTCCCCCTACCTTTAATTCAAGTAGGGCAGTTGTCAGTTACTGGCATAAGTATGTGCATTTAGTACGATTAAATGGAACTGAATCCTGCTTGTTCAAGACCTAGCGTCATATAAATATTCAAGATCATCGAAATCGCATTTCAGGAAAGAGCCGTAATACATGGTATAAAAAGGCCAGATTGTATAGCTTGGTTGTAACATTGGTAAACATAATACATGAATTGTTTAATAATAAACAGAAATAAGGGTTAATACTCCAAGCAGAAAACAAAACAAGAGGGCCATAATGGAACAAACGGCTCATCTGAGCACTGGCAAAGATGAAAGCGCTACTGTTGTGACAGTCTTAACAAATAATAGAATGTATGTCATAATGTCCTTAAATAATAAGGTGATTAACTTTCCTACATGTATTTCTTTAGCTTCTTGGCTTGTCGGGAATCTTTTCTGTTACATGGTATACAACTTTTCGCAGACACTTTTGGAGGAGCAGTGTTAACGCTGCAGTATCTGAACAATAGTGGCGACGGCTCTGCACAAAGGTCATGTCATGCTTGCCGGCTTGTTCCAAAGAGTGGAGTGTATTGCCATTTACCCTTTCTGTAATCGAATTTGCCTAAGATCTTATGGTCATAGACATAGTGTGCAAGTTTGGTCCAGAATGGGTAAAAATGAAGTCCCAACTGCATAATATTGTGTTCCAGTATGTTGCATAAAGTCCAATTTTGCATTTATTTTAATGAATGCAAATTAAAGGACAATAACTCTAGTGCTTGTGGCCTGATCTGCCCCAGTTGCTGCTTCTGCTCAGACCTTGTTGTCATACAAAACCTGGTGAAGTTTGATCCAGACGAAACTGAAATCTCTGTGCAGGAAAAGGGCATTTTTTGCATTTTTCCACAAACAAAGGGCCATAACTTTGTGAATGGACAAATCTGGCCCATTTCGGTTTCTGCTGAGATCTTATGGCCACACACACACAGAATGTGTGATCAAGATTGGTATAAAAGCTAACTTTTAATCGAGGAAACGGGTATTTTGGGCCTATTTTTTCACACAAAAAGGGCCATAACTCCGGTGATTATGGTCCAAGTCGGGCCAAAATTGGAAAAAGAATTAGGTGACAAACCAGGCAATTTTAACAATTTTTTCCCAGAATCAACGGACCATAACTCCGGTGTTTATGTCCAAACCTTGCCCATCTTAGGCTTTTACAGAAACACAAACTGTGAAAGTTAGGTAAAGATTGGATAATAAATGTGATGTTTGTATTTTTCCCTCAAAAAGGGACAAAACCTCTATGGTTCCTGCTCCAATTGACCCAAAATCGATAACAGCCGATATGTTATGGTCATACACAAAGTGTGGAAGTTACGTTAAGACTGATTCGTGCTCAGGTGAGCTAAAATCTGTTTAATTCAGCAGAACGAGAAACAGTATAACATAAATTGTTTTATGTTTTTGTGTCGTAAACAGTGAATCACATTATTTATTACGCAGAATGCGCTTAGTTGCGTTTACTATAACTGGATTTAATTTACTTTTAATGACCGTGCCTTTGTACAGTATAATTTGCATTATGATTGTTTATAACAAACCTATGGAAACAGCACTGCTTGTGGTTTGCATTATTACTGTTTATAACGTACTTATGGAAACAGCACTGCTAGTGGTTTGCATTATTACAGTTTATAACGTACCTATGGAAACAGCACTGCTTGTGGATTGCATTATTACAGTTTATAACGTCATTATGGAAACAGCACTGCTAGTGGTTTGCATTATGATTGTTTATAACAAACCTATGGAAACAGCACTGCTAGTGGTTTGCATTATTACAGTTTATAACAAACCTATGGAAACAGCACTGCTAGTGGTTTGCATTATTACAGTTTATAACGTCATTATGGAAACAGCACTGCTAGTGGTTTGCATTATGATTGTTTATAACAAACCTATGGAAACAGCACTGCTAGTGGTTTGCATTATTACAGTTTATAACAAACCTATGGAAACAGCACTGCTAGTGGTTTGCATTATTACAGTTTATAACGTACTTATGGAAACAGCACTGCTTGTGGTTTGCATTATTACAGTTTATAACGTCATGATGGAAACAGCACTGCTAGTGGTTTGCATTATTGCAGTTTATAACGTACTTATGGAAACAGCACTGCTAGTGGTTGCATTATTACAGTTTATAACGTACCTATGGAAACAGCACTGCTAGTGGTTTGCATTATTACAGTTTATAACGTACTTATGGAAACAGCACTGCTAGTGGTTTGCATTATTACAGTTTATAACGTACCTATGGAAACAGCACTGCTTGTGGTTTGCATTATTACAGTTTATAACAAACCTATGGAAACAGCAATGCTAGTGGTTTGCATTATTACAGTTTATAACAAACCTATGGAAACAGCACTGCTAGTGGTTTGCATTATTACAGTTTATAACAAACCTATGGAAACAGCACTGCTAGTGGTTTGCATTATTACAGTTTATAACAAACCTATGGAAACAGCACTGCTTGTGGTTTGCATTATTACAGTTTATAACAAACCTATGGAAACAGCACTGCTAGTGGTGTGCATTATTGCAGTTTATAACGTACTTATGGAAACAGTACTGCTAGTGGTTTGCATTATTACAGTTTATAACGTACCTATGGAAACAGCACTGCCAGCGGTTTGCATTATTACAGTTTATAACGTACTTATGGAAACAGCACTGCTAGTGGTTTGCATTATTACAGTTTATAACAAACCTATGGAAACAACAATGCTTGTGGTTTGCATTATTACAGTTTATAACAAACCTATGGAAATAGCAATGCTAGTGGTTTGCATTATTACAGTTTATAACAAACCTATGGAAACAGCACTGCTAGTGGTTTGCATTATTACAGTTTATAACAAACCAATGGAAACAGCACTGCTAGTGGTTTGCATTATTACAGTTTATAACGTACTTATGGAACCAGCACTGCTAGTGGTTTGCATTATTACAGTTTATAACGTACTTATGGAACCAGCACTGCTAGTGGTTTGCATTATTACAGTTTATAACGTACTTATGGAAACAGCACTGCTAGTGGTTTGCATTATTACAGTTTATAACAAACCTATGGAAACAGCACTGCTAGTGGTTTGCATTATTACAGTTTATAACGTACTTATGGAAACAGCAGGGCTAGTGGTTTGCATTATTACAGTTTATAACGTACTTATGGAATTAGCACTGCTAGTGGTTTGCATTATTACAGTTTATAACTTTCTTATGGAAACAGCACTGCTAGTGGTTTGCATTATTACAGTTTATAACGTACCTATGGAACCAGCACTGCGAGTGGTTTGCATTATTACAGTTTATAACATACTTAAGGAAACAGCACTGCTAGTGGTTTCCATTATTACAGTTTATAACGTTCTTATGCAAACAGCACTGCTTGTGGTTTGCATTATTACAGTTTATAACCTACTTATGGAACCAGCACTGCTAGTGGTTTGCATTATTACAGTTTATAACGTACGTATGGAAACAGCACTGCTTGTGGTTTGCATTATTACAATTTATAACGTCCTGATGGAAACAGCACTGCCAGTGGTTTGCATTATTGCAGTTTATAACGTACTTATGGAAACAGCACTGCTAGTGGTTGCATTATTACTGTTTAAAACGTACCTATGGAAACAGCACTGCTAGTGGTTTGCATTATTACAGTTTATAACGTACTTATGGAAACAGCACTGCTAGTGGTTTGCATTATTACTGTTTATAACAGACCTATGGAAACAGCACTGCTTGTGGTTTGCATTATTACAGTTTATAACAAACCTATGGAAAGAGCAATGCTAGTGGTTTGCATTATTACAGTTTATAACAAACCTATGGAAACAGCACTGCTTGTAGTTTGCATTATTACAGTTTATAACAAACCTATGGAAACAGCACTGCTAGTGGTTTGTATTATTACAGTTTATAACAAACCTATGGAAACAGCACTGCTTGTGGTTTGCATTATTACAGTTTATAACAAACCTATGGAAACAGCACTGCTAGTGGTTTGCATTATTACAGTTTATAACGTACTTATCGAAACAGCACTGCTATTGGTTTGCATTATTACAGTTTATAACGTACTTATGGAAACAGCACTGCTAGTGGTTTGCATTATCACAGTTTATAACAAACCTATGGAAACAGCAATGCTAGTGGTTTGCATTATTACAGTTTATAACGTACTTATGGAAACAGCACTGCTTGTGGTATGCATTATTACAGTTCATAACGTACTTATGGAAACAGCACTGCTAGTGGTTTGCATTATTACAGTTTATAACAAACTTATGGAAACAGCAATGCTAGTGGTTTGCATTATTACAGTTTATAACAAACCAATGGAAACAGCACTGCTAGTGGTTGGCATTATTACAAATTATAACGTATTTATGGAAACAGCACTGCTAGTGGTTTGCATTATTACAGTTTATATCAAACCTATGGAAACAGCAATGCTAGTGGTTTGCATTATTACAGTTTATAACAAACCAATGGAAACAGCACTGCTAGTGGTTTGCATTATTACAGTTTATAACGTACTTATGGAAACAGCACTGCTAGTGGTTGCATTATTACAGTTTATAACGTACCTATGGAAACAGCACTGCTAGTGGTTTGCATTATTACAGTTTATAACGTACTTATGGAAACAGCACTGCTAGTGGTTTGCATTATTACAGTTTATAACGTACCTATGGAAACAGCACTGCTTGTGGTTTGCATTATTACAGTTTATAACAAACCTATGGAAACAGCAATGCTAGTGGTTTGCATTATTACAGTTTATAACAAACCTATGGAAACAGCACTGCTAGTGGTTTGCATTATTACAGTTTATAACAAACCTATGGAAACAGCACTGCTAGTGGTTTGCATTATTACAGTTTATAACAAACCTATGGAAACAGCACTGCTTGTGGTTTGCATTATTACAGTTTATAACAAATCTACGCAAACAGCACTGCTAGTGGTTTGCATTATTGCAGTTTATAACGTACTTATGGAAACAGTACTGCTAGTGGTTTGCATTATTACAGTTTATAACGTACCTATGGAAACAGCACTGCCAGCGGTTTGCATTATTACAGTTTATAACGTACTTATGGAAACAGCACTGCTAGTGGTTTGCATTATTACAGTTTATAACAAACCTATGGAAACAACAATGCTTGTGGTTTGCATTATTACAGTTTATAACAAACCTATGGAAATAGCAATGCTAGTGGTTTGCATTATTACAGTTTATAACAAACCTATGGAAACAGCACTGCTAGTGGTTTGCATTATTACAGTTTATAACAAACCTATGGAAACAGCACTGCTAGTGGTTGGCATTATTACAAATTATAACGTACTTATGGAACCAGCACTGCTAGTGGTTTGCATTATTACAGTTTATAACGTACTTATGGAACCAGCACTGCTAGTGGTTTGCATTATTACAGTTTATAACGTACGTATGGAAACAGCACTGCTTGTGGTTTGCATTATTACAATTTATAACGTCCTGATGGAAACAGCACTGCCAGTGGTTTGCATTATTGCAGTTTATAACGTACTTATGGAAACAGCACTGCTAGTGGTTGCATTATTACTGTTTATAACGTACCTATGGAAACAGCACTGCTAGTGGTTTGCATTATTACAGTTTATAACGTACTTATGGAAACAGCACTGCTAGTGGTTTGCATTATTACAGTTTATAACAGACCTATGGAAACAGCACTGCTTGTGGTTTGCATTATTACAGTTTATAACAAACCTATGGAAACAGCAATGCTAGTGGTTTGCATTATTACAGTTTATAACAAACCTATGGAAACAGCACTGCTTGTAGTTTGCATTATTACAGTTTATAACAAACCTATGGAAACAGCACTGCTAGTGGTTTGTATTATTACAGTTTATAACAAACCTATGGAAACAGCACTGCTTGTGGTTTGCATTATTACAGTTTATAACAAACCTATGGAAACAGCACTGCTAGTGGTTTGCATTATTACAGTTTATAACGTACTTATGGAAACAGCACTGCTAGTGGTTTGCATTATTACAGTTTATAACGTACTTATGGAAACAGCACTGCTAGTGGTTTGCATTATCACAGTTTATAACAAACCTATGGAAACAGCAATGCTAGTGGTTTGCATTATTACAGTTTATAACGTACTTATGGAAACAGCACTGCTTGTGGTATGCATTATTACAGTTCATAACGTACTTATGGAAACAGCACTGCTAGTGGTTTGCATTATTACAGTTTATAACAAACCTATGGAAACAGCAATGCTAGTGGTTTGCATTATTACAGTTTATAACAAACCAATGTAAACAGCACTGCTAGTGGTTGGCATTATTACAAATTATAACGTACTTATGGAAACAGCACTGCTAGTGGTTTGCATTATTACAGTTTATAACAAACCTATGGAAACAGCAATGCTAGTGGTTTGCATTATTACAGTTTACAACAAACCAATGGAAACAGCACTGCTAGTGGTTTGCATTATTACAGTTTATAACGTACTTATGGAAACAGCACTGCTAGTGGTTTGCATTATTACAGTTTATAACGTACTTATGGAAACAGCACTGCTAGTGGTTTGCATTATTACAGTTTATAACGTACCTATGGAAACAGCACTGCTAGTGGTTTGCATTATTACAGTTTATAACGTACCTATGGAAACAGCACTGCTAGTGGTTTGCATTATTACAGTTTATAACGTACCTATGGAAACAGCACTGCTAGTGGTTTGCATTATTACAGTTTATAACGTCCCTATGGAAACAGCACTGCTAGTGGTTTGCATTATTACAGTTTATAACGTACCTATGGAAACAGCACTGCTAGTGGTTTGCATTATTACAGTTTATAACGTACCTATGGAAACAGCACTGCTAGTGGTTTGCATTATTACAGTTTATAACGTACCTATGGAAACAGCACTGCTAGTGGTTTGCATTATTACAGTTTATAACGTACCTATGGAAACAGCACTGCTAGTGGTTTGCATTGTTACAGTTTATAACAAACCTATGGAAACAGCACTGCTAGTGGTTTGCATTATTACAGTTTATAACGTACTTATGGAAACAGCACTGCTAGTGGTTTGCATTATTACAGTTTGTAACTTTCTTAGGGAAACAGCACTGCTAGTGGTTGCATTATTACAGTTTATAACGTACTTATGGAAACAGCACTGCTAGTGGTTTGCATTATTACAGTTTATAACGTACTTATGGAAACAGCACTGCTAGTGGTTTGCATTATTACAGTCTATAACGTACTTATGGAAACAGCACTGCTAGTGGTTTGCATTATTACAGTTTATAACGTACTTATGGAAACAGCACTGCTTGTGGTTTGCATTATTACAGTTTATAACGTACTTATGGAAACAGCACTGCTTGTGGTTTGCATTATTACAGTTTATAACGTACTTATGGAAACAGCACTGCTAGTGGTTTGCATTATTACAGTTTATAACGTACTTATGGAAACAGCACTGCTAGTGGTTTGCATTATTACAGTTTATAACGTACTTATGGAAACAGCACTGCTAGTGGTTTGCATTATTACAGTTTATAACGTTCTTATGGAAACAGCACTGCTAGTGGTTTGCATTATTACAGTCTATAACGTACTTATGGAAACAGCACTGCTAGTGGTTTGCATTATTACAGTTTATAACATACTTATGGAAACAGCACTGCTAGTAGTTTGCATTATTACAGTTTATAACGTACCTATGGAAACAGCACTGCTTGTGGTTTACATTATTACAGTTTATTAAAAACCTATGGAAACAGCTCTGCTAGTGGTTTGCATTATTACAGTTTATAACAAACCTATGGAAACAGCACTGCTAGTGGTTTGCATTATTACAGTTTATAACAAACCTATGGAAACAGCACTGCTAGTGGTTTGCATTATTACAGTTTATAACAAATCTGTGGAAACAGCGCTGCTTGTAGTTTGCATTATTACAGTTTATAACGTACTTATGGAAACAGCACTACTAGTGGTTTGCATTATTACAGTTTATAACGTACATATGGAAACAGCACTGCTTGTGGTTTGCATTATCACAGTTTATAACGTATTTACGGAAACAGCACTGCTAGTGGTTTGCATTATTACAGTTTATAACGTACTTATGGAAACAGCACTGCTTGTAGTTTGCATTATTACAGTTTATAACGTACTTATGGAAACAGCACTGCTTGTAGTTTGCATTATTACAGTTTATAACGTCATTATGGAAACAGCACTGCTAGTGGTTTGCATTATTACAGTTTATAACAAACCTATGGAAACAGCACTGCTAGTGGTTTGCATTATTACAGTTTATAACAAACCTATGGAACCAGCACTGCTAGTGGTTTGCATTATTACAGTTTATAACGTACATATGGAAACAGCACTGCTAGTGGTTTGCATTATTACAGTTTATAACGTACCTATGGAAACAGCACTGCTAGTGGTTTGCATTATTACAGTTTATAACAAACCTATGGAAACAGCACTGCTAGTGGTTTGCATTATTACAGTTTATAACAAACCTATGGAAACAGCACTGCTAGTGGTTTGCATTATTACAGTTTATAACGTACTTATGGGAACAGCACTGCTAGTGGTTTGCATTATTACAGTTTATAACGTACTTATGGAAACAGCACTGCTTGTGAAAACAGCACTTTTCAAATTGAATTTCTAGCTTTCACTCCATTCTACAAGCCTATTAGTGTCAGACTGATTTGAATTGAAGTCAAAAGACAAATCAGCTCTATTGAAGAGCTAATTTGTGTTATTGATCAGCAAACAGACGAACGTACTTGAGAAAGATTCCTAAAGATTCCTAAAATTCATGCACCTGATACATACATTGTCTATTTTACAAATAAGGTTGGTCCTAAAACACGTATTGTAACCTCAGACCACTGAGGCTGACTTGAGGCAATAACTACACATTTGTTTTGTGATAGACAAAAAACTACATTACGTAAGATATTAGTTTAATTAGAAGTCTTACGTGCAGGAGTGTATCTAAGACCTTTTTAAAATCAAAATACACATAGTCGAAATGTCTGTCCAATCAATGCTTCTAATTTTAACATGCACACCCGTTGATGAAAAGCACATAACCTAAAGGATCTAAATCCGTATTTCTAAATTTATATGCAACGAAGGTTAAGCGAATGTGTTTTGCCAGCGTTACTATTGCCACCTTTCAATATGTAGCCTCGATGTGAGTAGTTTTTCATTTATTAACTAGTTCAACTGATGATTGAGATTGACCAAACTAAAATTAGAGATAATATAGTACAATGAAGTCTTGAATCTCTTCTCTTAGAACTTTGGGCGAAAATAGTCTGGTCCATAAGATTTGTTTATTTTCAGTTTTCAGAACAATACATCATTACTTCAGAACAATATATCCATTAGTACCGTAATTACATGGAAACACATTTTCCTCAACTTCTGTCTGGTAAGGCGTAAACAAAATATGTTTGTTTCAGGAACAGAACAGAACAGAACATTTTATTTAAGACTTGTACAAGTACATCGTCTACAACACATATCAATATAATACATGCAATCAACATGACATAGCGTAGTGTTAAATAAATATATACAAGTCATTCTAATCAATGCATATTTCGAAAATAGGAAATCGGAGGATGAACGTTAACCGTGTGTTAATTATTAACGAAAGTTAGTGCATTTCTAACACTCATAGCTTCCTTAATAAACTAACAAAGAAGAAAAACATCTGATTTATTAGTTGAATTTAAAAGCTGGGTAAATTTATAGAAAGAGGTTTTACACAGAAATATCTTCTAATATATTTTTTTCTGATGTCAGTATAACAATTGCAAATAATGACAAAATGGTATTCGTCCTCTATATCTGTAAAATTACAAAGTGTACAATATCTTTCCTCACGTGGAATTCGATTATATCTTCCTGTTTGTATTCAGGTTACATGCCCAATAAAATTAGGGTAGGTAGGTCGGGATTTATTTTTATTTTTTTTTTATTTTTTTTTGGTAAATGGTCAACTTGAAGATTCTAAAACTGAATAAATATTCAAAACATATCAGTAATATTGTTTATAAGTGGATACTATCAAAACAAAACACTTATTTATCCAAAAACACATTTAATTATTGAAAAAGGTAAATGAAACAAAAATCAATCTGACAAACCCAATAAAATGTTCTAGGGTCGGGGCATTTTTTTAGGGTAGGTCGGGTATCCTGACACAAACATATTTTTACGCCTTTCTAACGTAAAGTGCTTTTATCTTCTTTAACAAACCACTTTGGGAAAAAAGTTCAGAAAAGATTTGTCAAATACATAATGAACGACAAAACCATTCGAACGTTCCAAATTGGCAATAAACGTTTATTGTTTCTTACTTCACAGTCTTATCAATTTATTGGGTGCTGATTTAACTATATCTGTGCTAGATATTGCTTAACTATTTTATGATCCTGATTATTTTCTGTCCTCAACATGTTCAAATGCAAGCTCAGCTAAATTATAATTGATCCTACTGTGTTTATTTTTTCTAGAACTTCTCCTTATGTCCATAAAAGCTATATCGAAAGTCAATTCATGAGTGGAGTTGAAGAGTTTCCGTAAGTTATTTTTTTCAATATTTCATTCATATCATCCTTGATGGTACCGCTGATTTCAGAACTTGCTTCACGCCTGGAATGGCCTTTTGTATCCATTATATATCAGGTAATTATATATATTCATTTTGTGCACCAAGCAATTTGCTATAAAAAACACGAGGCATGAAGTACTCAACTAGTCTCATACCATAACTGCACCAGTCCTCATCTTTCTTTAATATCTTCTTGTTTGTCACAACCTTCATTAACAATTCTATAATTTCGTGTCTTTCCTTTGGCAGCAAAACGATTGTGCATATCTTCATGCTCTTTCTTTTTCTTCTGATTATTCTTTTTTAACTTCGTAACTTCTTAGCATGTCTTCCTACATTGATTGTGCAATAGCTGAACTGACCAGCTCGTCTGAGCAATGAATATAATTTACACCTTAAAACCTACGAACTTGTATGGGTTTAAAAATGTATTTTGCTGTCTGGTAGTGAGATTTCAACATCGGCATTTGCATGTGCAAATGGCAATGCAAATTTGATAAAAATGAGACATTCATTTGGCTATCATTTATTTTCAGGCCAGTGACATGATTCCATTAATGATCTTTCTTGTGTAAATTCCTTCTTCATTATCTGAGCGTTTAACTGGAATGTCCTATAAAATCTAACCTCCCATTTATAAGGCCTGAGCACACTTCTCCACAAAACACATGATTCGACTCCACTAACTATATCACCACTGGCCCTTCCAAACTGAAAGGCTTTTGAAACCTAGATAGAAACAAAAGCTAAGCTTTTCTAGAGGTTCCAATGCGTTATATAAAAAAAGTCAAATATCAATGTAGCGGAATTGCTGCTGCGTTGTTCTTCTTTCATCCGATTACATACTTCTTTGACAATGCATTCCAACAGAAAGGGTATCAATGCCTCTCGGACAATTTAAGATCTAGATCTTTCTTTAAGAAACTTAGAACCGTTCAACAACATCAATTCTTTGGAACAATGTGTTAACTAGTATATTATGACCAGACCTAAATGAGAAGTCTAAAGATGCAACCGTGTTTCATGGCTGTTTGAACAATTTTCCTGGGGCTGGATTCACCAAGCCATTCTTAGACTTAAGAATAAAGAGTATTCATGAAACTGTCCTGTTCTAAACAAGATTGTTAGTTTAAAGTGTACTTTACAATTGTGTTGATTTGTCATCAGCCTGTGAACATATAATGTTGAATGTTGCATAGATCTTCATTTCACATTTTGCTTTTCAATTGTTAAAAATGTCATTAAGATAGAGAAAATATTTATTTTTAAATCCTGAAAATTCTAAACCAGAGCCTGTGAAGGCTCAATGCAAACATTGTAATTCTTCAATTTCGGGAAATACCAACATTACTTCAAACTTTGCAACCCATTTAAAAGTAAGCAGCATTTCTTTATACTCTTTATATTAATCAAACTTGGAAAGCTGCACAAATACAAGTGATGAGTATGTTGTATTTTAATCCAAATGGATGTATTTCATCATCATCAAAAATTAAGACAAATTTTAAACTTGCAAACTTATATTATCTTCTTTGGAAATGCATATTATGCAAAACTGTATATGCATAGAAATTGGTAATTATAAAATGTCCCTTCTCTTTCAGAAAAAGCATAGAGACATCTTTCTTGAGTATAAACAGACAGACGATGAGCATTCTCAACAACAGTCATGTGACCATCTGCGCCAGGACATATTCCACAGTCAGCAAAGTACTGTAATACACATCATAAACAAAAAGCAGTAACAAGTGCGCTGGTCCATTTTATTGCTGGGAATTTACTTTCTCTTTCTGTTGTGGAAAGTTGCTGGAATCCTAGATCCAAAATATCCACTGCCTTCCAGAAAACATGTGTCAACCAAGGTGTGGCATCAAAAAAGCGCTGCCATAAAAGTACAACTGAAATCTTAACTACACGGTGCACAAAGTGTTAGTTTTACGATCGATCTATTGTCAAATCGGCATATGCAAGGTTACTTGGGAATCACAAGACAATACATTTTAGATTGGTCAATGAAATCTGCAATGATTGCCTGCAAACGCTTCCAGGGTCGCCACACTTCCGAAAACATTCACCAAGAGTATGAAGCGGTTTTAGCTTGCTTTAATATCGGATGCAAGATCTGCACTTTTGTCAGAGACAATTCATCCGACATGACTGCACTATTACTAGCGAAAATGCATCCAACAAGACTGCACTATTGTCAGCGTCAATTCATCCAACGTGACTGCACTGTTGTTAGCGACAATGCATCCAACATGTCTGCACTATTGTCCGCGAAAAGCCATCCAACGTCACTGCACTATTGTCCGCGACAATGCATCCAGCATTCGTAAACGTTTGGACTTTTCTTTGCCATGCTATGTATTTCTTATTAAAGTGTGTATGTACGATCTTTCATATCAAAATAAGCAGATGAAAGTGACAATAACACTTGAAATTAAACAGAAAACCATAAAAATGACGAATGAAACTCTTCAATATGAAAATCTGAATCAGTCAATACAGAAAAAGATTCAGATACCGAAAGTGACAGTGAAACCGAGATTCAAGATGTTCGTGATACAACAGTCACATTGCCTACACATTATTTCCCAGAGCATATACTCCTCAGCTTGTGAATAAGGACTAAAAGAATAAGGCCTCACCTGAAAAAATGTGATCGAAAAGGCAGCTTCCGTCGTAAAATATGCCAGAAGATCTTTTCTTGCTAGTGAGATTCTGGAAGATGAAAGTCGACTGCAGGCAGCAAATGATACGCGATGGAAGTCACAACTTACTATGATAAGGTCTGTGCTAAATGTCTAGCAACCATAGCGCCTGCGAAACGATTGTTCAGCATTGCAGGTTTTCAGGCTTGAGAGATGCCTTTGAGAAGCTAATGAACATCAAATGTAACAAGCTTTGTTAGACTGTATGTTGTTGTAAACTTATCAAGCATATTTCTGTATAGAATTGTGTTAAAAAAATCCATGAACATGATTATTGACTTTATTTGCAGCCTGTATAATAAATATTGGACTGTTTACCTTTTTTATCAAGACTTATTTTCACTTTCAATTTGAATATTGATGCGAAAAAGGCTTAAAGCAGGAAATATAACATATTTTTCCCTAAAATAATCGATTATCAATCAATTACTACTTTTGTTGTGATTACCAGATACTAAGTATTAATCAATTACTGAGTAGAAACTTTTTAATCATTTATTTAATCGATTAATGAAAAAAAGCAAAATAATCTTTAATTTAATCGGATACTTGGATAATTGGCCCCATGTCTGGCGTTTAAGAGATTTGGTAAAGCAGCCATGATCTTGGCACTTCTAAGAAAACCGAGTCATTTTGGGACCTGAGCTGTCTGTGGGGTATATATTTTTGACATGGTGATTAGACGAGCGAACGTGTTTTGAGCGTTTTGCAGTTTGTTGAGAATGATCGTAGGGGTGCAATTTAGTAGTGAATTACACTAGTCAAGTCTTGATGTTACCAACCAGTTAATGAGATAATTGGTGGCATCAACAGTCCAATATTGTCTTATTTTGGCCTATTTGTCGGATCTTCATGTAGCAAGATCTGAAGACTGAGTTAATATGCTTTGCTAAGTCCAGATATGAATCCAGTATTGTACCGAGATTTCTAACAGACATTGAAGGTCTTATTACAGTGTCACCAACTTTCACTGAGATTTTCAACTGCTCTGGTATTCCGTTTTGGAACAAACAGAGATCTAGATAGATCATTGGTACAAATAGGATCACCTCCCTTTTGTCAGTGTTACGTTTCGGCGAGTTATTGACCAACCACTACATAATATCCTTCAAGCGTGCATTTATTCGTTGCAGGTTCCTATCCCGTGACACTAGATCCTTCTGTTTGAATGCCATGTGCAGTTGCGAGTCATCTGCATAGAAATGATGTTACAGTTGATGTTTTCTGCAGTGTGTCTAAATAGCGTTTCTAGTGCAAAAAATGAAAATGATAGAAAGATGATGCATCACTTACCTGATTACGGGTCGTTTCGCTCCCAACCTGTTTCGCCCTTGGTAGTTTCGCACCTGGTAGTTTCGCCTCCTAAACGTTATATAGAGTAAAATAAACGGCTGTTTATTTGGATCATTAAAAAACCTCAATATTTCGGATTACGATTGATGTTAATAATTAGCGTCATCAACGTAGCTGTGACCTCTTTTTGATTACGATTGATTTAATACTTAGCGTCATCAAAATAGCCGTTACCTCTTTGATAACACGTATACCATTAATTGCACTTATAACTTTGTACAAGTCGCTAATAAAATTTCTGTTCTGTAATGTTTATATACGTATAAATTATATTAAATATTTTTAATTTATTCTCATCTTAATTAATTTTAATCTTAATTTGTTAGCAAAAATGTGTTGCTCAATTTCTTACAAAGTGTGGATATCTTCAGTGGTTGTGTGAAAAACATTGGTCCAGGTGTTAAAGATAAACCAACACCTAATGTACATTGTAAGTCATTAATAAGACCTGCACATGTTCTGTTCTGCTCGATTTTGGGACAGTGTTTTCCAAATTGCCAATAAAGTGTCACATAACCAGATAACCATAATAATGTGGCATCTTCTCAGGGTGTCATTTACCAATTTCCTAAAAACTTAATAAATCATAGCAGTATGTTCCGCAACAATAATTAACCAATATGGTGAAATTTTAGTAACTCCCGCAGTGTGTGTCCGGTAATAAAAGTGATAACAATCATTTATCACCATACTTGTATATTCGGTGTGTTTTTGATGGACATTTAGTTACGTTATTATTATGGCAATTAATGTGACAGTGATAATACAATTAAGATTATAATATGACAATAAAATAAACGTATAATGATTGGTATTTGATATTATTTAATTACAAGAAAACAACAACACAACAACACATACATAGATTCAGAGATTTATTGCTGATAAGAAAACAAGCTACAAAGGAATATTATTTTCCAATGCGTTAACTCAGATAATGAAATAATGGACAGTTTAAGTAATTACAAATATGTAGATATTTATGTCGGTGCGTGTAAATATGTGTGAGCTTTAATACTTTCATAGATAAGAATTTCTTCTTGTGTGTTTGTTATAGTATATTTAAAACATGTTTGGTAAGATGTTAACTATTGTGATCTTTAGGAATAAGCATAGACGTGTACCGGCGGGCAGTGCAGACAAGAAAGTCTCTTCCATATGAACAAGAGCTGTCACAGGACAGCGCCTAGACTATTTGAAGTATTTCAGTGTTTTTTTTTGAAAGTGGACATGAGAGAGACACCAAGAAACGTAGACTTAACTAAGTCAAAATACAAAACAGAGTTATGGGGAATGTTGCACGTGATGTTGGAGTTGATGACAAAGGTATATTTCAATTTTTAAGTAAATATCTTATTTATTTAATGTTGTTTTGAAGTTGCAAGGCTTTTAAATATAAACTTTAACCAAGTTAGACGCGGACGCCGACGCCGGGCGAGTAGGAAAGCTCGCCTATTCTCTGAATAGTCGAGCTAAAAATCGTGCGTTTTTATCAGTCAAAACAATTCTCGCACAGACCTTTAGTTTTCAAGTAAACATTGGTGTATTGCAGCCTTCTGGATTTAGTGAAGTGTAACCTTTCAACTACGGGGAAAGACGAGCAGCAAAGATACAAATTCAGAAGTGAAACTTTGAGTTTAAAATTGATACTACCTTTGCCGAATATTGGTAAAGCATGTCAGAAAGAAAAGTCCTAAACGTGAGTTTTGTAAATTTTACTTAACATTCTGGAACATGGCGGTTTTAGAGTATTGATAGCGTGATAAGTTTTCGGACAGTATTAGTTCGGTTGTGTTATTTTAACAGTCAATATGCTACTGGCAGCAGGGGTGGCGAAATCTAAAAAAAACACGGACAACTAATTATGAAATTTAACTTGTCCGTTGATGAAATCCACTTGTCCGTATATATATATAAATGCATGTATTGAATGATGTGAAATATTCTGCAATAAATAAAAATGTGTATGTCTTGCTTGATTTTGATATCTGCATAGCGCATACTTTATATTAGTGTTTGATAAATAAAATTAAAGAGTTTTTCTTTGTACTGTTCAATTTTGCAAAGCAATAAGTACTATTATAGCATCCGTTTTATATCACCATGTATGACACATTCATACACTGAAGTCTTAACTATTGTACCTTTAGTTGAATCATAATTCATATTTCTTATCATAATCTTTTTTAGTTTTTTTTGGGTGGCGGACTATTCAAAGCTTCAGGTTTCTGTTCCAAACTTGAAGATTTTATTAAAAAAACGTTCCATTGTTAACCGTAAAAGTAGTCTGAAATAAGATTGCAGACTGCATTTTGTTTATTTTAATGCAACATGATAAATTCGGTTACGAGTACTAAAAAAAGAAACCCGTCTACACTGCTGTCTATAAGTCGGATCGTATGTTGAAAATGCGGAATGCTTTTGAATGCGTTCCATGTATTGTGGGCCACTTTACTCCATATATAGCACACGTTTTGCTCTGCAAATAGCACTGACAATGCAAACGCATGTCAACATCCGGTTTTGCAAAACTGAAATTCGGCTTTATTTTCTTTTATTCTCCGAGCTATTTCTAAAAAAACTGGTTGTCCACGGACAACTTGATTGAAAAAATTCAGTTGCCCCGACCTACAAATGTACGACTCGGACAACTCAGACATTTGATTTCGCCACCCATGGGCAGTAGGAATTATTTGAAACCTTAGCTTAACCTTACCCACATTTGAAAATACAAAAAGAAATTATTTTCGAAAACATAAAATTCATATTGCAAACAAATGTTTTAAATATCTACACAACTCACACATACTCTTATCCTAGGCCAAATAATTGGACATATTTAGTGAATTCTGAGTTATTTTTTGTATGGGGCAAAATTCACCATATATTGACAAAAATGTAAAATAAGAAAAATCATCAAAAATAAATATAAAATGATGAAGAACAATATATCCGACCTCATCAGTCATATTTATACTATATAGGAGTAACTAGAAATGCTGTTTATATATTTTAACAATGATACTTTGTATTATTAATGTAATAGTTGTTTGGAAAGCGGATACATATATTTTGTTATATTTTTATGGTTTTGTAATAACAAAAATATTCTAATAATGGTTGATATGATCAATCATAATTAAGGGCTTTGGGAGATTTTAATGATCTTTTTTGACAATTTTGTTTTCAGAAATACTATCCAGCGGATTATGATCCATCTAAGATCCCTAAAGGTAAAAGAAATCGGAATGCCACCTTCAACATCCGTATCATGGCACCGTTCAACATGAGGTATCTAGTACTATCTTTAGCATTTGCTCATTTCTTACTGGCTGTTGTTTAATGCCCCAGTCACAAATAAGGAACTGCCGCGGGACAGCATCTCTTTTACCCAAAATCTGGCAAAAGCGGCCTGTGCCAGCCACGCAGCAGTTGCAAACAGGCAGTGGCAGCTGAAAAATTTGTTCATCAGACTGTGCCCATCAAAGTTTGTGGAATACTTAAAAGTTTAACAGCAACTGGGCGATTTCTTTCGGGGTCAGGAAGTTCAAAAACACGTAGACAGGGCACAGTCCAACGGCCAGGGCTTACCTTAGACTTTAAATTTCAAGAGTCAATGACTCTTGGGGTCAAATTTTCTAGAGTCGAAATCAAATTCACCAAGAGTCAGATATAAACCTTCAAGAGTCGATGCTTTGTGGGTAGTTTCCATTCGTTTTTCTTTTTATTATTATTTGTATTAATTAATTTTTTTTAATTTTATAATTTAATAATATTATTTTCATTTATTCTTTTTTATTAAATTATTATTTTCTTTTTAATTTATTAAAAAGTTTATTTTCTTATTATTATTGTTAAATTATTATTATTCGATCTATTATTATTTTTTATTAATATTATAATTATTAAGAAGATTTTAGCGTATTATTTACATACTAAAAATACCACTGATTTTTTTTTTAAAATTGCATATCATGTTCAACAATAAAACATAGGCTTTCCTTCTTAAAAAATTTAGTTACGGTGTGCAAATATAGTTTTACTGTTACAAAGTATATTAATAAAGTGAAATAAAATAAGTATTCAAATGCTAAAGATCGCAAAGTTTTTGCACTACGAAAGTTTTATACAAAAAGAAAAGATTTCAAAGTTCTTTCTCTACGAAGTTTTTATTTACAGATGACATGTATATATTTGGTCAAGCACATGGTTGATACACGCACGCTTCCCATGCGTGGAACGTAACGTCGTTTGTGTCAGCATAACTGTCACGCGCTTTTCTAGAAAACAAAGGATTTACATGAAATACACAGACAATTAAAAAAAATTACGACACTCGAACACTAAAATTGGATGTTGGATATTTCAGATATAAGAAATGTTACGTAAAAGTCAGAATTTTCACTGAAATCGGACTCCACATTTTGGAAATATAATAATAATTTTACCTGAAATATAAATGATTTAAAACAACGCCTTTATATTTAGTAACTAAACTAAATGTAGATATTATCAACAACAGAAGCGGTGAGTAAATTGTGTTTTGAACGTTTAATGGTCGGGAAAAAAACATACTCTATCGGGCTCATGTACATTATTTTAAGTGTGGATAGATGTATATTACGCCGATAGGTTGGTTGTTCACGTCATTGGAAAGCGTATATAACTATGCGTTTAATTGGTCTTTATAGATTTTTCTGAGCAACGAAACTCCGCCTAATGGGCGGAGCTACACGGTAACTTGACCGCTGATGGACAACGTCTATTTAAATATTGACTCTGCCTCCAACTAATAACCGCTGAGTGTTTTATCAACTTCGACTGATTGGGATAATCATCCAGCGAGTTATACTGTATGATGCAAGTCCGGAAATTGTCTAGGGTCAAATGTGACACATGAAGTAATTACCTCGCGAGTCAAACAACCGTATTTTGAAATTTCAACGCGTCAAAACCCTGGAGCTCGGGTCAAAGGAAAGACCTGATCGGCATTTTTTTAATCCTGCGACGCCCGTCAGATTCAATTACCAATGCTTTACCGTTCTTAACGAACGGTAAAGTCTGGTAACCGTAACGCCTGTTTTAAACAACAGATGGCACCAGTTCATTTGTGACCTAGGCAGTACAAAACATTTCCTTGTGTTAAATATGTATTGAAACAGCAAAGGGATCCCCATTCTCATTAGAGTTCTAATCAAGAGATTCCCAGATACTAAAATAAGGAGTACAAGCAATTAAATTTTCTGAAAAGTTATGTTAGAATAATCACAGTCAGATAAAATAAATATCCCATCCAATAAAACATGTAAGATAAATTACACTTATCATGAGTGGTTTGGAAGTTTACAAGTTTATTCTAAATATCTTTTTATTTCAGGTGCAACATGTGCAAGGAGTACATATATAAAGGCAAGAAGTTCAACTCAAGAAAGGAAGATGTCATGGATGAGGATTACTTGGGACTGAAAATCTTTAGGTTCTACATCAAATGTCCACGATGTGTATCTGAAATTGCCTTCAAGGTACTTAAGTGCGGCAGTCAGTCGTAAAAAAAAATATATTTGTTTCAGGTTACCCAACCTACACTAAAAAAAGGCCCTGACCCTAGAACATTTTATTTAGTTTGTCTGATATTTTTGATTTTATTTATGTTTTTCAATAAATAAATGTTTTTTGGATAAGTAAGTGTTTTGTTTTGATAGCATCCATAACAAAACTTTTTCCAGACCGATCTGAAGAACACAGACTACACGTTGGAGGCGGGGGCCAAGCGTCTGTTTGAGGCGGAGAAGATAGCCCAGCAGATGGCAGAGGAAGAGCGTAAAGCAAAGGAAGAGGATGAGTTGAACCCGATGACAGTAAGTGTTTAGTATAGTTCAAATCTATTTGTGGTGCGTCGTGAGAAAACCGGTCTTAATGCATATGCGTAAAGTGTCGTCCCGGATTAGCCTGTGCAGTCCACACAGGCTAATCCAGGACGGCACTTTCCGCTTTTATGGTATTTTCTGTTTCAAGGAAGTCTCTTCTAAACATAAATCCACTGTCGGCGGAAAGTGCCGTCCCGGATTAGCCTGTGCGGACTGCACAGGCTAGTCCGGGACGACACTTTACACACATGCATTAAGTCCGGTTTTCCAACTACGCGCCTCATTTATTTTAGCTAGATGATGTTGAAAGCCAGAGGCTTATTGCAACATGTTTGAGTCTGTTCTTGGGTACACGTGGAAACGGTACTTTGTGTCTTTTGAGAAAGATTATTCAAATGATCCCCAAGTATAGGAATCAAACTGACAACCTCCTGGTTGCAATGTGGACACCTTATCCATTACACCTTTGCAACTTATAAGTGTTGAATATAATTGGTTAACACAATTTAATACTAAAACCTTTGAAGTGTCATTTTTAGCTCGACTTTTCGAAGAAAAGGCAAGCTATTCTACTCGCCCCGGCGTCGGCGTCCGAGCTAGGTTAAAGTTTTTTGGTAAGCTAGTTTCTCAGGAATGGCTTGAGGGATTTCATTTAAACTTCAATAATTTATTCCCCACATTAAAATGAACCTATAGGCCAAGTTCGGTAACTAGATTGAAATTTGTCAAAATTATGGGCCTTTTTACACTTAGAAATTTTACATATAAGCATATGGACAGGTTAAAGTTTTTTGGTAAGCTGGTTTCTTAGGTATGGCTTGAGGGATTTCATTCAAACTTAGAACACTTATTCCCTATATTAAAATGAACTCATAGACCAATTTTGATAACTCTAGTTTGAAATTTGTCAAAATTATGGGCCTTTTTACACTTAGAAATTTGAACTATAAGCTAACATTTAGCCTAAATAGACAGGTTAAAGTTTTCTGTAAGCTAGTTTCTCAACTTTTCGTTTCCTCTCTCTAACTCGAGAACAGATTAAGCTATTGTAATGAAACTTCAAGCATAGATTCCTTATAATAAGCGAGACCTCGCTTGGGATTGCATATGGGGTGGGTGGGATCAAGGTCACTGTTACTATTAAGATATAAACGGTTCCGCTCAGTAACTTGAGAACGTATTGAGATATATTAATAACTTAATAGATAGATACCTTATATCAAGACCTCACTTAGGATTGCATAAGGGGTGGGTGGGGTCAAGATCACTAATACTAAATATAGAAAAAATGGTTTCCGCTCAATAACTTGAGAACGCATTGAGATATGTTAATGAAACTTAATTAATAGATACCTTATATCAAGACCTCACTTGGAATTGCATATGGGGTGGGTGGGATCAAGCTCATTATTACTAAAAATAGAAAAACGGTTTCCGCTCAATAATTTTAGAACGCATTGAGATATTTTAATGAAACTTAATACATACATACCTTATATCGAGACCTCTCTTGGGATTGCGAATAGGGTCAAGGTCACTGTTACTAAAATAGAAAAATGGTTTTTCCGCTCAATAACTTGAGAACGCATTGAGATATTTTAATGAACTTTATATCAAGACCTCGCTTGGTATTGCATATGGGTTGGGTGGTGTCAAGGTTACTGTAAATAAAATTGGAAAAACGGTTTTCGCTCAATAACTTGAGAATGCATTGAGATATTTTAATGAAACTTAATACATAGATACTTTAGATCGAGACCTCGCTTATGATTGCATATGGGTTGGGTGGGGTCAAGGTCACTGTTACTAAAAATAGAAAAACGGTTTCCTCTCAATAACTTGATAATGCATTGAGATATTTTAATGAAACTTAATGGATAACTTAAATCAAGAGCTCTCTTGGGATTATATATAGGGTGGGTGGGGTCAAGGTCGAGGTAACCATTACTTAAAGTAAAAAATGGTTTCCACTCAATTTCTTGAGAACACATTGAGATATTTTAATGAAACTTCATACATTGATATCTTATATCTAGACCTCGCTTGGGATTGCATATGGGGGTGGGTTGGGTCAAGGTCAACGTTACTAAAAACAGACAAACAGTTTACGTTCAATAGCTTGAGAAGACATTGAGATTTTTTATAAAGCCGGGCCGGCTAGCTCAGTTGGTAGAGAAGACATTGAGATTTTTTATAAAGCCGGGCTGGCTAGCTCAGTTGGTAGAGCGCTGGACTACAAATCCAATGATCGCGGGTTTGATTCCCAGCCCGTCCACATAACTTGTGTGGGGATTGGGAATTATTTCTACAGCCATTCTCCCCATACCTCTGATTCAAGTAGGGCAGTTGTCAGTTACTGGCATAAGTATGTGCACTCAGTACTGGTAAACTAGCTTACCCAGGAGAAGTGTGAGTAGGTTAACTGACCGCTGTTATATGACTGAAATACTGTTGAATACGGCGAAAAATCCAAACAAACATACCAAAAAAACCCACACCAAAATCACACATTGCTTTTGTTCATTTCTATCAAATTTATCCATGATTTCCTTCTCATTGAAATCAAGCCAGAAAATTGACTGATTCAAAAAACATTTGAGGCATGTCGAGGGAAAACCAGGCTTAATGCAAGTGCGTGAAGTGTTGTCCAGGATCAGCCTGTGCAGTCTGTGACACTTTACGCACTTGCATTAGGCCCGAATTTCAAACGTCACGCCTTATTTTCTTTTATTCACAACCATTCATGTTTGTCTGTCTTTTCTAGATGCTGGAGAACCGTACGAAGGCGAGTCAGAAGGAGATGGACCAGATCGACTCGCTGGAGGAGCTGCGGGAGATGAACACGCGCAAGAACCTAGTGAACACTGACGAGATGATCGAGAAGTACCGCAAGTATGAGGAGCTGCTCCAGCAACTGCAGATGGAGAAGGAGGAGGAGGAGATCAAGTGAGTTGCTCAAAGAACCAGACTCTAATGGTGTTGGATTGATAATTAATTAGTAATGGATTATAGGGAAAGATCTAGGACCTGAAAAGGTACAGGCGGCTGCTAAAAAGGAGCAGGAGAAAAGGCTGTCCAGTTTGATATTTTGTAAGAATTTGCTAAATCCAGGGTTTTTATGAGTCCAATGCTTTTAATTAAGATTTTTAAGCATAGTCTATTAATTTGTCATAGAATACCCCCAAAACTTCAAAAGATATTCAACATGACTATGTTTACCAGCCCAGAGGGACATCGGGGGAGGGGGGGGCCAAAAAAGGAGCAGGGTGCAGCACCCTGCTATTTTGCTCTAGATCTTTCCCTAGGATTATGGTGTCCACCTTGTGGTCCTTACTCGGGGAGCATTCAAATAATCTTTCTGTTAAAGCGTATATGTACGATCTTTCATATCAATTATTTTCATTTGAGTTCCGTATGTACAAACAAAAAGTATTTGGTGATTAAAAACTAGCCTATTGTGCGTTTCAAAGCTATGGTTGTTCTTAACTTTTATTCCGTTTTATAAAGGTTTATTAACTTTATTTGGTTATTTGTATTTATGCCACTATATCTGTTGTAAGGGCCCTTGGATGATGTTGGTATAACTCTAGGCCCAGTCCATTTGTATACATGCAAATCTAATTTTGTATAGTATGTACCATAAATATATATGTATGTACAATGAAATATGTTTAAACTAAACTGTTGTAAGATCGTACATACACGTTTTAAGTACTGGTTTTATCCAGGAGACTGACTCAAAGGTGTTTCAATTAGCCTCAGGCTTTTAACACAGCTAAAATAAATATGTTTTAATTAAACTTATTAGTCCCCTACCGGTGTTTCACCGGAGGGGACTTTAGGTTTGCCGTCAGTTCGTCACGCCGTCCGTCCGCAAAATATTTTTCCTGTGAGAACTCAAAAAGTACTGAAGATATTTTTCGATGAAACTTGAGATACATATACACGGCAATGTGAGTATTATGCACGACCTTTTATTTTTTACCAGAAGTCAAAGGTCACGTGACTGTTACTAAAAATAGAAATAAACTAAATACTGTTATAATTCGGAAAGGACATAAGATATGACCATGAAACTTGGTACAAAGATTGAACTATAGGTTTGCCATCCGTCTATGTGTCTCTCTATCTGTTCGTCCGTATGTTTGTCTGTCCATCCCCAAAACCTGGTTCCTGCAATAAGTACAAAAGTACTGAACTTATTTCGATGATTTTTGTTTTGTTTTGGATATTTCGCCGTATTCAACAGTATTTCAGTCATATAACGGTGGTCAGTTAACCTATTAACCTCGGTAAGCTGGTTCACCAGTACTAAGTGCACATACTTATGCCAATAACTGACAACTGCCCTACTTGAATCAGAGGTAGGGGCAGAATGGCCGTAGAAATAATTTCATGACCAATCCCCACACAAGTTATGTGGCCGGGCTGGGAATCGAACCCGCCATCCTCGGAATTGTAGTCCAGCGCTCTACCAACTGAGCTAGCCGGCCCGGTTTATTTCGATGAAACTGGGTATACATATAAATGTGAAGATTATTTTTTTCATCTTCAAAGGTCACGAAACTGTTACTAAAAATAGAAATAAACTAAATAGTTTGAAATGGACATAAGATATGACCATGAACCTTGGTACAGAGATTGAACTATAGGTTTGCCATCTGTCTGTGTGTTGTTCTGTCTGTTCGTCGGTATGTCTGTCCGTCCGTCCCCAAAATCTGGATCCTGTGATAGCACGGAAAGTACTGAAGACACTTTGATGAAACTTTGTATACATAGCAGCAAAATAGAAATAAACTAAATTCTGTAATATTTTGAAAAGGGCATAAGATACGATCATGAAACTTCATGAAACTTGGTACACAGATTGGACTTTGGGACTTTGGGTTTGCCCTCCATCTGTGTGCGTCTGTCTGTCTGTTCATCTGTCGGTCTCGCTCTGTCTGTCTGTCCCGTCCCCAAAACCTGGATCCTGCGATAACTCAAAAAGTACTGAATATACTTTGATGAAACTTTGTATACATAGAAAGAGCAAGGTGAGGATTGTACACGACCCTTTATTTTTCACCAGAGGTGACAGGTCACATGACTGTTACTTAAAATAGAAATAAACTTAATACTGTAATAATTCAAAAAGAACATAACATATGGTAATGAAACTTGGTACACAGAATAGACTGTATGATTGCCCTCTGTCAGTTTAGTACTGCAATAACTCAAAAAGTAACTCGAATGTCTGGTCAATGTTACTAAAACAGAAAAAAAACAACTTAACACTGCAGTGACAAATGGGATTTGAATATGAAACTGTGTACATCTACAGATAAAGGGTGATTGGACGGTATTGCACAATGTTTAATTAGTAGGAGTTTTCACGGGTAGGAGACTCCTGTATTGCTTGCAATACTATCAAAGCCTTGTTTATTTTGGTATATTGTTGGTGTAGTGGTACTACAATGAGAAACAGCTATATTTTGTATATTACATAAATCTTCTGTGTTTTTTTTTAATGTAAGATGCTTTAAAAATAGTGGCTATTTTTCATATGGAATGTGTATGTAAAGACTGTTTAAATATGAATTTTAGCTTATGTGTAGCTACTTCTGATTTTTTTTTTTTAACCAAGAAGACAAACTTACAAAACCTTAGGAACATGGTCTAACTGATCTTGTACATTATTCATTAACAACAGTGTGACAATTTTGCCATAGAGAGATATTCGGGGACAAGAGCGGTCAAGTGGTCAAACGTCTCAACGACTCTGATGACGAAGATGATCAACCAGTCAGGAAGAAGCTTGCATCATTGGAATCTGCAGACAAACCTACAGATATCTTAGCAGAGGTATTTACAGACCATTCCATTAAATTTTAATATCTCATTAAATCAATTGACTGATTTTCATTTTTTAGGAATGAAAATAAAGAAATATATAGCATTTTAGGCCACAACAAATTGATCAGATTTTGTCGGATTTGCCGCACCTTAAAATCGTAAATCACAAAAAAACATATTTTTCTCTTTTTTGCGCCCGCACCTACGATTTTGCCCCGCACCCAATATTTTAAATTGAAGTTTTCATCAACGAGTCTCATTTTACGTTAAACGCCGACTTCAGGGTGTCCCCATATCATAGCAAGCGATTGGTACTGATATAGACGTGAATACGGCACTTTGCGGCGACTTGTTTATGTACAGAGCACATAATTTCAAACTGCTCGCATCGGTTACCTCCCCTATCGGTTAACGGTAACCACTGCCATCACAAGTAAAATCCTTCCACATCTGGAAGGATTGCGTGTTTGTAACTTTGACTTATTTAATGTAACTAAGTGCAATTATCAACATTTGATTAGAGCTATGCTCGGAACCAGTAAGATTTCTGCGCGGAGGTTGACATAATTTGTGACCCAAACCTTTACTCTCCAATAGCCAGTCTGGCACAGCTGCCATGTGTATTTCGACTCGGCAATTTCTTATCATGTTTTTTATCAAACTTGTGAAAACACAACGAGCTGTTTGTCGGCATTCATTGCCTAATTAAAGATGATTGCTAGCAAGCTCTCGTAATATCAGCAGACACAACAGTTAATTAAAGGATTATCTGGTTGATAAAGGATGTGTGAAATTGGATGTCTGGAATATGTCAAAAGGACTGATTATCGGGTATGTTTACATTTCGGACAGGTTTGACCAGCGGTTTGTCCTTGATTTCTTACTTCTAATATCCACACATTTAAGTTGTTTTTGACATGTCCATTTTATAAATTCAACGTATCTGTTTGGTGTACATTTTGTTCAGCTTTTATATATTACGGTACATTTAACAGGGCAAGCCAATTCATTGTTAGTTATTAATTTCAATTTATTTATGGATATATTTTTGTTAACATCTTATAGATATTTTAAGAGTGTATGTTTAAATAAAAAATAATTATCCAAGTTTACTGCAATGAACAACAATTAACAAAAATGTTAATGTAAAAATCTAAATATACTAATGCTTTTGTTAATGCCATAATGCAATTAATATACAGCACAGTGAAGTATAATGTTATAACAAATAAAACAATAAGATCTTACCATTCCCTGACATGGAAACACGCAACGATGTTGCGAGTCGATTAAAAAATTGGCTGAAGAAAAATAAGAGCCAGTGTGAGCCCTGGTTTACGGTTTCAAAAAAATGGTGCCGTCCAGTTGTTTCGTCGTGTCATTTAATTATACAGAATTTATACTAGTCATTCCTAAATTGTTTTGTGTTTATTGTATGACATTTCATATTTATTTTATTAAACTGTTGGTAGTGAATGACTTGGTGTATCAAATATCTATTTTGATACTGACAATTACCTTGTATAAGGTCTACTTTCTTAAAGTTAGGATATGGCTATTTAGTGTTTACTGCCGGGTGTTAATTTAATAGCAGAATCACTATTGAAGACTTGTTGCACAAAACCCTTTGCAGGACATGGTCGAAGAAGAAATGGAGAAATTAGTTGCTTAGTTTATGACATATTTATTGATTTTGACAACAATTTATGGACCAGAGCAGATGAAGAGGAAATTATTGACAAGATATCAAGTTATGATGGCGTTTGGCAGTAATTTTTAATCACTATGGGCAAGATAGGAATTTTTTATATTTTCCGCTTTTTGCTCGCCTCCGATTTTATCGAAATGGAAAAAAAATATTTTTATTTTTATTTCGCTCGCTTGCTCCATTTTTTTTGGACAAAAGTTGTAGAACAACTGATCAATTTGTTGTGGCCTTACCGAGCATGTAATTTCTTGACTTGACGATAAAAGTGCACTAATCTTCTAAAAATACTTGGGGCACAAATTGATAAATTTGTTGTGACAAAAGTGAAAGATAATAATTTTTATACCATAGTGATATTATTCCTTAATCTTAATAATCAATTATTCTAGTAATTGATTCTTAATTTAAGAAATAATACCTGCAAATTTATTCCAAAATGAATTTTCATCTTTCATCATATTGAGCTTTTGTTATTTAATAGGATGTTTTTCTTTGCTTAAATTATTTTATGTAATAAAATAATTATGTTATATGCAGGTTATAACCTCAATGAAACTTGTGTGGTAAGATATACTATTTTTGAATCGTGTCGTGGGATATCAGCTTAATGCAAATGCGTAAACTGTCGTCCCGGATTAGCCTGTGCAGTTTGCACAGCCTAAACCAGAATGACACTTTCAGCCTACAGTGGATTTAGTTTTAGAAGAGACTTACTTGAAACAGAAAATACAATGAAAGCGGAAAGTGCCGTCCCGGAGTAAACTGTGCAGACAGCACATGCTAATCCGGGACGACACTTTACGCACGTACATTAAGCCCTGTTTTCTCACGACATGCCACATATTTATTTCTTAGGCATCAGAAGCCAAGAAGAAGCCTGTAGCAGTGTGGGAAAAGAGTGTGGGCAGTTTGTCTAGTAAACAGAAGTTGAAAGGACTGGTGGTGGCCAAGAAGAAAACGTCTCTACCTTCAGCGACCAGTATACTGTCCAATGATTCAAAGTCAGCTGCCCATGTCACTGAGACTGATGGTAAAGTTATAGAGAATGCAAAAGAACAATCTTTGAAGGACAAAGAGTCAAATTCTCCAGTTGACAATACTGGTGATTCTGCAGAAAATGAGCATCTGGCTGCAGCGTCTGATAATGGTAATACAGTACAAAGCACTGACAAGCATAGGAATTCAGATGGAGAGTTCACTAATCAGGCTAGTGGAAGTTCAGGATCCATTGTTAGCCAACCCACGGGGCTGGGTCTCCTGGGAGGGTACGGGGGCTCAGACAGTGACTCCAGTGGATGAACTGTAACATGGTACCAGTGGGGAAACTGTATTAATTAATTTTATTGGCTGAACTTCAATGCCATATACGATATATATATGAGGCGCGTCGTGGGAAAACCGGACTTAATGCATGTGTGTAAAGTGTCGTCCCGGAAAGGCGGAAAGTGCCATCCTGGATTAGCCTGTCCGGACTGCACAGGCTAATCCGGGATGACACTTTACGCACATGCATTAAGTCCGGTTTTTTCAGGACGCGTCTCATGTGCATGTAAAGGGCTAGAAAGGATGGCCTTCAGCACAATATACATAGTGTCATATTAAATCTTACAAATGAGTGTCAGTACAAAATACATATGTGACACTAACTTGAAACAATGGACTTAAACTCAATATACATGTAATATATGAAGTTGACCCAAATCGACAAACTTCAACCCAATATAAGTATGTATACACAAGTTATACCAGCTGAAATAGATGAACTACAACACAAAAGGCATGTTGTATATGACAAGCGCCCAACTGGACGAACTTCACTAAAATATACAAAACCAACACGGGCCAATAAACGACGATTTGGAGTTCTGATGCATAGGAATTAAACCACTAAAGCGTTAACCCGAGTGGTTTGAGAGCCACGCATCAGAACGACAAAGAGTTGTTTATTGGCCAATAAACAAAGATAATGCGAAAATTACTTTGATTCTAACATGATTTGACAAATATTTGTGCAATTGTAATTGAACTACATTTTACTATGCTCCGCTCAGAATCAGGACTAGTTGTTGTTTACTGGGTAGTTTAGCAATGATAATTTTGTTTGATGTCTATAGAAAAATTTGCTAATATCATGTTAGAATACAATATACATTACTGACACCTTCTTGAAATGATTAGCTTCAAAACAATTATACATATAAGGCGTGTTGTGGGAAAACCGGGCTTAATGCATGTGTGTAAAATGTCGTCCTGCACAGGCTAATCCTGGACGGCACTTTCCGCATACGATGGATTTATGCTAAATGTGACTTCCTTGAAACAGAAAATACCATACAAGCGGAAAGTGCCGTCATGGATTAGCCTGTGCGGACTGAACAGGCCAATCTGGGACGACACTACGCACATGCATTAAGTCCAGTTTTCCCACGACATGCCTATGTGACACTGACTCCAAGGGATGAACCTCCACACACAAAAAAACTAATTGCATGACTAAAGAATTGTTACAATTTTTTATTTCTTATGACTGTTAAATGCAATTATATGTAAAGAATCGCAAAGGTTTCTACATTATGTATACATGTATGTGTATGATACACTGTTTGATTTTATTGTTTGCAAGATTCAAGATAATCGAATGAAGTGCATTAAATGACGTTTTCCAACTTGTTTTCCCATTTCATAAGCAGTCTTCGCATGTTCCTATAGGCTTCAATGGGCTTTTAACATTATGTCAATTTGACGGCCATTTGAAATGTGAACTACTTATTTTTATAACTGTATTGATTGATAAATTGCCTTTCCTATCAGTGTAATGTGTCTGTTTATTAAATTATGACAAATAATAAAATATGTATTTTGAAATTAAATACAACTAAGCAATGCCTTTTTTAGTGTCATTATGTTGTTCGTTGAAGTTTCATAATTGAGCTTAAATATTTTTTGGAATATACCCAATGCCAATGAAATTCTGCTATCTTGAACTTAGCCTCGAAATTTGACTCATTGGCTTGCCAATTTATTTTTAGATTAAGTTTTACAGTTTTAGAGGTTGTCTGACTGGCACGGTGGTTGGCACTCAGTGGTTCCACCACACCATAAGACTAAATTGAGCATTTGAAAAGCTATCAGCAAAGAGAAAATGGCTGGAAATTCAATCGCAATTACAGATAAATACTGTATAATACCGCGTTTCGACCTCTTCTTTGCGATTAAATATTAGGTGCGCATCATACTGTAATGATTTTTGGCGCATTTCACTAAAAGGATATTGTGTATACTGGTATATGTTACATATCATGTAGTGTATTTATATAACTGGGGTGTGTGTCATACATGGCTGTGCATTATGAATTGTCATACATGTTGGTTGTCTGAAGGGGTAAAATAGGTACTGGATGAGGGGACATATCATAGGTCTACCAGGGGTCATATTCCAGAAACATAAGTTTATCTTAAAATCTTTTGACTTTAGTTTTGATTTGTGTGAGGTAATAACTTTTAAACTACATTCAAATTAGTATTTACAATTACGGTTAAGTAAAAGAGTAATTAATGATGAGTTGATAATTAGTGAACATTAAGCAGAAGTTCATGTATAAATGGAATAAAATGCTAAAGAAAAACGACGATTTTAAAGCTAATGATAGGATTTAACATAAGATGTTTCTGGAATACGACCCCAGGTATTCATTTAAATCACAACAGACCAGGTTTAAGTGGCCGTATAAAAGAAATCTCTTAAAATATCATCACTTAAGTTCCAATTATTGTGAAGTAATATTTTTAAAACTACATTTGAGGCGTGTCGTGGGAAAACTGGCCTTAATGCATGCGCGTAAACTGTCATCCCGGATCTGCAGTCCGCACAGGCTAATCCGGGACGACACTTTACGCACATGCATTAAGTCTGGTTTTCCCATGACACGCCTCACATAAATTTGTGAATCCCTTTACAGTTAAGTGAACTTTGTTAAAATATTATGTTGATAGTTAATACACACTTGGCACAGTGCCATTTAAATATGAAAAATAAAATGTTAATGAAAAATTATGATTGTAAGGTTAAGGATAAGATCTTAATATGTTTCTGTAAACGGGCCCCAGATGACTATTTTTAGCTCGACTATTCAAAGAATAGGTGAGCTTTCCTACTCCCCCGGAGTTCGCGTCTGAATTTGGTTAAAGTTTTTATTCATAAGTCTTGTATAACTTCAAAACTACATAAGTTATTCACTTGAAACTTGGCATATACCTTTATCATCAACCTCAGCATCAGGGACAACATTCCCCATAACTGTTTTGTATTTTGACAGAGTTATGCCCCCTTTTCAAATAAAATTTGGGTTAAAGTTTTTATTCAAACTTCAAAACTACAGAAGTTATTAAATTCAAACATAGAATACACCTTTGTCATCAACTCCAGCATCAGGGGCAACATTACCCAAACTGTGTCTGTATTTTGACAGAGTTATTCCCCATTTTGACTTAGAATTTCAGGTTAAAGTTTTTATTCAGTAGTATTATAACTTCACAGCTACAGAATTTATTCATTTGGAACTTGGAATACGCCTTTGTCATCAACCCCAGCATCAGAAGCACCAACCTCCATATCTCTGTTTTGTGTTTTGACAGAGTTATACCCCCTTTTCACATAGGATTTCAGGTTACAGTTTTTATTAGTCTTTGAACATCAAAACTACATAAGCTTTTCTTTTGAAACTTGGAATATTGCATTGTCATCAACTTTAACATCAAGGAAATAATTGCCAATAGTCCAGCGGGCTGTCCTCTGACTTGTTGATATTGTATTTACTAGTATATTGTAAGCAATAATTTCAGCTTACAATTTCAGGTTTACATTGAACAGTCATCAGACCATGTCCATCGCTGATTCAGTGTAAGATGGAAACATTTGTCTAGTAGTGCAAAAATGTGCCCAGGGACCAGTTGTTTAAAACTTTGACCATTGGTTAAAACCAATTATCCTTATTTTTCTAACAGAAATGGATTTGATTTCCTTCAATACATTGATCACTGTTCTTAATCTGCACAGAGTATTTACATAGTTCTGCAGATTACAGCTTTCTTAGTGAAAATCATCTCAGTAAAGAAAGAGAAATTTTGTCTCCAAACTTTAACCATGGTTAGCTAAATTCACTGTTAAAATTGTGTACGAATGGGTCCAGTTAGCTAACATTTTCTGTAGAAGCAGCATGCTGTAAGGTCAGAGTGAAAATTAGTTTCAAAGTACACTTTGAATTGAAAGATCAAATATCCTCATGATATTAGTATTATACTGTAGAACTGGTTTTATTCGCATGGGTTTTATTTTCGCTAAAATTCGCGATTTTATTTCCTAGCGAATTCAAAACCAGTGCGAATAAATGTGTGACAAACCTGAAAAGGTGTGGAAATATGTGAAAATAACTTAATGTGCGTTGTCATTTTTCACTCTTAGCAGAAAACACCTGCGACACTAGTTTAAAGAATTTAATGTAAATTTACAATCAATTAATCATAGATAGGATAACTCAATCCAAAAAATAACATTATTTTGCCTTCAAAGTAGGATAACGCTATCGATAATATTTTTCCTATTAGGTCAGTCTACTTTCAGTTATGAATTCGCGTCAGGGCGATAACGCGAATTCAAGAACACACGAATTATAAAAACTGATAATTTTGGGAGAAAAACGTGAAAATTTGTCCTCCCGAATTTAAAGCATTTTACAGTCCACAAATATGTATAGTATTATACACAAATATGTATGCGCACATTTGCATGAATGTGTGTATGCATGAGAAATACTCCTGTATTAATACCATGCCATATTTAAAACATCAGTGTGTAGTGAAATTGGTATAATAACAAAGGCAATATTGCTGTTAGCTGTTTAATCAAGTTCATAAACAAACATTAAGTAATCAGGGTCCTTATTCACTAATCCATTCTTAGACTTAAGAATAAGAATAGACGAGTCTCGTGGGAAAACCAGACTTAATTCATGTGCGTAAAGTGTCATCACGGATCAGCCTGTGCAGTCCGCACAGGCTAATCCAGGATGGTACTTTCCGCTTTTATGGTATTTTCGGTTTCAAGGAAGTCTCTTCTAAACATAAATCCACTGTAGGCGGAAAGTGCCGTCCCAGATTAGCCTGTGCGGACTTAACATGCATTAAGCCCTGTTTATCCACGACGCGCTTCTATAGACTTAGACTCCCAAAAAGAAATGTGTGCGTTTTCAGCTACACTGCCTACCAATGTCGCTTATGTTATTAATAAATCATTCTAGACAAAGAACGCTAAATTAGCATTGGTGAACACAAATGAGTGTTTTTTAGGGCCAATTTGGGGCCGAAATTTCCCTGCTTAAAAGGTATATATTTTTCCCTATATTTACCTTAAAATTCCCCTGAGAATGTAAGCTTTATATTTAAAAAAAATTGAACAAAATCTGACAAAAATTTACTAAGATAGAACAATGTTCGTAAACAATCCCAGCTATTTTTTCATCAAACCAAGCCAGTGCATAATCTGAGTTATCATTTGTAGCAAAGAAATTGTTAATGTTTTAAAACAAAGTATAGAACATAAACATGTAATAATGCCTTTTATTTTAAAAAAATTCCCCATTAGCCGTCAAATTCACCATCTGAAGGGCTCCGCCACCTTTCCCCAAAAGGTGAAAAAAACCCACTGCAAATTCAAATTAACTGAGTTCTTAGAAAAGAGCATTTTCAAGAATATTCTTTATTCTTACGTCTTAAGTCTAAGAATAGGTTGGTGAATACGGGCCCAGATCTCTTGAACACATCTAGCTTCATAAAAAATAATGGAATGACAAAAAATGATACATGCATGTACACGTGCAAGCGATATGATAGATTTATATCAGACAATACAACATAAAGTTAATAAATGTTTACTGAAACATACATGACTCAGAAATGTTTTCTCAGAGAATTCTGCGGTAAATTCCAAAAGTCATACAGTAATGGCAATAATATTAACATTCTGACCTATGCTACCCTGACTCTGCACAATCTAAAAATGTGTTGCTCAAATATAAATAAGTTATATCAATTTGGCTATAGAATAATTCAATGAGGTATTCACTACAATAACACTATAATTTATTCTCTGGAAGAACAATAATAAACACAAAATTTGTAAAAATATTGTTGGACAGTGTTCGGTAGGATTCGCATCGTCTGTTCATCACTAATCTGCATAACATTCAAATGATGTTGTTCTATTATTAGTTAATTAAGAAATAATTTTCGTTTTAGAGTTGTTTATCGGGTAATAAATGATTTGGATTTCTGATGCGTAGGAATTTAGCCACAATGGTGTTAGCCCAGGTGGTTTCATATACCGTGTCAAAACTCCAAATTGTTGTTTCTTAGCTGATAACAATGATAATACGAAAATTATTTGGATTCTGTTATGACCTCACCACATTTCTTGCAATTTCAATGCAAACTATATTTTTCAGTTTCGGAACTACTTTTTCGAGTTGTTAATTGGCAATTTAACAACAGAAATCTTTCTTCTGTGTCTATAGAAAACTCTGCTAGAATGAGGGATATTGTACCATACCGAAATACATGTACCATACCGAAATACATGTGTGAAACAGATTTATACTCGCAGTGATATCACAAGACGATTTCAAGGTTTACATGTAACTACATTGAGTAATAAAAGTATTACTAACTTATAATATGATATGAGGATCACAATTAACAAATATACACAGAAAACAATTCCATTACATCAGATGCTTTTCATTAACACAGGTGTAAAAATTATATATAGAAAAAAAAAAAAAAAACTCTATCATAAATTAAGTGCAATCCATTACACAAATTCTACACTTAGCCCCCACTTGTAAATTCCATAAAAAAATGACAGTTTTACAGATAAATTTAGCAAGAAATGTGCTCTGTTAACAATATTTGAGGCATGTCGTGGGAAAACCGGGCTTAATAGACGTACGTAAAGTGTTGTCCATGATTAGCCTGTGCGGACTGCACAGGCTGATCCGGGACGACACTTTACGCACGTGCAATAAGCCCGCTTTTCCATGACGTGCCTCATTCATTAAGTATCACAAGGTATTATTTGAAGGCAAAGTAAAGATGAAATATTTGAAATAGAATCTGCCACATTTTGTAAATATGGCAAATTATGAATATGTAGCTAATGTCACTGTTGCACAGCACTAAGGCATTACGATCTTGTCTCAAGTAATGTAATAAAAGTTGAAGGGAAATGTGTTTACTTACCGTTATAATATAAGTATTTGTCTAATAATTTTATTGATAGATACTGTTTTAAAAGAATGTTAGTAATACACTAAGTAAAAGCACAATTTAACAACCCGGTACTCATGCAATAACAAATGTTTAACATGTCCTGAACAACTCATTTATTCTGTTAACTTATCAACCAACCAACTTAAACATGCCGGATGCATTGTCCGTTCATAACCTTATATAAATTCTACAATTATGGGGGGAAAAAACGAAGGAAAAACAAAAATCAATCAATCAACATTAATCATCAACAAATTATGAACACTTAATAATTTTTTAACAAAAACTATTGTTCTATTGAACATTTAACCCTTTAATATTTGTGTCGAGTGCATGAAAGCAATGGTTTTCCACAATGACCAGTATTCAATCCCAACATTATGATCATAGAATCCTGTACTATTTTTTGCTGTCCAGTTTACAAACAATCAGGTCATATACAAGAAGTTGATTTTCTGATTGTTTCGAACACATTCACTGAAAGCGCCACCCTCCGTCCAATCGTCTGACTCAGTCGTTCCATACACTGCCGTACATTGGCAGGGGTGGCCTCTGGTCAGACTCTTCTGATATTCCCGCCAACACATCGCCTGTCTGAGATGCCAAGGCCTAGAAGAAAAAGGTCATGAGAGTAAATATGAGGCATGTCGTGGGAAACACGGGCTTTATGCATGTGCATAAAGTGCCGTCCCGGATCAGCTTGTGCAGTCCGCACAAGCTGATCCAGGACGGCACTTTCTGTTTTTTTCTGTTTCAAGGAAGTCTCTTCTACACAAAAATCCACTGTAGGCGTAAAGTGCCGTCCTGGATTAGCCTGTGCGGACTGCACAGGCTAATCCCAGATAACACTTTACACACATGCATTAAGCCCGGTTTTCCCACGACACGCCTAAAAGATTTTTATGCTGATATTTACTTGCTGTTAACCTTTCTTGACATTGTACTGGTACTACAATTTCTTTATGTTTATTCTACCCGTAATCATTTGATTGAGAATGCATTCAGTATGTCAGGACATCATTGTTTGACAGAGATGTCTTGTAAAAACAACTGCTTACTGTACAAAGTGCTTATTCAAGGTCACATTGAGTAGAAGTAGTTATCAATCTTAAAGCAATCATTCCATTAGCATACGCTTTGGGAAGGATCTAGAGCTAAACAGCAGGGGGCTGTATCCTGCTCCTTTGGGAAGGATCTAGAGCTAAACAGCAGGGGGCTGTATTCTGCACCTTTGGGAAGGATCTAGAGCTAACAGCAGGGGGCTGTATTCTGCACCTTTGGGAAGGATCTAGAGCTAAACAGCAGGGGGCTGTATTCTGCTCCTTTGGGAAGGATCTAGAGCTAAACAGCAGGGGGCTGTATCCTGCTCCTTTGGGAAGGATCTAGAGCTAAATAGCAGGGGGCTGTATTCTGCTCCTTTGGGAAGGATCTAGAGCTAAACAGCAGGGGGCTGTATCCTGCTCCTTTGGGAAGGATCTAGAGCTAAACAGCAGGGGGCTGTATTCTGCTCCTTTGGGAAGGATCTAGAGCTAAACAGCAGGGGGCTGTATTCTGCTCCTTTGGGAAGGATCTAGAGCTAAACAGCAGGGGGCTGTATTCTGCTCCTTTGGGAAGGATCTAGAGCTAAACAGCAGGGGGCTGTATTCTGCTCCTTTGGGAAGGATCTAGAGCTAAATAGCAGGGGGCTGTATCCTGCTCCTTTGGGAAGGATCTAGAGCTAAATAGCAGGGGGCTGTATTCTGCTCCTTTGGGAAGGATCTAGAGCTAAACAGCAGGGGGCTGTATCCTGCTCCTTTGGGAAGGATCTAGAGCTAAACAGTAGGGGGCTGTATCCTGCTCCTTTGGGAAGGATCTAGAGCTAAACAGCAGGGGGCTGTATTCTGCTCCTTGTTTTGGTTCCCTCCTGCTGCCCCTTTCAGTTGGTCTTTTCTAAACATAAATCCACTGTAGGCAGAAAGTGCCGTACTGGATTTGCCTGTGCTGATCCGGGATGACACTTTACTCACGTGCATTAAGCCCCCCGGTTTTCCCATGACACCTCTCATAAATAATTTGCCTGAACAAAGATGCCAAAAAAAACTAGTACCATTCTGTTGTCAGAGTAGCCCATCTCCTGTGGCTTTATGATGTAGGCAGAGCCAGGCCGGGAAAAATGAGCATACTCAGATTTTGGTATCGTCGGGTCTGGGGAGGTAACCTGAAATGAATATTTAAAGATCCCACTGAAGGATGCTTTGTGTTTGTTTGTACTTTACTTGGAAGTACAGCGTAAACTTTAACAAAATATTTACAACTTTATGTTTTGTGTGTGTGTGTTTTTTTGTTACTTGAAAATGTGTACAATTGAAAACTTTTTTTATATTTTACTTTTAATTGACATAGGGTAAAATTAAACAACAGGTTTGCAACTTTTATTTTCTATTTATTGAGGAGTTTGAACAGGTTTTGATAGTACTGGTAAATATGACGAGAAAACATAACAAATACCGTACATGTGTCTTGAACATAACATCCTTATAAGTTGTTCAAATTAATCATGTCTTTGTAATAATTTGTTTATTTCCAATTTATGAATAACAATTTCTTATATCACAAAATACAAAAAAAATCTTAATCACTGTCTTTTTTAATACAACAGTCTACAGTACAAAGTCAATTTCAATATATCAGTAAGGCTAAAAAAAAATAATGAATTGTTTCTCAGGCACTTCTTCCAAAAAATCTGACGGGAATTTTTTTTTAAATTTATTTATTTATTTTTATTTTTTTTCTCCAACTTTTTTCTATTGGCACTACGTAATGGCTTATTGAAACAAGTAAACAAGTACAGATGAAAGACAATTTTTAGTTTTAATAGCAACATAAGTATCCTTTTCTATAAAATTCTCAAAATAGATTTATTAATCACAGACGGTCATTTATGCAAGCTGACGTAAAAAGGCAATCAATTTAAATGTTCATAATTAACATAAGTGCCTTCAAATCGATATACCATCAGCATTAAAGTACTTCTATTTATAGAATTTAACTTTTCATAATTCATATTTTTTATAAATGTCAAAAGTTATTTTTATTATTTTTGCAATAAATCACCAATAATTTTTGGAAAGGAAAATCAACACATGTCAATGTAGCTGGCATTTTTGTTTGTTTCCATAGGACTTATATTGACACAGATTTCCTTAAAATATACGGAATGCTATTAAACAAGCAACAGCATCTACGAAACAAAAGTTTTAATCAACAATCAGCTGATATTTATGAAGGTTCCCAATCGAATATGACTTTTTTCTCTCAATACAACAGTATTTTTCTCTCAATATCTAATATTAGTGTATATCCAATTTATATAAGTTAATCAGACAGGAAGAAAGTTACTGGAAATACCGAAATCTCTACCGGGTTACTCTTCTTTCGCCGAGTTAAAATGCAGATTAGTTCAATTTTAAGCCGCTGGCCATGGGATCTAATTCAATACATCATAATTTTAGTATTAGTTATGAACGTTTATGGTGTTTATTCGGCCAAAATCAGTTTCTTATTTATGAAAGGCATTGTTCAAAACCAGTTATCACAGACAGAAAATAGATTACAGCGAGTTTTCAAAATGTTAATTATTCGCAGATTTCAATGCATAGTTTTTGTATTTTGTTCAGTAACATGCCATTAGAAGCACTTCCTGCAAATTTTTATTTTTATTAACATATTTCTGGACTGCGCCTTTAAAACCGAGGCGCAATCGTCAAAATATAGTAAATACAAATTTGTTTGGCATTAAATCAAATTCGTGGCGGGCCATAAGAAAACGTTGCGGGGCTGCCTAAGAAACAAATCATTAACTTTTTTTAGTCTAATCAGAACTTTGTATCTTCAATTTAACTTAGTTTTCATACTGTTTTCTTTAAAGTCTTGTACCTTTACCATTATCTATTATCATTGTTTGTTTACCTAACATGATGGATATACTTTTCAAATGGTTTACCTTTTTAACTATATTCATTTCAATCATTTGTGATTTTGTTGTTCGCCGGCATCCTTTGGCAGCAAAGAATGGCCAGATAGCATCCATGGCGGATGCAAAGTCAACTGCTGTTCTGTAATGTGTCACAATGAATTATTGTTATTACGAAAACGTCATCGCCATCATCATCCCACCATCATCATCACCAAAACAATAACAACAATCACCATCATTACAATCATCACCACCCCTGTCATCATTGCCACCACCATAACATCACCACCATCATCATCATCATCCCACCATTACCACCATCATCATCACCAACACCATAATAATAATAATCATCATCATTACAATCATCATCATCATCAACCATCATCATTCATTATGACAATTTGATCAGCACCACCATTATCATCATCACCACCATCATCATCACCACCACCACCATCATCACCACCACAATCATCACCAACACCACCATCATCACGATCAGAATCACCTTATCATCCTCATGATCATCATCATCAACATCACCACAATCATAATACCTGGTAACCATCATCATCACCATTACCATAATCACCATCATCGCGATCATCATTCATTATGATTAGCACCGCCAGCAGCAGCATTATAATGCCACCTTGGTGTTTTACCCCAATGTACAAAATGTTGTATCTTTAATCTTCCTATGCTGATAATGTACATGTAGTGGACACATTTCAAAAATGTGAAAACAAAATTACTAAGTTTTAATTGCTCAACAAAAAATCCCTATCTGATATTGTTCTGGAAAGTTTCTGAAAACTGAAAAAAAGAACTTTCTTGTGTACAACAAACATTTCCAGTCTGACGGAGAACGGCACACACAAATTCCAAAACTGTTAAAAAATAACTATGTTTCCAGTGTTCAACAAAAATATTTTCGTTGAAGCTATTGCACCTATCAATATCAGCGGCGGGCTACCCACGGGAATGTGACTAATTTTATTTTTGGGGTTCTAATTCACCACCCTAGAGCCAAGCATTGTTGTCTAAATCCCCACAGTGGGAAAGGCCTGGGGGCCCAATATTACTGGGATCTATAGTCCGACCAAATATATTTCCTGGACCCTGAATCAATCGGCATGTCAAATTCCCGCCTGTCAGGGATTCCTTTCAGTCTAAAGTCCCGTATATGCCTGTCCCTCACCCCCGGGGGAAAATATTGATCGGTGCATATATGGCAAACATTTGGAAACTGTTTGGAAGTTTCCAGTGTACAACAATGCTGACCTTCCTTGGTTGTCCTTGAGGGTCAAGTTGGGGTCGTGCTCCATAAGCTTCATGATCACTTTCCCGTGGCCCTGAAACGCAGCAGAGTGCAGAGGCGTCCATAGTGTACCCTTGTTGGCAAGGTTGACATCTGCCCTAAATTCAAGATGAAATAAACTGGTAATTTGCATTTATTAAAATTAGCCACTCTGGATGGATGCTTTGATGTTTTTCATAGTGATTCTGTAGAAAAAATCTAACACCTATATATAGAAGTACCAGTAATATATGAGTATCATACTGTGTCACATTTTTAGCATTACTACTGTAACAAGAAAATTTAGAAAAAAGATAATATATGGCAGATTATTTTGGTTAACTTCACCTGGATCATCAACAACATCTGTTGAAAAATAACAGAATAAACGGAATATCTAACAGAGAGAAATCATGACCACTTAAGGAATAAAACAGAACAATTACATTTTGTTTTAAAAATACAAAGGTGAACAAAATGATGCAAGATTTTTTTTATAATTAAACACATTTTAAGTATGACAGATAGATGCTACAACTTATAATAAAAACAACAATCTACCCATGAGCAAGGAGAAGCTCGGCAATTTCAGCGTATCCCCAGAATGCTGCTATACCAAGTGGGGTCATTCCGTCCCTTGACCTTTCATTAGCGTCTGCACCATGGAGCAATAAACTCTCTACACCCTGTAATCAATTAGGAATATTTACTTGTTTAAAACTACTGGCATTCATGTATCCAGAATTTCAGAAATAATATCATCTTTACGGAATTGAGAGAAAAAATCAACTAAAACAGTCGTAATTATTTTCGTGTAATGTCTTGACTAATAAGAATTGAAGAAGACCTAACATATACATGGAAAAGAAAGTAGGTATACGCCTTAATTTCATTAAATCATACAGTTAATTTTAAAAAGTACACTTATGACGACAAACACCCTTTGAATGGTCACCTTTAAATTTTATCATTAATATACATTCAATGGAGGTGTATTTTGTTAGTGAATGGAAAAGATTTAACTCATGGCTTCCAATGTATAACTACACCATATTAATGCTTTGTTTGTATACACATTTTCATACAAGTCTAGGCAACCCAATATCCAATCAGCTAACTTGTATCTCTAAATATTTGAACTTTGAAATACCTTGCTTATAAAAGTCCAGGCATAAAGTCAACTTTTGCGGACAAAGTACATTCATTTAAAGAAGTTTCCAGTGGATGACGCCTTTAAGCGGCCCCTGTTATATAAGCTAAAAAGCCATGGAGTACTGTGACGAAAAGTTGAGGTGACGAAACCCCCAAAATAAGACATTCTAATTTCGTCTACTTTTGATAATGTTGATAGTCGAAAAATTCCATTATTTATAATTTTCATGATGCTATAGACATACATGTTTACATTTTAAAAATATGAGAAGAATTAAACATAACAAAATACCCTAAAATCCCCATTAGCAGCGGCGATAGCAACCGACATGGGCGCCGCCATATTTGTTGTTGTACACTAAGGTTACATTACACAATACATGTGACTGCACACTGCGAAGTAAACTCCCAAACTCCTCGCAGCGGTTACCTCCCCTATCGGTTTACGGTAACCACTGCCATCACAAGTAAAATCCTTGCAGCTCTGGAAGGATTATGTGTTTGTAACTTTTACTTCTTTAATGAAACTCAGTGAAATGTTTTACATAATTGGACTTTTTTATGTATAGATTGCTGTCAATTATGAAATCAGAAAATGAAAATAACTCATTAAAACTAAAAATAATATCTAGAAGATTTAAATCGATCATCATCGCGTGGTTTGTTATGACGGCAGGGATTTGATTAGAGCTTTGCTCGGAACCAGTCAAATCTTACCCCTATCGGTTAACGGTAACCACTGGCATCACAAGTAAAATCCTTCCAGATCTGGAAGAATTACGTGTTTGTAACCTTTACTTATTTAATGCAACTTTTCTACATAATTGGACTTTATATATATCGTTTGCCGTCAATAATGAACCAGACGAATCTCTGCGCGGAGGTTGACTGCGAAGCTTCACAGCGGTTAATAGGCCTATGCGCTCGTTTAAATTCACATTATAGAAAGCATGCGATCTTTGCCAAAGATTTGCAAAATGATGATGATCAACTTTATTAATTTGCTAAAAACATTAAATAAATAGGCTTAGTACATGTCACGACAATGTCCGTTATATATTGATGTATCAGAATTCTGACGACGTCCACTCCAAAATGTCATCATATCAGCAACTTAAACAATTTGTTTGTATTTTCAAATATTTTAAAATCTTATTTCCCTATGGCAAACGCAGGTACTTTTATTGGCTGTCATGCTAATCAAATTAATCCATATGATAAAATCTTAGTCGACGTGATGTCACGAGCATTACGTGTCAAATCACGTCACGTACGCTCACCTACATGTCGTATGCAAAACTGTCATTATGTTGGTATTAAGTAAAATACATGTCCATATTTCATTGTAGAACGTTTACTTTCAGTGTTATAGACGAACCGGTAACTTCGTTGGATCATCGGTCAATACATATGTATATACACGTAATACCTGTATATTAATATGTTCAGTGTTCTAGACGTACGTAAGTACTTAGTTTGCCTCAGTCTACAGGTCGGTGAAAAAAACATCAACATATACATTGTCCTTCACAAAGGTCAATATCTTTCGAAATTAATTTCGTTGCTACACGTACTTATTTCTATAATTGCGCGCATTGTGAATTCATTTCAGGATACAGCACTTCATTGACACTTGTACAGTAATGATTGCAATATTGCGATTACCGGTTATAGATAACACTTCATTCGTATTACAGCGTAGCGATGAAAACAGTTCCTTATGAAGCTATTGGGATGCGTTTTGAACATCAACTGTATGTATTTTGGAATATATTTAATAAAAAAAACGGTGTGCTGTCTGATTTAATGTGTATGTTAAGGTATGCATTTTAAATAATTGTAAGAATCGCAAAAATGCATTATATAATTATTGTTTTAACACATACCATTATAATAACTGAACATCATTATTGACGTTGGATATCAATTACTTACATCTAACAAGTATTTTACGCACAGCACGTAGTTACATACGTATGTTCATGAGTTTTTACTTAGGAGATTAAATTTTGAAGGCGTTTATGCAAACAATTTATTAACAAATGTTCATGTGATTTTCTTGTAAGTTTGCAAATGGGCCTACCACAATATTATTTGATAAGCAAAGTCTGAACACCCCCCCCCCCCCCAAAAAAAAATAAAAAAATAAAAATAAATATTATTTAAGTTTTATTGGATTAGCAGATAGGGCAAATTGTCACATTATGCTGTATGATACATATACAGCGGTTTTCATGTGTACTAACAGTACAATAGAAAACGTTCGATTTTTGAATACTCATTATAAAGTTTAGTGTAGATAGTACACCATCCAGTGTGTCGATGGTACTGGAGTATTACTTTGAAACATTGCAGTGAAAAGATCAGTAACCGCCATACTACCGGTAATGCACCTATCAGTATTTTCCCCCAGTGGGGGGAGCGGCGGGCAATCCTAGGGGACTTGGACTAATTGTATTTTGGGGGATCTAATTTCTCACCCAAGAGCCAAGCATTTTTGCCTAAATCCCCTCAATGGGGGGGGGGGGGGGTGCTTAATTGGTGTATCAAATGGCCCGGGGGCCAATATTACCAGAATCTAAAATCCGAGCAAAGTATATTTCCCGGGACCCGGAACCCTTCGGCGTGTCAAATTCCCGTCTGTCGGTTATTGCTTTCAGTCTAAAGTCCCGTATATGCCCGCCGCTCCCCCCTGGGGGGAAATATTGATAGGTGCATACATATATAGTTAATACTGGTCGGGTAATTTGTTAGTCAGATTAAGAACTGGCAGGCGGGTTGACGTGTGTTAATAAATTAAACTAGATTTTTCGAAACTTTACCTAAGTCATTTCAGTGCACCAAAAGGTCACATAAAGTCATTTTACGCGACTATGATATGTCAAACTAAGTTGTTGTGTCAGTTGTGGTCCCATTATATTTGTTAATTGCGAAAGAAAACAGTTCTATGTAAGTATAACACGTACGGATCACCGTGCATACATGTACTTGCGAGGAACTGTTTCACCATTCACTGAATGTTATATTTGCAAAGAAATTAACCAACATGTTTTTGTCGTTCGAAATGCACGTTACTAAGCATAAATGGTTACAAACTCTGAATGAATTCGAACAAGCAAGATTTACACGTAATCAACCACCCACGCAAAGACAGACTATTGTTTACCATACGTCCGTTTGTCATACATCTAATATATGTCATCTGTTCTATGACCACATACGAAACATAAGTATAATTAACATTGCAAAATATTTCAAAACTACATTTAGTCACAAAATCTCATGAATTCTACGAAAAGGGTTCACTTGTCAGTATTTTTGGTTGGCAGGTAGACAATGTCCGGTCAAGGATGTGTGAATATATCACTGGTAACTACGCAACCGGTTTCCAATAGCAACGAGTCAGAAGCGGTCCACGGATCCACCGCGTTGAATGAAGTGTCCGTCCGTACACTGAGGAACACACAGGAAGATGCAGAATTCGCTGCCAGGCTTATCGTGGAAGGGTTTAAAGGAAAATACGTGCACAACATCACAGAGGAAAAGTAAAAGGGCTTGTTTTCAGGACTCGTATTCACAATTCTCCTAACGCGTAAAAATATGTTTGTTTCAGGTTACCCGACCTACTCTAAAAATTCCCCGTCCCTAGAACATTTTATTGAGTGGGTCAGATGTTTTTGTTTATTTTACTTTTTTCCAATAATTAAATGTTTTTTGGATAAATGTTTTGTTGTGATAGCATATATAAAACAATGTTTTATGATATTAGAGACATGTTTTGAATATTCCTTTTGTTTTAGAATCTTCAAGTTGACCATTTACCAAATAAAAATAACAATAAAAAAATAAATCCCTACCTACCCTATTTTTCTGGTCATGTAACCTGAAACAAATATAATTTGTATACGCCTAAGGATAATCTTACTGACTTAAGTTCTGCTTGATATCTCGTCAAATAAGAATAATATGTAGATCCACTGATGGAATAATGCATTTAAAAGCAAATTATCATATAAGTGCGTGGTGTTAAGACATTTACGTAATTTGTTAAACTTTATATGAGCTTTTCTGGTATTGCTCTTGGTCAACTCCTGTAGTAACGTTTGGGGCTCCCAATCTCGAAGAAAGCGTATTCCATGGTCAGTTGTGAAAGCACCGTCATATAGAACTATAGATGTATATTCATGTTCAAAGGAAGCATTTTGTAGATAGTGTACAAACCCATTGTTAGCGGGGTAGGGTGTTTTGGAATTGTCCTAGAGGCGCTTGGAGTTTATCGGAGTCTTGTAGTCAGTGTGACTTTACATACCATACCACAATATTTTTCTAAGTTCAAGTTTTATTATTCTTAAAGTGTGTTTGTACGATCTTTCATATCAATTATTTTCTAAATAAGCAGACAAAAGTGACTATAAAACTTGAAAGCAAACAGAAAAACATAAAAATGACGAATGAAACACGTCAATATGAAATAAATTAACAAATACTAATGTCGACTTTTGCATCGTTTATTAGTGTTGTGTAACCTAAACCAACTGTCAAGTCAACGTATATACATATTTTTGAGTTTCCGTTTGTTCATACGAAAACAATTTGGTGAAATTTGCTTATTGTGCGCTTAAAAGCAATTTTTGTTCTTAAAGTGTATTCCATTTTAAATAGAAATATATATTATGTTCATTAACTTTATTTTATTAGTTGTATTCATGCCACTAGATCTGTTGTAAGATCGTACATACACACTTTAACATCTTGCCTTAAAATGTAATTAATGCCCATGGTGAAATATTGTGTGATTTTTTTACGTGAGTATTGGATACAATGTATGTGTTTTTGTATTATCTGGTTCCCAGTCTTAAAACGTACATCTTATTAATTTACATAATTTCAGACTGCCGATCGCTGTGCGGCACATGGCCGCCTTCTATTGTGCCCAGACAGACGACTTCCGAGAGAAGACATTTGTGGCGGAACTGAACGGGTCGCCCGTGGGATTTATCCAACTGAAGTTCCATGGTGACAGTGACAACGTGTAAGCACATGGCCAGTCACTTAGTTGGATTCGATATATGCAAGGTTGGGGGCGGAAGCGGCGTATGACCCCCCCCCCCCCCCCACACACACACACACAAATATCACCCAATTGTCATTGGTTTGCATACATGTATTTACATGTATATACAAATGTATGTATAACTAGGTTGATAGGTACGGACTTTCCGCCCCCGCCAAATCTAACTTCAAATCCTGTATCAGCGCGTAATATGGACTTCCAATTACCTCGAAATGGAGGCATTTAACCTTTTATCAATAGGAAAAAGGCACCAACGGTTAGACTCTATGCCAATTTGTCATTGTTCTGGTTTCAGTACTCTGCAACAAGTGGCGGATTTGGGATGCTGGCACGCCTTAAGGTAGCCACAACCTAGAACTAAACTGGTATCAGTGCATGGTATGACTGTAATATTATGGAGAGAGTAGCTGATAATTGTTGAAAATGAATTTTAACACATCGCATTGGTTGATATACCGCAACTTATAGTCATACATACATGCCAATGTGATGTACGCGAAGTTCTTAATGTAAATATTACTTTGGGGGCCCTTCAGATGGGAAATTTTACGACAAGATGTTATTATTTTTTTAGAAAAACATTATTATATGTTTATATTCTACTTAAGTCATAAAACATCAATGAATTGCTTTGTTACAAATAATAACTTAGATTATGCACTAACTTGGTTTGATAAAAAATTGTTGGGATTGTTTACGAACATTCCTTCATCTTAGTCAATTTTTGTCCGATTTTGGCCAATTATTCTTTTTAAAATAAAGCTTACGTTCTGAGGGAAATTTTAATGTTAATACAGGGGAAAAAAATATATACTTTTTAAGCAGGGGAATCCAAATTGGCCCTAAAAAACACTGTTAGATAAGCTAATATTTATATCAAAACCGATAAAATTGTGAGTACACACATGATTCACCGCGTATTAATGAAACGGGTTTAAATTGAAAAGAAAATACAATAACAACAAATAAAAATTGTATACGAGAGTAATTAAATACATGTAATTAAAGTGAAATACCCCACCTGTAGCGTTTAAGTTTTTAATGAATATAATTAAATCAGCAATGTACTGTTCATTCAGAAATGCATTTATCATTTTAGATATCTATGTTTTGCGTTGATCTCGCTCGTGCATGTACCACGTGACATGTGCTATGTGGAAAACATAACTGTAGAGGACAGTGCGCGGGGAAAGGGCGTCGGCAAGATTCTTCTGGAACAGGGTGAGTGCGAAGCCCGACGCCGACAATGTAAGGTAAGAGATGAGTTTTCATCCGTCATTTCATCGTCGTCATCCTCCTCCTCCTCATCGTCGTCATCATCATCATCATCGTCGTCGTCATCGTCATCATCATACCCAATCTTCATCGTCGTCGTCATTAACATCATCATCGTCGTCGTCATCAGCATCATCGTCGTAAGCATCATCATCAGCGCCATCATCATCTTCGTCTTCATCATCATTATCATCATCTTCACAGGCATAATCACGATCTAATAATAATGATAAAATAATAATTTATACAAATTCGGACGCAGAAAAACATCTTGTTAAGATCATTTTTATTTGTTATATTGTAAATGTGTGATTTTGTTATTGTTTATTTTAGTCTATCTTTCTGGGCGTAACGACAACCAACCGAGCCCGGCACCTCTACGAGAGACAGGGGTACGCGGTCACCGAGACCTCCAGCATGTGCGGCTGTCTGGGGTGCTGCATTGGACCCCCGGGGGTAGGGATCAGTGTGTATGTAACTTGTGTGCATCTTAAAAACGATTTTTTAAATTTGATTTAAGTCATTACTCCGGTTTAGTTCCCTAAATATTATTATATGAAGTACATTATGTTTGGAACATTGGCACAGCAATTCTGAATTAATTATTATTTAGTATTTCCTCTATTAGGAACGCAATAAATGTTTAACTTATCGACTACTCCCGTCTCTTATCGAAAGAAATCGCGTTCCCTTACCATAAAAATCTCGTTCCCACGCGATACTGACCATGGCTAGAAAGTTCGTACGCGAAAATATATGTTCTTCCCCATGCGCACGAAATATTCATACGATTATTATTTTGTATGTCCTGCAGTGTTTCCGTAGATATGCCTCCATAGGCAACAGGAAATTTTGGATTGAGATGTGCATAGTTTTTTTTATACCTCTACTACCGCTACTTTCGTTTGTTTCGTATTTTATAAAAATAATTTTAAGTCAATTTCTCTTATTTGCTTTTCTGCTGTGCAGTTTCACAGTTCATATGTCATTCATGACCACGTGAAATGCAAATGAAAGTGGTAAACTAAAAGCCCTACTACGCAAGTATCAAAATAAATCAGATGAGGACTTATTTCAGAGAGTTCACACCATGGAGAAACTTTTATGACACCAGTAAACGAGTTCAACAATCCGTTAACGGACTTGTGTTCACGAGCCAAAAAAGATTGAAGGATTTATATAGGACATGGTTTTGAAAAGTGCCAAAACGTTTACATTTACATACATGCATACATGTATTCATCACGTATATTCATCAATTACCTGTCGATTACCATCATTTAACAAGACTCACAATTGTAACATGTACTATTGAAATAGTGTTAATTTGTAACATGTACTATTGAAATAGTGTTAATTTGTAACATGTAATATTGAAATAGTGTTAATTTGTAACATGTAATATTGAAACAGTGTTAATTTGTAACATGTAATATTAAAATAGTGTTAATTTGTAACATGTACTATTGAAATAGTGTTAATTTGTAACATGTACTATTGAAATAGTGTTAATTTGTAACATGTAATATTGAAATAGTGTTAATTTGTAACATGTAATATTGAAATAGTGTTAATTTGTCACATGTAATATTGACATAGTGTTAATTTGTAACATGTAATATTGACATAGTGTTAATTTGTAACATGTAATATTAACAGAATAGTTTATTTTTCGACTTAAGCATATAAAGCTCATCGTCATTAACACACATATACAATAACAACATGCGTTTGAAGTAAATACAAAACATACATCATTTCGAAGATAAATCAATTTAAATAGACACGAAATAAACATGTTTTCGTGAGAATGTCACATGGATGAGGTTAATACATAGTGACTACATAATGTCACACGTATTTTAACAATTTCAACAATATTACATTATTTGTACATGTTTTCTTTGTGAAAAAATATAAATATTTTATACTACATATATATGACATTTTCTCGTATTTTAAAGCATTTTATACAAAAAATAGCTAGTTTTCTTAACAATATTTTGTTTTAACTATTTATTAGTTCGATAAACTTGTACATATTTGGACGGGATCTATAATACTTTGGAATTAATGTATTCCTGACATCAGCATAATAAGGGCATTTAAGAACAACGTGATATTCATCCTCGATGTCATTTAGGTTGCATAACACACATTTGCGTTGATCTCGGACAATGTTATGGTGTCTACCCGTTTCTATAAATAATTTGTGAGACGACAAACGTAATTTAGAAATAATATTCCTATGTTTGATATTTTCAACAATATCAAGATACGATGATCTTTCGAATACTGGTTTTAGTTCCTTAAATAGAATCATTGAGCTAGATGATGTGACACTGACATTCCAGCTAGTGATGTACTGGTCTCGTAATCTGTTTTTAAGTAACGGGATAAATCGATCTGTGTTCACTGATTCAGGGAATAGCCATACATCGGCATTGACATAGTGTTAATTTGTAACATGTAATATTGAAATAGTGTTAATTTGTAACATGTAATATTGACATAGTGTTAATTTGTAACATGTAATATTGACATAGTGTTAATTTGTAACATGTAATATTGACATAGTGTTAATTTGTAACATGTAATATTGAAATAGTGTTAAACCATTGATTTTGGCCTACAGAGGTTCTCTAGATATTGGTAAAAAAATGGATATTTGAAAAAATTACAGCCGCTTAGATCTTTTTGAGAGTAAATAATTTTTATAATGAATGAGGTCATTTCATTCAAATAGCATCAGTTTATAAGTAAATTAACACTGTCCGGTTTACCGACTTGGGAATGTTTCATACTGATACGGATACGGAAAAGCTAACGGGTGTTCATTCCCAGTAACATGGGCCTACTATAGCATTTCATTTGTCAAAGGTTCCTTAATACCCCAGAGTGAATATTTTGGCATTATCATCAACAAGTAAAAATAAAAGATATCGTATTGGGGCAAGGGAGATTTAGTTGTTTATGATTAACACGTTGTGATGTAATTGCCACAATATTTATCGCGTAAGTTGACATTATTTTCTGAGAAAGAATGAGTACTAGGATGCATAAACATAAAAAAAAATATGTATTTTTGGACAATATAACGCATGCAAATGCAGGATGCACATGAAAAACTATCACTGTATAAGTATAGTGTTGTTGTCAAAACAACGCATTTTTAATCCGACATCCTTTGGAAATACCATGCTGCTACAAAAGCTACGTATGTTACATTCGTACGAATATAATTCGCGATTAGTGACGTCATAATACAAAAGCCAAGTTATATGACGTCACGTCATGGCAACTACAATCGAGTTGGCTGCACACCCGCAGATTTTTTTATTGTAAATAGTGTAAATATCATTTAACATGATGCTGTATAAACGACATTATTAACGTATGGCCGATTCCGGTGAAATAACAATGCCGGATGCACAGTCACATTCCACGGCCAACATTGATGATTGGGTAATTGTTAAAATTGAAGACGATAATTCTTTAACAGACATGAGGCCGCGCATCATCAACATTTCAACTGGACATAGAGACATGGCAGAAGAGGAAAATGGGCGTAGCGAAAATATCTTGGATTCCTCGGGTAAGAATTCTAGCGCGTGTTCAAAATGCGACGAAGAAGGCATCGACGATGCGTCGCACTCAGATCAAGAATCGAAGAACCGCGAAACGAGTGGGGATGAGGAGGCAAAAGAGGATAATGAAAGTGACGGCAGCGAGGAAACAGGGGAGTCTTTCAGCTCTGGTGATGAGAGATATGATAGTGAAAGCGATAGTAATTCAATAGACAACAACAATAAAGTAGAATACGAGGATGAGGACAATGGTGGTTGTGGTGACGGCTTAGAACCTGAATTGTTAGAAGAGGGAGAGGAGGGCAACGTGGAAAAAGATGAAGAAGAACGAGATGGAGGTAGATGCGCGAATGCGTTCTATGATGAGTGTCCCGATTCATGCGCGCATTATAGTGCCGGGCAGCGGAGATCAGAAAGGGTTAAGTTAGATGGGGCCCCGAGTTGTGGTTCTGACACTTCCGACTCCGAAAAAGACGAAGACGACGATGATAGTTTTGATTCCGCCAACGAAGACGACAACCACTATTTGCAGATGGCAATTCTCAATTCACTGGCTCAAACTCGCAACATGCCACTCCAGGCACAGCGATTTGCCCGCTTGGCCAGACTGCGGGGAGAAACTCTGAATGATTTAAAAGATGCTTCAAAGTGCAGCGGTATTGATATCGATAATCAGCAAAGTTCAACCTCGACGAGTGTTAGGATCAGTAACACTTCTAAAAGAAATCGCATCGTCGATGGTAGTCACCAGGACCAGTCGAAATCAAACGACAAGCAAATCCAGATTTTGTTATCAAGGGAAGCCCGGCTCTCTGATAATGTACTGACCCAACCACTGGAACGCGGCCATCGTAGCGTAGACGGGGAGAAACTGGAAGTTCACTGTGATGAAGAAGTGAGTGAAAATCGAGCGAAGTCCCCTTTCACGAGCGGATCACCTTCCCCATTGTGTAGCACGCGCGTAGAATTCACGCCCGCTGTTACGCGCACCGATTTCACCCCAGCGTCGATTCCAGTTGGCGGCGCTCTCACACGCTGTTCCGGTGGAGTGAGCGCTGAGTCCGGACGGGGCAACCCGCAGGCGAAACAGGACCGCGAAGTGAGACAAAGGGACGCCAGTGGGCAACTGCTGCGAGACATAGTTGACAGACAAACTCGCCAGGGTAGGATATTGTCGTGAGGCCGAAACTAGTTCCTTCGCGGGTCATTCTCACAAGCTAACATAATTATAAAGTAAAAGAATAAAAAAGAGTAAAAATATTGTTTTTATAATCAATTACGTTGCACAATTGTGAATGAATGTTTATACATGAATATACCGTGTATTTGCTCCTTAATTGTTACACATCCCTATATTATTATAAAAAAATATTTTATTAAACTTTAGTGTTCACCTCAGATGGCAAGCGACGCCGCTCAGCTGGTCAGGTACACGTTGTATGCAATAACTCCACGGAAGTGACGTCAAGTGCACCGAACAATCCCGCGCGTGACTTGCGCGCGCTAGTGCTTGAACAGCAGACGATACGACGCATTCACCCGGTACTGCCATCTAGCGGCCAATACAACAAGGCTGGTACCCGGGATCGCACTGGTAATAGCCCGCTGGGTAATAAGCCGACACACAACGTGTATTTAGGCCAAGAATCAACCCCTGCTAAAAAGCAAATTTCATCATCTGCAAAGGTACTATTTTGTTATAATTTGAAACTCGACACTTAACTGTAATTCATCTTAAAACAGACCGGGCAAACCTGTTTGAAAGAACCTTCGTTTTGCATTACATGTATTCAATACTTGTACATAATAAATTTGAATTTAAAAATGGTCAAATTAACAAGAGAAGAAAACTGATCTTTTATTTATTTAATGATACATATTTAGAAAGTGAGTTCAACTGTTCACTCCCATCGACCATAAGGCGTAAAAAATATGTTTGTTTCAGGTTACATGCCCCAAAAAATTACGGTATATAGGTCGGGATTTTTTTTCTGTAGATGGTCAACTTTAAGATTCTAAAAGTGAATAAATATTCAAAACATATCAGTAATATCGTTAAATATTGTTTATAAGTGATACTATCAAAACAAAACACGTGTTTATATATCCAAAAACACATTTAATTATTGAAAAAGGTAACTAAAATAATCAATCTGATGTTGTGAAACGTCCCGGTATAGTACGGTGTGGTTTGGTGAGTACGGGTTTTATTTAATATGTGGGTCCTACACAGGGTGTTCCGAATCAGCTTCCGTCCAGACTAGAATTGCTTTTACTAGTCGCGTAAGTCCCAATGAATATTTAAGGTCTGTCTTTGTGGAATTCAATAATTACTTTAATGGCGACGAGGATAATTGGTTAAAGGAACACCCGCAACCAGGTATTTGAATTATATTTCAATTTTTCCAACCGACTTCCTGTCTGAGTTCTTTGAACTATAAGGGGGAAAATTGCCAGTATCAATATAATTTTAGGTTTATTGGTGTAAAATTAATCGGGGAATCACAAAGATTGCCTTATCAGGACCTATAAATTATTTTAACAAATAATTTATCCAGTTTGGTCAACATATTAATTTGGCGGGAATCGTCTGCACACGCATGCGCAGACAGAGGTCAGTTTAACAGGGAAACTACAGCTTTCTATGAGGTCTTTTAGATCCTTAGTTAGATATTACGCCCACTTCCCCATCCCATTGGTAATTTGTGGTGTCTTGTAGTCACACAAATTTACCACCAATATCAACAGTGCTGCAGAAATCAGGTATCTTCCAAATGCAACATAATCCATCTATTATTTTCACACAAGTACTTTTTAAAAAGTATCCAGCTGTGCATGAAGTAAACTTCAATATTAAAATTAATATCAACAAGGCTACAGCGGAAGAATTGAAGAAGATTCCAGGCGTTGGACCATCACTTGCCAACTTAATTATACAGTTTCTAACAGCATATGGGATGGTTAAAAGGGAAGCTCTGTGTTTAGCTCTGCGGGGAAACCTGTCCCAAGAAGTTATCCAGATGGTGGACTTCTCGGAACCAAGTCCATTTGATTTCTTGGAATGGGATCAAATCTGCCAACCGTATGTTCCAGATTCAAGGCCGTCGCTTTGAAAACCAATGATGCCAATCAAGACGGCCCAGGCACCTGAAGCCAAACTGTCGGACAATATGCCGCCATAGATGTCATTGAATACGGAACATGTTTGCAGACAGTCAAGGTCAAGGTCCCCAGCAACTGGCTCACCAGTACCGTCAGAAGAGGACCTCACCCACCACAGTCTCAAGTTTAGTGCTGGTGGTTCACAATGTGGGTGCAAGTTCTGTACAGAAGAACAACAGATGAGAGGTGACAGCAAACAGACAAGAAGCCGGTCTAAAACACCACAAGACAAAAGACATTAGAAACCAGAGGATATCGGTCTTCTAGATCGAGGACTTCCAATGCATCTTCTAGGGTCACCTTCTCCAAGAAGACGGTCAACCAAGAGCCAAAAGAAACACAGACAAGCTGACAGTTTCTCTGCGTCGTCTTCCAGGTCAAGGTCTTATAGATCTGACCGAAAGTCTAGAAGACGCCGTAGCCAGTCAGATGCATCTTCAAGGTCGGTGACCTGATCGAAGATCCCGAAGATGCAACAGCCTGAAGCACCAGTCATCCTCCAGTTCATGGTCGCGTTCTCGGAATTGCAATTACAGAGAAAATGGCAGGAGGTCCACACAAAAGGAACCAACCTACAGTGAAAGATATCGGAAGTCTGCGCCCAACGGCAAGAGCAATGCAAGATCCAGGCCTTATACGTCTCCGTCTTTGAATAGCTCTTCGGAGTCAAGGTCTCCAGCAAGGCAACGGGCAGCCAAAAGTAAAGCGAAGCACAGGCGGTCGCACAATGCTCGTTCGCCGTCCACTTCCGGTTCGGACTCTAGGTCTAGGACACGTAGGGCACACAGTAAATCCAAGACCTACCATCACTCTTCTTCCAGCGCATCGTCTCGCAGACATGGGGATCCACGTCAGCATCCAAAGACCGTGCGATATGACGGGACGGCTAGCTGGCTCTCTTTCAAACGGAAATTTGACAGCTACCGGAAGGTCATGAAATGGTCGGAAGAGGACTACCTAATCTGGAGTCTGGAAGGAAAGGCCCTTGACTACTACACCATAACCACTACAGACAGGAAAAGGTACTCTTTCCGCAAGGTTATGAAGTCGTTGGAGGCGCGGTTTGGTTCCAAGGAACTTCTGGAAAGTTCAAAAGCACGTTTCCGTCAGGCGAACCAGGGGCAAGATGAATCTCTGGAAGATTGGGCAGATCGGGTGCTTATCCTAGCTACCCCAGCTTTTGTCGACATTCCAGAAGATTACATGAGACAGGAAGCTATTGCCAGGTTCTGCCAGGGGTGTAATGACAAGGAGGCAGCAAAGCACGTCTGCTTGGAAAATCCATCCAGTATGGAGGAAGCCCTCAACCTGGTGAAACAACATCAGTACATCTCCCAGGCAGTAGACGGAAAGAAGTCCATGAGAGGGAGGGAAGATCTGGCAGTCAGTGCGGGCACCATCAGAGGCAAAGATTGAGGAGCTTATAGCTTCTGCTTTGCAAGAGTTTGCCAACGAATTGCAGATCAATTCCCCAGCAGCTTCCGTTACGGACCAGCCTTCAGACAGGCATAAGAAATTCGGAATGCGGGCACCATCAGAGAAATACGGTCCGTGTTTCTTCTGCAAGAGATATGGCCAAATCAAAAAGGAATGCAAAGCCTATCAAGCGTGGCTAAAGAAACAAAGGAACAGGACCAAGGATTTAAACGACCATGGGCTGGACGGGAAGACCACACGACCTGGCCCTCAATAGTAAAGATGGTTGGTCTACCTCAAACCGAGGGGCCGCGTGTGAATGAGACTACGGCTGCTGCTTCTTCGGGTGGGGCCTATGGCTCGCCAAAGGTTACTTAGAAGCAAAGTAAGGAATGTGCTCGCCCAGCAAAGGCACAGCTCTAGCACAATTGAAGATAACCGTGGTGCTCTACATCAGTCTACAGAACAGGTGCCGCGCTTGGCGGATACTACCGTTATTGCTTCTTCGGGTGGGGCCTGTGCCTCGCCAAAGGTTATTAAGAAGCAGCATAAGGATGTGCTCGCCCAGCAAGGGCACAGTTCAGCACAATTAAAGAGGATAGTAATGATGTCAATCAGTCAAAAGAATAGAGGTTGCGTGTGCCTGAAACGACAGTTTCTGCTTCTTTGGGAAGGACCTGTGGCTCGCCCAAGGCAGCTTTGAAGCAACGTCATGATGTGCTCGCCCCACAAGGGCACCGTACCAGCACAATACAAGATGACAGCGGTGCGTTCAATCAGTAAGGTGAAAGGGGCTAAAACAGAAATAGTTAGGAACCCATAAAGAGCTGAAGAAGGGGCTTATAGCTCTCTTGCCGTACATCACGTTAGGTGCCGGAATATACTGCGGACACAATCAACCGGGCTTCTAGCTCGACAGACCCAAGATGGCCATGGTACATAAGTCCCTGTCCCTCTGACCCTCCAATTAATATTTAAGGTCTGTCTTTGTGGAATTCAATAATTACTTTACTGACAAACCCAATAAAATATTCTAGGGTCGGGGCATTTTTTAGGGTAGGTCGGGAAACCTGAAACAAACATATTGTTTACGCCTAAATGGAATAATACACACCATTTGTGTGGCATAATCAAACGGATCGGACTAAAGACAACATGGGAGTCGATTTTAATCACACTATAGTTGCATTCGGTTTCATAAAATTAGTCAGCACAGATTAATACGGGACGGCACTTTACGCACATGCATTATGCCTGGGTTTCCCATGAAACGCCTCAAATACAGATTTCCCTCACAGGTGTCTGGACCCCAGAAAGTCAAGCCGAGGGTTCCGGTTCACATGCGATCCACGGCGAGCTACCGTGACGGCAAAATTGACGTCTCTATTCTCGGAGACCAAAGTATCTTTGGCGCTGAGGATCCCGTCAACGTCCAGATCACGTTCGTCCACAGACAAGAGCTGCCGAAACCCGTAAGGAACCACTGCATTCGTTTAACGAGACTTCCGTTGGACATTTCGTCCTAAGAAAGCCAGAAGGAGCTATCAGCCCTTTTTGCAGATATGCTGATGACACCTTCTGGCTTTTAAGGGACGATTTAACTTAAAAATCATATACGGTATGTACGTGTATATTCTATAGCATTATAACAAAATGCATGCACTGCTTTATTTTTCATAGGCGGATTTAGTCGAGGAGGAAGTGGCGTACGCCGCCCCCTTCCCTCTCCCGTAAAACTGTCTAAGATTCGGTTGTTGTACCACAACTTAGAATTACTTTGATATTCTCTCTCACAGAAGAATGATAGCCTATAGGTAGAAACTGTCTAGAATCTTGTCAAAAAGCTAAACAATACGTGTGCAATTTAATGGTTATTGGTTTGCAAAATATGTTATTTGTACATCTAAATCCTGACCTCTATATCTACCTCTGTAACTATTAGTAACCAATGGTGGACCATGAAAACCAGACAGCATATTTGCTATGGAGTCCTGGGTCGATATCCACAAATTTCCTTTGAAAAAAGTTAAAAACATTTCTTAAAATCATAGAATTCCTTAAGTTTGTGGCATGGTTCATTTAACGTCTATTTTGTCGTTTATGGTTTTTTTCTGGTAAAGAACCAACCATTACTTCTTATTGTACCCAAGTACAAAGATAAAATATGGATTTTTACAATGAAAAGTTTATTTGAAATTGTCACTTAACTATGACTTAAGTTAAAATGTTCCTAAGGAGCTTTGTAGATATGGCCCCTGGCCACTTTGGTTCGTTAATCAGTCAGTGTCCTGGGTACATGTACTTGGTGGTCTTTGATGGAGATACCCGGTAACTCCAACGCTGCCAGTGTAGGAATCGAATTCACAAGGCGGACGCCTTATCCATTACGCCGCCGCGATCTCATTTACACTGTACTAGTTAATACTCATATACATTTAAAGAGTTATATTGCTATAGCATACAACTGTATTGTTTTTTACTCTATTTGCTCATACAATTTTTTTTTCAGAAGAAAGCAGAACCGTCCAACGATGGCGAAGCCCAACGAAATATGCATTTAAATGGTCCTGTCTTCAACACACCAAAGGTTATTCCACCTATCAAACCGATCCAAAATTTAGCCAGCAAAGCGGCAATTTACGGAAGTGTGCGGTCACATGACATCAAGCAACCAATCAAAAAGGCGGAACTGAGTCAACACAAAGTTATACCGCCAATCAAAACTCAAAAGAAGGTAAAGAACCCAAAGAAAAATCTGAACAAAGAAAAGCATCTAAAAGCAAGTAACTTTGGCGGTAAGAGCAACAGAAAAAGGTTCAGGGTAAAATACAGTCCGCCAAATTTCGATGTCATAAATTACCGCTCACAATGGCCGCCATTTAATACGTCGACAAATCCAGAAACTTGCAGAATTTACAGAAGTATGATCGTTGGTTTTCCACATTTTTTGTAACGGTTTAAATTTAAAAAAATTACTTTGATAATTAACTGTTTATAAGAATTTATTTTTTTAATTACGACGATATTTTATTCTATAGAAGTAATTTTTAATGCACAAAAACACTTAAATGTTATGTGTATAATTTGAGAGTTTAATAAATGCTTTATTATCACGGCTGTATCTGTGTTATTATTATTGTTCTTGTATAAGCGGTGGTAGTAGTAGTAGTAGTAGTAGTAGTAGTAGTAGTAGTAGTAGTAGTAGTAGAAATAGTAGTAGTAGTAGTAGTAGTAGAAATAGTAGTAGTAATAGTAGTAGTAGCAGCAGCAGTAGAAGCAGTAGTAGTAGCAACCCTAGTAGTAGTAGTAGTAGTAGTAGTAGTAGAAATAGTAGTAGTAATAGTAGCAGCAGTAGTAGTAGTAGTGGTGGTGGTGGTGGTGGTGGCGGCGGCGGCGGTAGCGGTAGTAGTAGTAGTAGTAGTGGTAGTAGTAGTGGTAGTAGTAGTAGTAGTAGAAGTAGTAGTAATAGTAGTAGTAGTAGTAATAGTAGCAGCAGTAGAAGCAGTAGTAGTAGTAGTAGTAGTAGTAGTAGTAGTAGTAGTAGTAGTAGTAGTAGTAGTAGTAGTTGTTGTTGTTGTAGTATTATAGTAGTAGTAGTAGTAGTAGTAGTAGTAGTAGTAGTAGTAGTAATAGTAGTAGTAGTAGTAGTAGTAGTAGTAGTAGTAGTAATAGTAGTGGTAGTAGTAGTAGTAGTAGTAGTAGTAGTAGTAGTAGTAGTAGTAGTAGTAGTAATAGTAGTAATAGTAGTAATAGTAGCAGTAGTAGTAGAAGTAGTAGTAGTAGTAGTAGTAGTAGTAGTAGTAGTAGTAGTGGTAGTAATAGCAGTAGTAGTAGTAATAGTAGTAGTAGTAGTAATAGTAGCAGCAGTAGAAGCAGTAGTAGTTGTAGTTGTAGTAGTAGTAGTAGTAGTAGTAGTAATAGTAGCAGCAGCAGTAGTAGTAGTGGTAGTAGTAGTAATATTATTAGTAGTAGTAGTAATATTAGTAGTAGTAGTAGTAGTAATAGTAGCAGCAGTAGAAGCAGTAGTAGTAGTAGTAGTAGTAGTAGTTGTTGTTGTTGTTGTAGAAGTAGTAGTAATAGCAGCAGCAGTAGAAGAAGTAGTGGTAGTAGTAGTAATAGTAGTAGTAGTAGTAGTAGTAATAGTAGTAGCAGCAGCAGCAGCAGCAGTAGAAGCAGTAGTAGTAGTGGTAGTTATAATAGTAGTAGTAATAGTAGTAGTAGTAGTAGTACTATTACTAGTAGTAGTAGTAGCAATAGTAGCAGCAGCAGCAGCAGTAGAATCAGTGGTAGTAATAGTAGTTGTAGTAATAGTAGCAGCAGTAGAAGTAGTAGTAGTAGTAGCAATAGTAGCAGCAGCAGCAGTAGAAGTAGTGGTAGTAATAGTAGTAGTAGTAGTAATAGTAGCAGCAACAGTAGCAGTAGAAGCAGTAGTAGTAGTGGTAGTAATAGTAGTAGTAGTAGTAGTAGTAGTGGTAGTAGTAGTAGTAGTAGTAGTGGTGGTAGTAGTAGTAGTAGTAATAGTAGCAGCAGTAGAAGCAGTAGTAGTAGTAGTAGTAGTAGTAGTAATAGTAGCAGCAACAGCAGCAGTAGAAGCAGTAGTAGTAGTAGTAGTAGTAGTTTTGTTGGTTGTGGTGTAGTACATGGTAGCTACTTATTCAATATTACAAACTGACAAATTCCAGATTGTCTTGTCAATGATGACACCAATTATAGTGGACATGAAATTGATTAAAGAAATAAAATGTACACTGATAGTAGTGACAAGTTAGAAATATGCGCGCTTAAGGCACCGATAATCACTTGTAAATCCGGTCTTGTTGACCTACTTAGTATACGATTATAAACAGACAACACCATTCAATCCATGTTAATATCCACAATCATTATAACTATTCATGCCAATTATTAATAATCTTAATTAAATCTGTGTTCAATATTCGCCAGCTAGGCACTGGTTTTAATCCCGGTACAAACGAATTAATCCGCCGAAGAATTGTGACGGTATTTTTTGTTAACATGAAGGGTACATGATGTTTTTACGTTGTTTTCACTTCATCGAACAGCATTTTTGTGGTTAGCAATAAAAACACGAATATTTTGTGTCAAAAATAGGTCACACTAATAATTGTTAATGGAAGGTGTTGATACAGAGGCAGTGAGAAACGTTGTCGTAAATGTACGTAGTTTTATAGCGTGTATTGTGTTTTACGACTAACCATTCACGGACTGTTGTACCAAATTGTACACATTGGTGTAATAAAAGGCGCGCCTGTGTGCAATTTACTTTGCAAGTATTTAAATACCCGCGCGCGTATGGATTTGAAATATCTTACCAAATATACCAAACACGTTGAGCGCGGTTATTTAAGAAACATTCGGATAGCATCTAGAATATTAAATGGATAAAACAAAACTGCCGTGAAACGCTAAATAACGGTGTTTTAAAGATGTTATCACAATTGAATTCCTTGAATGCGTTTTGAAATTGGACACTGGTTATTAATATGAGCTTATCAAAGATCGGGTTTCCGTCATATGTAAGAGAACGAACTAGGACAATACCACGCGAACTGTGACATTAAAACAATACATTGATTAGTTTAAATATACGTTGGTCTATTTATGAAGCAATGCGCGAGGGTTTAACAGAGGATCGGCCTACTACTGCCAAGTGACTCGATTTCTGTGCGACAGACTGGAGTTTGAACTTTAAACTATTCGGAAGAATCAAGGAGTGAAACTGTCGTTGATACAACATGTTGTCCACTGCCCTGTTAATACTTTAAAAAAGATGGATTTTGCGAAACTGTCTAACTAACTGTTAGTAATACAAGTGGCTAAAAGTGTACATAAAATACAGTGACTGTATTACAGAAAAATAAATGAATATATAGAGCCACGAGAAATATCGGCGTTAAAAGTGTGTTTGACTAAAGAGTAGAACAAATCGAATGATTTTTGTTTAAACAATCTGTTGATTGAATTATTACACACCGGTCTAACATGAACAGTGTTGTCCGCTCGAACGAAAGTTGTGACAACTTTACAACTTTTGTCAAGGTGGACATACCGGTGTAGTACTAGTCTGACAGACATAGTGCATGTATTGTCTACCCCAAACAGGGGTTTGCGTATGCAAGGATTATAATTAATCTCGGGACCGGATTTTGAAAGTCAGTACGCAATTTAATGACCATACATGTGAGATAGTCTAGCGGATGATATATCGCCTGCAAACATGGCTTTCCTTTGCCCCAGCGGGTTTGGCAGACAAAAACACAAGAAAGGTATGCCTTTTATAATACAAATGTACAATTTCTAAGGATTAGCATTTGCTCGTTGCTGTGCTTTTTTTGTCGTGTCGTGACAATACATTAAATATACGGAATGGAAAAAGAACAAATGTCATTTTAACAGCAGAAAATACAAGAGGTGTTTGTGGCTCGTTTGTCTGTAAATTTTATTGAGAGCTTTGTTTGAACTTAATAATACAAAATTTTAAAAACATGTCAGTGGGTCAATTGCATTTTCCTCAGGTTGTGTCTATGTGAATGTTACCTAAGTGTACGTATACATTTGTGTCAACATACAAACGTCACACTGGTCGGTAAATGCTTTTCTGTTTGTTTACTTTTTAGGCAACATAAAGCGTTGTTTGCAAAACGATAATTTCAAAATATTTACACGTATATGTTTCACAAGAGCAGAGTGCATATCAGTAACACAATATCACCGACTTATTTTTCATTGTTACAAAGATTTTCGTTTGTTCCTACAGGTTACGGAAGCCTAGTTGGTCGGCTGACCAGATCGGACAGTATCGACACCGTGACGCTAGAAGACCTCATCGAACTCAGTTACAGCACCCCGGAATCCCGGCGAATCGTCCTGCATTCCTTCCACGCATGCGCGCCGCAAGAGGTCACCGTTAAACAAGGTCAAAAGGTCAACTTCATTTACAAAGAAGACGAATGGGCGTATGTGACAACAGACAACAAAAAGCAGGGATTTGTCCCCTTTACATACTGTGCAAAACTCGGAGTACCATCTCCGTCGCTTTCTTCCAGTCGTTCAGTGTCTACTTCCTCTACGCCAAAAAGAGAAAACAGCAGACGAACTATTCACAGTGATGTCAATTCTCGAAAAGTTTCGATTGAAAGCGAGGGAACCATGTCAAGTTCGTGTGCCAGTGACGTAGCAGACGACTTGTTTCGATCGAACGGATATTCGTACGATTCAGGAACAGACGACAATTCGGAAATCAATGTCCGGTCATATGAAAGCCCGTCGTCTGGTTCCCGATCTCGGACAGATTCGGCCAATGTACAGAGCCGCTCGGGGGCTGTTTTGAGATCTTCTACCGGAAGTGACGTATCAGAACAGACGAAATGTGACATTTCTAACGACGATGAACAGGAGTCTATAATAACTGGGATTTATTCCGTTTTGTACGATTATAGTGGTATGTTTATCTATTTATCAAATACATGAACGTCATTAAGTATGCGGTATTAAGACCGCTGAAAAGACCGTCATCTATATTTGTTCTTGAAATCACCTCTACTCTAATGAATTGAACGCTAAACACGGAATCACTTGTCACACATACGTACCTTAATAATAGCCAGTAAACATTCATGGTTTTGTGCATAAGTCCTTATTCTTCAATTCCTGTAGATCGCTCCGCGGCGTTAAAACGTAAAAAAATTCAATGTGTGCGATCTGGAGATCGTGAGTTCGATCCCTACTCGGGGGGGGGGGGGGGCGTTGAAATGATCTTCCCAAAATGACTCCAAGTACTGGGGCGGTATTCACAAAGTTTTTTAAAGTAAATTTTATCCTTATCCTTAAATTTTGAATTTTCTCAACTGTATAATTCCATGAAGAAACAATTCAGCACTATCTAACACTTTAAAATAACATTATGAAAGTGTTATTTGTGAAATATCAACAACATATGCATATGTTTATTAGGTAAAGAAATATAATACATTCAAATTTTGTAGTTAAGTGAAAATATTTAAGAAATTACTTTAGATGCTTTGTGAATACCAGCCCTGGTTTTATCGAGGAAACGGACTCGAAGTGTCTCAATAACCTTCTGGCGTTCGACATAAATAAACGGACTCGAAGTGTCTTGAGCAATAACCTTCTGGCGTTCGACATAAATAAACGGACTCGAAGTGTCTCAATAACCTTCTGGCGTTCGCCATAAATAAAACTTAAAGGGACTTGTTTACAGATTTTTCGTGTTTTTTTTAAATTGTCATTAAATATGTGGCGCGTCATGAGTAAACCGGTCTTAATGCATGTGCGTAAAGTGTCGTCCCGGATTAGCCTGTGCAGTCCGCACAGGCTAATCCAGTACGGCACTTTCCGCTTTTATGGTATTTTCTGTTTCAAGGAAGTCTCTTCTAAACATAAATCCACTGTAGGCGGAAAGTGCCGTCCCGGATTAGCCTGTGCGGATTACACAGGCTAATCCGGGACGACACTTTACGCACATGCATTAAGTACGGTTTTCCCACGACACGCCTCATATTATCTTAATATTATCTTAATAACTGCAAAAAAAAAACTAAAGCAGTTGGACTAATCAAAAACAATTATAATATAAAGAAACAAAATATTTGAAACAAAAATACAGAATTACTTAAAAACGTCAATGGTCTTTAAACTTCAGGTAAAGACGCATACGACATATCTGTCCACGCAGACGACATTGTGTTTGTACTCGACGCACGTGATCCAGACTGGTTTTGGGTGCAAAAACCAGATGGCAGTCAAGGCTATGTGCCAAGAAACTATTTAGAACCAGTCGGTAAATAACATTTCTATGTTTGGGGACAGTTGGGGTCATCGGGAACAGCTAAGCTTGCATATTATGTTGAAAATAAGTAATAGACTCGGAAGTGAAGAAATAAGAATAATTTTGTATTTAGCGTTGTTTATCGGTTAATAAACCACGGTTTGCAGTTCTTAATCTCAAATTATTCCATAATCGTTAAATATATACATTTGGTTTAAACTTTACATAACAACAGTATAAAAATATGAAGGCTTCGGTTACCGATAGATCACACTGAGTAATCCAAACTGTTAACGAAGTAGTGTGTATAGCGCTACACTTCATTTGTTAACATGATTATATGGGTATTATGTTATACAACTGGATGTAGTTTTGACGAAAAGCGTCATAAGTGACATTCTATTTGAAATATCTCTACTTTAAACAGCCGAATCGTACTGCCACGGTGGGTGATACAGATAAACGTTGTTGTTTATAGTTTATTGTTGACCCCACATGAATATCACATTTTTGTATCTTAAAATGGTTTAAGTTGCCGTTCCCAATACTAGCGATGTATTTCTGTCCTGGGTCCGAGTGTCTATATTATCCGAAACACTATTACAGTTGAAGGTTTACGACTGTCCTGTTAATAACTAGATTTAGGGAACTATCAACTTTTGGGAACAGCAATATTCAATTTGTTTGTATTAAGGAACAACATATTTATTAGTTCATAAGCAATTGAGGGTAAATGATACAGTTGCAAACATCAACTGAGCCTTGCATCCGCATCAATTTACTATTAACGATGCATTATTTAAATTTATTTCGATATACGGAACTCATTTGAGGTATGTCATGGGACAATCGGGCTTAATGCATGTGCGTAAAAAGTCGTGCTTACGCACATGCATTAAGCCCGGGTTTCCCAGGACATGCATCATTTATACATTAAAAATTGGTCAAACCTATGGAAATCATCGCCTGACCTGTTTAAAGTTAAAGATATATATATTAGAAACCGGTCTTAGGGTATTCATTTTTGCTACACTGGCTTCAAACTAAATATGGGTATCACAAGAAAAAATGATTGACAACGCACCGCAAAGTATTTGCTCTCCAAAACACACTGTTTCAAAGGTAGATTTTCATATATACTTGTATTATTTATATGTCCTCAAGTTCATCTAACGTTTACAAACTGGTATTTTGAACAGCAGCATGTTATTATGTCGAGTAGTACTAAAATGCAACGACGAGGATACTCCTTAAGTTACTTAACCAATTACCAAGTATCAATACTTTCAATGTGTTCCAACAAAACATTGTTGAGCGAATACCCCGTATATGTACATCGAGCCCCCAAAACGAAGCAATTTTGAAGATTCGATGTTCAACCGTAGTGCCTAGGTATAGGTAATAACAAGCACACCAACAAGAGCCCTGTAATTAGCGATAGCTTTTATGTTTACAGAGAGGGAGAACAAGATATCGACATCTATCAATGGTTCGCACAGGAAGTCGAGACCATCAAGCAAGCATCTGCCACACAATGCAAGCATCAGGGACATCAGGAACGGTAAAGATCATTCCCGACGGAGTAACATGAGTGAACAAAAACCACGACTGACTCTAACTGATAACGGCAACATAAACGGCAGAAGTAATGAGTGTATGGATTTGGTAGGAAATAGAATGAAATCTCCACAAAAACCACCGAGGACAAAGAAATCGGGTCAAAGTCTGACGCCGAGGTCTATAGGATCACATGATTCAATGACTACCGGTACGTCGTTGGCTTCGTTCGATGCTTTTGGTTCTTTGGATGACCTAGATGTGTCTAGTCGTGTTCACACTCCGACGGAAATGTCATCTGCATGTTCTACTCCCAGACGAAACGACAAAAGCTTCAATAGACTCGAACAAGTCAAAATAAGGCACCCCCATTCGAAACATCAAATAGATTCTGTAGACGGTACAGTGCATTATACGAACGACTCACGTGTTTGTTCTAAGCGCGGACAAAGTGTTGAAAGTAGCCAGCGTCGGCCATTTTCCCTGCCGGTGTTTAAATCTTTTGACGAATACAAGCGCGATTATTACGACCAATACTTTTACGAAGACGGAGACACAGAGTTTCGCAAGCCAACAAATAGAAATGTTGTGAACGTGGAGGAAATACTGAGGAAAAGATCAGAGAGGGAACGGCAACGAAAAATTGAGCTTAGGAAACGAGACCGGTCAAAAGAAATGGGAAATGTTCCTAAGAAGGCAACAAACTTAAGAGACTTTTTGAAAAACTTGAATAAAGCAAAAGTAGACGACTCTGACAAATTAACAGAAGATAATGTTGGAAATCAGAAAGCGAAAAATCCCGTTAGTGACCGTTCTAGAGCGCTTGTACAACAACAGACTTTGATTGATGATTCCCAGCAAAAACCTGAGGATATCATGGTACATCAATATAATGAAAAGGTCCAAACTAAAGAAAACTTCAGGAATGGTATATGGATGTTGACTGGAGATCCAAGGAAGTTCAGTTCAACTCACAATCTAGCTACTGCGCAAGAAACTGATTCTAAGATTGAATTCAGACCACGTAGCAATAGTCATGGACAAAAGCCTACAGACACAGGGGAACCACAGCAGAATGGTTATAATGTAATGAAAACGGACTGGTCTTTCGGCTATCCTAGGAAAAATAGATCTAGTGATCAGCTCACAGGCAAAGATACAATATGTAACATGGATTCACGCAGTGCACCGAAAACGGAATCTAATGTTAAGCACGCTCCGATAAAATGCAAAGATGGAGTAAATAAGCAGGATTCACGCAGAGCGCAGAAAACGGACTCTAATAACGGGTATGTCCGTGATAGAAGTATAGCTAACCAAGATTTGTGTAATGAACAGGCATCAGAACCCAATGGTAATAATGTTCATGGTAGAAGTGACAGTGTAGATGGAGTTATCGATGTGCTACGTTACCTTGACGAAGTATGTGATGCAGGGGACGATAAAGGTGACATGTACAAAGACGAAGTGGACGACGGTAATGACACTGGTGATGGTGAAGTTGATATGTACGAAAACGACAATGATAAACGTGATTTGTATGAAAACGAGAAGGATGGCATATGTGACGGCGATGGTGGTTTGTTCAAAAACGGTGATTATGACGATATAAGTTATTCGTACGAAGACGAAGACAATGATTACTGTGACGCTGCCTATGATAAATATGATCTGTACGGCGAGAAGGAGGACGACGAAAAAAGGGATCTGCTTAAAGACGATAACAGTGAGACTGATTACAACAAAAGTGACATGTACGCAAACGAAGAGGACGGAGATCAAAGTAACCGATACGATGACGAGGAATACGATGTTGTCAATAAATGCGATCAATACGACGAGGAAGAAGAAGACGATGATATGGAAGAACTGTTGAGACGAACTGACGAGTTGATGCAGTGGACCGGCGAGCTTCTGGACGGACATTGTGATCACGATGACGATCAGTCGAGTGTTAGCTCTACAGAAAAATGTGCCCAGTTTTTGTGCAATCAAACAATAGGGATAAATGGAGTAGATCATAACAGTAATACAATGAAAGACATTGATCGCACCTTGGTAGGCTATGAAACATACGATCAAAATGAAAATGCGGATTTGAATTCTGATCAGTGTAGTGTGACCGACCGAGATAGCAAGAATTCGAAGATTAAAGCCAAGCCAGACATTGGCGATATTAGAGGCATAACAGAGTTCATTGCGCAGGTGGACTATGATCCGGAAGCAGACGACGAATTACCCATGACACATGGGGAAATAGTGCACGTGGGACTGGATGGTCAGAAGAGTGACCACTGGTATTGGGCGTTCAGTCCTAGGTTGAGAAAGTACGGATTTGTACCCAGAGAACAGTTGAAAATACCACTGATTACCATAATATAGAATTGTGAGACGTATGTGAATGTCTTACATTTTCATATTGCTAGAAAATCACTTAAAGTCGCAGTCCATAGAATATAATTCAATACATCTTAATGACGTTTATTCGACTGAAAACTGTTTCTTATTTACGAAAGGCATTTTATAATGTCTATGTTCGAATACCCTTGGTATGATTGTAATATACACTAAAAATGTACATGCTAATTTACTACAAGGGCATCACCAGCTATTGCACACAGAATGATAACTAGTTTCCAAATCGCTATTATTTTACCGATTGAAATACGTTTTTTTGTATTTTTTTCGGTAAGATGTCCATTACAAACGATTTCTGCAGTTTTATTTTTATTAACACATTTCTGGACTGCTGCTTTAATGAAGGGACGATTGAATGATTCATATTTGAAGATGATATTAGTAAGGAAATAATAGATTTTCAAATACGAAACATCTATCTTTGACGGGATTTTATTGAATTTCTTATACATTCGAGTGTATACTGGCATATTTTAGAAATGTTATTACAAAACGAAATATTTCAGATTTAAACTTAAAAGGAATGCGTATGTTTTAACATCTAATGCACAGATGATCTATACACCCTAAACCAGTTTGGTCCAATCTGATTACATTGAAATCCATAAATAAGCCATGTGTTATGAAGATCAAGTTAGATTGTGCGTCCATTTTGATAAGAAAAAAGTCCTATTAAACATAGGCCTAGTGATTGTAAACAATATATTGCATTTGTTTGCACCACACTGCGTTTAGTACCTCAGTTTCAACCTGTTGTCTCACACTACAAGCAATAATAGCAGGCTGTCAACCAATTCCTATATTCCTATATTTTGAAAAACCTAAATTTCCTATATTTTACAAATTCTTACTATATTTTTGATAAATTTGGTATTTCATGCGTCTGAAATTGGTATTGGTATCACGAACCTGAATGTTGTTTTTAGACCGTTGGTGCAAGCCAACAGGATTTAGTAGTTGTATTCCGAAATCGGTCTTGAGGGAACTTCTTCTTTACTCTGCAGGCTATGAGTCAGTAAATCGATAAATTACTGCGCTTTGATCCGAGCACTGAGGCTTCCTGTTATCGATGCTACTGTGTATGAATAGATCACAAGAAATAGATCAGAGTTAAAACGATAACAAACAATAATAGTAATCCATTTATTCCATATATACAAAGGCTATTCACATAGGTATGATAGCGTCGCTGTTTGTGCTGTGTACTGGTTAACTACGCATTACAACATATTGCAACAAGTTTAACAACGGTGTATTTACTCAGTACACATTATTATAGCGGAGCAATCATAACCACTCGATTGACGATTGTTATTGTTTTTGACGTATGCATGAGAATTGTGGAAAAGCCTTGTACTTCTGCATAGAGTTTTGAATGTATTTTAACTAAATTAACTTATTTTTAATTAAATTGGTATTTAACGAGCAGAGCGCTTGTGATGTAAAACACTGAAAATTGATTTGAACTTATACGGTTCAAAGGCTATTTTTACCCGTTGTAGACTGACTAGTATGCATTTATCTCCGTTTGCTTTTTAAATAATTTGCACAAAATATTTGCTTCCCACGAATTACCAAAAACATAATCATGAGAATGTAGCTAAATAGCATTTAATTTGACTCGCACTATATAAGTTTTAATATACAAAAGACAGTGGCCTGGATCTCCAACTTTAATAAGGTCAAATACCTGCTTACACCAATTTATTTTAAGTAGATTGTATAATTATGAGTAACAAGATTCATTTGGTAGAAATTATATTACAGACAGGTGATTTCATTCAAATCAATGTTCTGAAGATAAAAAATACTCTCACAATTCACTTGCTTTTAGTTTCTTTTCTCGCCAACAGTTTTTCTACGCTGTCAGCGTTTTGATTTTTCTCGCTCTCATCAAACTTAAGTACTCAAATTATTATTAGGCCATGGCATGCATGTCTCAGTTGTAAATTGATTACAATGAATTATGTTTTACAAAAATGATCTTCATTAAAACACAAACTGTATGACTTACCAGGCTAGAATATGATCCCATATCAGCCTTATAATGAAGTATTTTTACAATAAAACTCCTGCATTTTCTTGAACAAAATTCACTAGAAGTCCTATATTTTTGGTGAAAGTATTCCTATATTGTTCTTATATATTCTTGGTAACTTGGTTGACAGCATGCATTAGCTATAATGCATACTTTTGTACTTAAAAAACACTTTTGGATGGAGTAGTTTTTTAAGAAACATAAAACACTCGGACATAAACCAAATTTTATTTTCTCAATTTCTATACAGCGAAAACATTCAGTAAAGAATCAGTATCTAAACGGTATACAAAAATGTAAATGAGTGATAAATTCATAATGACATTGATTATTACCACACGAACAAGTATTGCTACAAGAGATACAATGACAACATGATCTTGTGAACTATATGCATGAAATAATTATGAGGCGCGTCGTGGGAAAAACGGGCTTAATGCATGTGCGTTAAGTTTCATCCCGGATAAGTCTGTGCAGTCCGCACAGGCTAATCCAGGACGGCACTTTCCGCCCACAGTGGATCTGTTTAGAAGAGACTTCCTTGAAACATAAAATACCATAAAGCGGAAAGTGCTGCCCCGGATTAGCCTGTGCAGACTGCACAGGCAAATCTGGGACGACACTTTACGCACAGCCATTAAGGCCAGTTTTCCCATATCGCGCCTCATATCTACAAATGTCTTCCACTTAAACTATTGTTTACCAATATTTACCCAAATTTATGTTGTTTTATTTATATGAAGACATATATATGAAGACATCACAGTTTTTATTAACACAAAGAAAACACATTCGGATTTCCAAATGAATTTCTGCTTACATATGCACAGCTTGCACAGAACTAAGAGACAAGTAACACCTGCCTATTAAATAAACATACATGAGGCATAATTGTGAGATGATAACAACACATTGAAATTATGTGTTATCAAGTATTTCAAATGTGCATGTCAAATTTCTGTTAAGAATCCAATACTGACATTCACGACTTGTACATTACTGCATGGATGTTTGTCAAGATATAAATACTGCACATAAAACTGTGCTTCCTGCATCAGTTCCCATATTTCAGTAGATCTTAGGCCATAAACAAAACATAACAATATTGTATCGCATACAACATGAAGTCATATATATGAGACGTTTTGTGGGAAACCCAGGCTTAATGCATCTGCGTAAAGTGTAGTCCTGGATTAGCCTGTGCAGTCCGCACAGGGTAATCCAGGATGGTACTTTCAGCTTTTATGGTATTTTCAAGGACACTACGCATATGCATTCAACCCAATTTTTCCCACGACACGCCTCATATGTTAAGACATGTGAACACGATACTGAAAGTTTTATGTACTCAGCACTGCTGAAACATATTTAAATGCTATACAAAACCCCCCACACAATGCACTTTAAAATTGTCTTCATATTCCTTATACATGTACATTCGCCGGCCTGCTTCATGTTTTCTTCAATGTTTTCCTTATCAAGGCCATTCTCTGAAAACAAGGACAGTTAACAAATGTATATTACCTGGTAACTAAAATTCTCAATGAACTATAACACTAGAAAATGGATCATGGCTTATTCGGCCACAAACAAATTTTCCCACTTACAGCTGCAATGATTCTTGCGATGCCTCGATAATGCACCTATCAATATTTTCCACCAGGGGGGAAACGGCGGGCAATCCCAGGGGAATTTGACTAATTGTATTTTTGGGGATCTAATTCCCACCCTAGAGCCAAGCATTTTTGTCTAAATCTCCTCAGTGGGGGATGCTTAATTGGTGAATCAAATGGCCCGGGGGCCAGTATTACAAGGATCTCAAATCTGAACAAAGTCTATTTTCCCGGACCCGGAATCATTTGGCATGTCAAATTCTCGCCTGTCGGGAATTGCTTTCGGTCTAAAGTCCCGTATATGCCTGCTGCTCCCCTCCTGGGGGAAAATATTGATAGGTGCATAACTCCACAGTAAATGACCCAATTCGATTTTCGATATTTAACCAACCAATCTCTATTAAATTCACCTTTATATATTTACAGATGACTTCTCATCAAACTATTATTAAAATTATGGTGTCTGTATAGGTTTTATACCGTAATGCAAATTGATAAGGCATCATGGTTGCTGTTATATTAAACAAGCTGTAAACCATTACCACCAATTTTTACCAATTAAATAGTATTTTTTATATTAATATACATGGCACAAACATTGACATTAACCAATACAATTGTTGTTTATAATATACTGCAAGTAATGACTCATGAATACGCAAAGCAAGAATGTAAACAGGTAACAAAATCTAATCGAAGTATTCAACTAAATGATGTCCGAAATCGAGCCATGCTTAAATCATTGCAGCTCCATTCGCACTTACTTGCCAAAAGCCCAGCAGAAGTAAACCAGCCTTTGAGCAAGTGCCTTGGAACATTTAATTTATTCAGACAAGTTTAAAAGCCTAGCTATTTAATGCAGTTGACAATATATTGGGCAAAGGAGTCAAATATTTTAATTAAAAGACTGCAAAAAACTAGTGTGACTGCAAACAACTTACAACTAGTGTGACTCTGAGGCCAAACAACTTACATCTAATGTGACTCTGAGGCCAAACAACTGACAACTAGTGTGACTCTGAGGCCAAACAACTTACAACTAGTGTGACTCTGAGGCCAAACAACTTACAACTAGTGTGACTCTGAGGCCAAACAACTTACAGCTAGTGTGACTCTGAGGCCAAACAACTTACAGCTAGTGTGACTCTGAGGCCAAACAACTTACAACTAGTGTGACTCTGAGGCCAAACAACTTACAACTAGTGTGACTCTGAGGCCAAACAACTTACAACTAGTGTGACTCTGAGGCCAAAAAAATAAATTGTGCGTCTTGGGCAATGGTCTCCAAAAAGTTAGGTGTGGTCGGGATTGAGTTTTTTTAAACTTTAAAAGAAAAACACATTTCGGTAAAAAAACATTGAAAATTATCTAAAATCTGACAAATACAGATTTCACGGAGAACTATCGTCGCTTAAAACTTTAGCGTCGGGGTTTTTCGCTAGGTAGGGTCGGGTGGCTTGAAACACAGAAATTTTTTTTTGGCCTGAACACGCCACTATGCAAGTAGTACACCTATGTCCTTTACCTGTTTATGAGCCTCTGTCGTGGATGCCTTCTTATAAGGCCTGAGTTCATCCGTACCGAATCCAGGTATCCACATGGCCCAATTGCGCTCTATTGACAATGGTATATCGCATTAATATATAACACACATTAAGTATAACAAGATCTATCACAGGACAGCGCGCTTGACTATTCAGTTGGTACATATTTTGGAAAGTGGAAGGCGCATAAACTGGTTGAAATACTCAACTGAGTTATGGCAATTATTTCATCAAAAGATTCCAAGTTTCAAGAAAAACCCTTATGTAGTTTATAAAATTGAAGACTTTGGAACAAAAACTTTAACCACAAAATCTATGTGAAAAGTGGTCATACTTCTGTCAAAATACAAGACAGAGTTACAGGTAATGCTGCCCCTGATAATGGAGTTGATGACAAAGGTATATTCCAAGTTTTAAACAAACTTATGTAATTTTGAAGTTACAAAACTTTTGAATATAAACTTTAACCAGAAAATCTATGTGAAAAAGGGGCATAACTCTGTCAAACGACAAAACAGAGTTGTGGGGAATGTTGCTCCTGATATTGGAGTTGATGATAAAGGTATATTCCAAGTTTGAAGTGAATAACTTGTGTAGTTCTGCAGTAACAAATATTTTGTATATGAACTTTAACCAGTAATTCTTTGTAAAAAGGGGCATAACTCTGTAAAATACAACACTTGGTTATGGGGAATGTTACTCCTGATACTGGAGGTGATGACAATGGTATATTTCAAGTTTCAAGTGAAAAACTTACAAAACTTTGAAGTTACAAAACTTTTGAATATAAACTTTAACCAGAAAATCTATGTGAAAAAGTGGCATAACTCTGTCAAAATACCAAAAATATAGTAATGGGGAATGTTGCCCCTGATACTGGTGTTGATGACAAAGGTAAATTCCAAGTTTCAAGTGAATAACATATTTAGTTTTGAAGTTACACAACTTTTGATTCAATTTGAATATAAACTTTAACCAGAAAATCTATGTGAAAAAAGGGCATAACTCTGTAAAAATACAAAACAGAGTTATGGGGACTGTTGCCCCTGATACTGGAGTTCATGACAAAGGTAAATTCCAAGTTTCAAGTGAATAACTTATTAAGGTTTGAAGTTACACAACTTTTGAATATAAACTTTAACCAGAAAATCTATGTGAAAACAGGCATAACCACGGTTCGACCTTAACGCGTGTCTGTCGGTCCATGACCTGTGATTTTTTGCTCGGACCGGTTGTCTTCAAAGGACGACCAGTCTGGTGACCAGTGTTTTTTGGATTAGTTCCAACTGTGTATTTCGTTAGTTATTATTTGTGGTTAAGAATACAGGGAACCATCCTGTTGTTTACTGTTATTTTACCACTAGCTCTCGTGTATACATCGCACCTTTTCCGATTCCTCAACTTTCCAATCAATATGTTATAACAACGTGTTATACGTTGGAAATTCTACTTAATTTCATTCGACTTAAGAAATTACATTTGAAGGGCAAGTTAGTCACTTTTTAGAGAAGAAATTTCCATTTATAATACTTAACTATAGTCATTTAACAACCTTTTATTATTTTAATAGAAATTTAATCAAACAACAGATATTGTATAAAATAATGAGTTAATACTATCTTGTTTTGAAATTATAACGTGCAACACTAGCAGTGTCAATTAAATTTGTTCATATCTTTTGTTGACTAAAAACCAAAATTCCTAAGTTTGGCAACATACTTTGTACATGGACATCGTTAATATTACTCCTGGCTCAATACTCGTTGAACAATGTATTCTCTTTTCAACACAGCAATGATGTATTATTGTTTTCGTTTTTACAACAGCCAGTTTTAAATTGAATCTCTATTTTTAAAAAAAGTAAACAAAATTCAAATATAGGTTTCTGCATCGTGGGAATGATTGCAAAACGTTAAGGAAAGGATAGCCCAATCAAAATAACGATATATAATTATTTTTTTAATTGCTCTTAGTTATTTTCGATTGCTTAGCACACGAAAACGCATGGATGTCAAATTTATGTCAAGTTCGAGAAGTTGATATATCATCTTTATTTAAGCAACAACGTTTATATCACATTATGTTATATTATTTACTGAATAATACATTCTCATGTGTCTCAATATATCTTCCGATTTCAATTCTGAGAATATTTTTGTTTTTTAAACTATTGTATGCACTATGCAGTTCGATGTATTATGATTATCGGGACCAATTCATACAGTATCGGACCAGTAGGCTTTAAATGTAGCCGGTCCTGTGGACCACCACTTCCCAAAAGTTAATGTCAAACCCTGGGCATAACTCTGTTAAAATACAAAATAGAATTATGGGGAATGTTGCCCCTGATACTGGAGTTGATGACAAAAGTATACTACAAGTTTCAAGTGAATAACTTATGTAGTTTTGAAGTTACAAGACTTTTGAATAAAAACTTTAACCAAATTCAAATGATGTCGTCGACGTCGGGGGTAGTAGGAAAGCCCACCTATTCTTCGAATGGTCGAGCTACTATATCAAGTCTGATCTGCATAGCGTAGTAAAAAACTGAACACTTTTAGTCACTATTAGCTATCGTCACAAATTGAATTATTTTGAATCATACAGACAAAAAAATTCGTACACACAAGTGTTAATTTTATGTAAAAATTCAAAATTTCATTAGAAACTTAAGTTCTGATTTTTGTAAGGTAATATTTGTAAAGCTACATATACGGTAACTTAGTGAATCTAATTACACTTCAGACCCTATAATATTTTGATAATTAGTGAATGCTGACCAGTATTTCATGTACACAAGGAATAATATGCTATAGAGAAAAAGATGATTTAATTTTTAAAGCTAAGGATAGGATTTCACTTAAGATGTTTCTGGAATACGACCCCTGATCTGTATCAAAGAGCTTACCCAGGTGCAGCTGTACATCCTTGGCATCCAGGGTGGTTGACTTTCTATGCTTGGCAATCTTACATGAAGACGTTACAACACTTTCTATGAAATCATCTGCTATCTGCATCAGCACCTGAAAATGGAAAACACACAATGTCTCAGGTTATTGAATTTGACACACCTTCAAAGAAACATATTAGAATTTACTGTTCAGTTTTACATTGCACTATGATCTCAAAATATAATGGTCCTTCAATTGGGGTAATAAGGCGTCTTGGAAGGGCTCAAGTGGTACAAACACAATTTTCGATTAACTGACTATAGGTGATCATGCGGAATTAGGGGAGACCAATGCACTTAGTGCAGTATTGCCACAACTTCCTAGGCACTCGTTGTTAGGGTTATGCCATGTAATTTCAGCAAACACTCTGCATAACTCTGCACACAGACGCCAAGTAAATACCAAGTGAAAATTCTGACTTTCAGATATGTACTATGTAAAACATTTGAGGCATGCCGAGTGAAAATCGGGCTAAATGCATGTGTGTTAAGTGTGGTCCCCGATTAGCCTGTCCGCACTTGTCAATCCGGGACGACACTTTCCGCCTACAGTAGATTTATGTTTAAAAGAGACTTCCTTGAAACAGAAAAGACCATACAAGCGGAAAGTGTCGTCCCCGATCAGCCTGTGCAGATTGCACAGTCTAATCCGGGACGACACTTTACGCAGATGCATTAAGCCTAGGTTTCCCACAACACGCCTCATTTTTTTCTTGAGCTGTAGTTTATGTCTTATTTACAACTCAGTATGGAAAAAATTTGCAAACCTGAAGGAAACGAGGCTTGCCACAGGGTGTGACGTATGTCCCCGAAGCATATGCTGGTCAGAGGAAGGCAACGCAAATCAGATTATGTTTTTTTTTTTGGGGGGGGGGGGTCTAATTTCCCACCCTAGAGCCAAGGATTTTTGTCTAAATCCCCTCAGTGGGAGATGCTATAGGGTATCAAATGGCCTGGGGCCAATATTTCCGGGATCTAAAAGCCAACCAAAGTCTATTTCCCCCAGGACCTGGAATCATTTGATGTGCCAAATTCCCGCTTGTCAGGAATCGCTTTCAGTCTAGGTGCATAATGAACCATCATTCCAGCCAAGTTATTTTAAAATCCTTCCATGTTGGCCAACATTATGCTGCCTACAAAAAAGTTTATTCTTATAATTGACTTTTAAATGTGACATTGGACCCACAGATCTTGTTTATGTCAGGCACACATCTTCTCATGATGGTGATCAATTTGTTCAGTTTTGCATGTAGACAACATGGCGTAGAGACTAATATTTAAACTTATACCTTTGACCTCTAAACTAAAGGCTTGGTTCTTGTGCACGACATACCACCTCATGATGGTCATCATTTCTTTTAAAGTTATTTGAAAATCCCTCCATGCCAGAAAAAAAAATCCTCCTGATAAATATTTGACCTTCAACATAAATTGTGACCTTGACATATGACAGACAACCATGTGTGATGTCTTCAAAACACCATCTGGTCATGACGAATAATAATCCAAGTTATATTGAACTCATTCCAGGGGTTTAGAAGTAATAGAAAGGAAACGAAAAAAAATCCTTGACCTTTGACCTTGAATGATGACCTTGATCTTTGACAGACAAGCATAGGTGGTGCACACGACACATAATCTGGTCTTGGGTAATAATAATCTGAAGTAATATTAAAATCCTTCCAGGCATTTACAAGTGATGGAGTGGAAATGAAATACTTGACCTTTGACCTTGAATTGGAACCTTGGCTTTAGATAAACGAGCATGGGTGTTGTATGCGCCACATCGTCTGGTCATGAGGATCCGTCTTCAGATGGACCACCCCGACACAAACCAGCAACCACCCACAGACAAACGGACGAATGGTTCCGGGGCATAAAAAGCATACATTTTCATGAAAGGGAAACTTATGTGAATTTTGAAAACCCTACACTATGAGAAGATGAAAGATCCAGAGCAAAATAGCAGGGTGCTGCACCCTAATCCTTTTTGGTTTTCCCTCTGCTGCCCCTTTGGGCAGGACAACACAGAAATTTTGAATATCTTTTGAAATTCAATATATTTGTGCAAATATTCAATGACAAATAACTAAACTGTGCTTAAAAACCTTAATCAGAAGCATTAAGGTGATTAAACTCATGAAAACCCTGGATTTGGGAAAACTAGAGGGCAATGATGGCCCAAAGCGCTCACCCGAGAACTGGTACAGATGAAGACCATACTGTTGTGACAGGTTTAAAAATTAAGGTATCTGAACAATACGCAGAGGGGGAAAGGATCAATTTAGATTTAATGCCATTGATGCGATGGCTGTGCTATAAGGTAAAGTTTTGCTTTTTCTTTGATAATTTTCTATCCAATGATGACAAATGATGTTAATGCAGGCTCTGAAGACATCAATGTTGCATGTACAAATAACTGCATGGACGTCTTGCAACTGTTGGAAATCAAATTTTATCAATCAATGTTTATGGTCAAACTGTGAAAGAGTTTGGTCAACATTGAATAAAAAAATCATGTTTGCAAGCCAATCATTGATAACTTGTTGATGTTTTTTTCCCAACAAAAGGGGCAATAACTCTGGTGTTTCTGGCCTGATCATGCTTTTATTCGACTTCACCTGTAGTCTTACGTTCATAGACAAACTACACACGAATGGTGAAGATTGGATGAAAAATGAAGTCTCTATCCTGAATAATGTCCATTTTTGCATATTTTTTCACAAACAAAGGGCAATAATTCTGGTGTTTCTCTTCCGATCTTGCTTATATTCGACTTAACCTTTAATCTTATGGTCATAGACAAACTGTGCAAGATTGGTGAAGATTGGATGAAAAATGAAGTCTCTATCCAGAATAATGTCCATTTTTGCTCTTTTTTTCACAAACAAAGGGCAATAATTCTGGTGTTTCTGGTCCGATCTTGCTAATATTCAACTTCAACTGTAATCTCATTGTAATAGACAAACTGTGCAAGATTGGTGAAGATTGGATGAAAAATGAGGTGTCTATCCTAAATAATGACTTAATAGACAAAGGGCAGTAACTCTGGTGTTTGAAACACGATCTGGCCCATTTTTGGCGTCTGCTGAGATCTGAATGTCATACACAAATTGTGAAAGTTTGGTTAAGATTGGATGGAAAATAAAGTCTAAATGTTGGAAAAGGTCATTTTTGCACTTTTTTAGCATGAAAAAGGGGCAATAACTCCGGTGTTATTGGTGTTGTCTGACACAATAACAATCCCATCCGAGATTTTATGGTCATACACAAACTGTGCAAGTTAGGCTAAGATTGAATAAAAAATGTAGTCTTTATTGCGATTACGGTCAAAATTCTTGACGGCATACGGACGACGCGGGAGAGGTCCCCTATACCAATAGCTCACCGAGCACTTTGTGCTCAGGTGAGCTAAAAATGGAAAATGTCAACAAGCTGGTCCCGTTTTCCACCCTGCTCCTTTCTAGCAGCACCCTGTACCTTTTTTGATCCTAGATCTTTCCCTATGAACATGATATACCAACCTCTTCCACATCATCGTCCAGCTGCTCCAGTGGGTCAACTTCCTTGACAAGTTCCTGTAGGCGGCGCTTGTCCAGCACTTTGGTTTCCATGGATACAGTGGTGGGCACGCCACCCATGGCAACAGGGCCCACAGGGTTGGGGGCTCGGATATGCATCCCAGGCTGGGGCAAGGCCACCATCTGACCACCTACCTGCATGCCACCTGGGCTGGCCATCACCTGAAGACAGTCAAACGACTCATTGTTTATATAATTTTTCTACTACCTTTACCATTATAAAATTCAGATCTTTCTCTGGATAATTTGTTTTCCTTTATCAGGGATAGAAACTAACTTTATATGGCTGGTTGCCCAGACGGGCAACCAACTCCTGAAATTAGGTTGCCCAGCTAAAAAACTATGAGCCCAGAGCCTTATTAATACTTTATATACATTTTTGTTAAATTGAACTTACAATGTTAGTTCAGAAAGCTGTGTAATAAAATAACATACTTAACACATTTTGAACATTGTTTTCACTTTTTATTTCATGACCTGATAATTTAGTTGTTATCAGCAATTTCAGCAAAGCCAAACAGTCGACCATAAACCTCAGATTCATCATCAGAATCAGAATCTGACAGTGAGTCTCCAGACACTAAATCATGATCAATGTCAATCACAGTGTCATTTTCCACACCAACATGGACCACATCGTACGAATGTATTGGCTCCTTGGACTTAACATGATTGTCCTTAAACATGGGTCGCCGCATCCGAACCCCACTGGTGGTCCAATTGTGAACGGCATTAGTTGGGTCAAAGTGCTCCACGGATGGAGCCTCAAGTTTAATGCACATGAGATTGTTCAGAACCGGCTGGGTCAGGCGTGTGCGTAGTCTTGTTTTCACTAGCTTTAATTGTGAAAACCCTCTCTCTGCTTCTGCACTAGAGGGTGCTATGGACAAGATAAGGTCGATGACAGGTAAGATATTGGTGAACTTCTGCGACATCACATCATTCACCGAGATCCAGTCCGATTCAACCAGCTTGTTGCTGAAATTAAACATAAATAATGTAACTCATATTGTATGAGTGAAAAATCTGACTGGAAAAGTATTGAAAACCAGAAATTACTAAATTAATTAAATAATAACTGCTGTCATTGCACTCAATAGCTGTTGGCTAGCAGTTAGTACCTTTGTTTTTTGTATAGTTTATTTTAAAGCAATTATTTATTAAATATTGATTGATAAATATAGGAGTGAAAAAATAATTATACAAGAGCTGTCAAAAGTCATGTATATTTCATTATTTAATTGCTAATTGTCAGTGACAACATGATTTAAGCTCACGGGCACCTGAGGATTTCCTTTTTGAGCATAGTCCACTCCATTTCAGCCTCAGCAGGTTTCACTCCAGCTTTAACAAGTGTGGGGCTGAAATGCTGCAGTAGCACCTGAAGCTCCTGGTCACCATAGTCTTAAGGGTAAAGATTGAAAAATGTATTAAAACACTATCAAAACATGTTTTATTGATAATAAGATTTAGAAAATGCAATGCAGCATTATGCATAAAATTAATACTGGTTTGATGACTGTGTGTTTATATGTTTTATGTTTTAATTATGGATTGATATTTAAATCAAGATTATAATAACTTGAAATAAAGTTAATTGGGTAAACTCAAATTATTTAAAACTATGTGTGAAACTAATAATAAATGAACGTTCAAATGTTGTGTAAACAATATAATGAATGAACATTTCATCAGCTTCACATTTGGAGCAACTACAACAACAACAACAAACAATAACTTATCTTCAAAAGTGTTAAAGTCAATTGCAACCATTTCTGAAACAGTGCACCTTTAAGTTTCTCCCACGATTTAGGCCATTGACTTATATCAGCTATTCTAGTTGCATGAACAACACCAGGGCTAGAGAATTCCGAAAACCGTTTCTCTATAGAATTGGCAATGAGTGGGGTCATGTGCTTTCTGGCACATACAAATTCATCATCAGAACCCTTCAAATCACTGACAACAGGATGCTGGGATAGTACCTTCCTCAGATTAGGACCATCACTGTAAAGAGTGAATATCAACGTTGATTTAATACATTTAAGATTTATATAAACACGATTTTTTACTTTTTTTTTTACAAAATTGTTAAAGTACCTGTCTGTGTACTTGTTGATGACATCAATAGTTGAAGAGAGTTCTGCATGCTGAACACCAAGGACAGCCTGTCTGTTCTGGAGCATCTTCGCCATCCGGCTCAGGGGTGTAAGGACATCCAGCAGGTAGTACAAGAAGTACACAACGCTTCTGGACTGCAATAGCTTGAGGAAAGCTCGTGCTTTGGCCTTGGCATCACTGCTGACTTTCTCGGACGTCTCGATCATCTGAATAAGAGGGATTTTTTTTTATCACTTAAACTTTTTATTCTTAATTTAAAATATGCTGTTTAAAACTTATTGTATATTATAATGATTCAGATTGTGCATTTAATATTTACACTTGTAATGTGTATCTTAAGAATATTAGCATAATTTTTACTGTAGGTTCCAAGTTAACCATTTTTATATGAATTTATCTGACATTCACCCAAAACTTACCTGCTGAAGATGTGCAACTATAAACTTGTAAGCTGCAATTATGTTTGTTACTGCTCGCAAGGTGTGGGCTATCCATCGCGTCCCGCCGCACAGGCATTAACAATGAGTCATCCCCATTTGTCTTCATAGCTTCATAACATCTGTTCAACATTGATCTATTTAAACTGCTATTATGGTAGAACAAATAAAGGCCCAGCAGTAGTGTGTCAATAGTTTTCACATATAATTTAGCAGACTTTGCCATGTCCCTGAGAGATAGTTCAAGTCGATGGGCCATGCAGTGGATTTTAATCAATAATGGCTGTTCTGTTTGCAGAAGTGCACCAACTCCAGCTCTGCATCCTAACATGACACTTGCCCCATCGCATGATAAAGCCACCAGCTTGGAGGAAACGTCATCCCATTGTAACGCCATGTTTTCCCTTACTAAATGCTTAATTCCAGCAACAAGACTCGATGCATCTGCTTTTTCTGGTTTATGCACTCCTAAAAAATATGTCACACTTTTACCAGCATTAGCAGTTCTACAGTACCACAATTCTTGCTCCTGAACACTAGCATCGGTGCTGCCATCCCCTATTAAGCATATAAAGTTACTTTTTGAAAGTTCTGTCGATATTTTATCAAACAGAGTTGTTGCGATCGCATTTACAAAAACTTGCGCAGATTTGTAGTTTCTGTAAGTTTCACCTAGCTGCATTCCTTTCACATCATCTAACTTGCACATCCATTCAAAGTCAGTTAATGGCCTGTTGTTGACTACCAAAGCATGACAGGTTCTAAACATGTTAGATAGTTTATTGAAAACCTGGGCATTCAAAATTTGAAGGGTTTTTGCAGCTTGTGAATCGTAATTTGGTTTACTCTTAGCTAACTCTATAGCTGCAGCACGCTTGTGCCCATCAGACTGTTCGTGTTTCTTAATGCTGTCAATTTTCCACGAGGAGCAACCTGTCACAAAAGAATTTTGCATTCCTTGTGCAACACAATATTTACACTGCATACCGTTCTCATGATCATTCGTCAACCATGGCCTATTTTCCAACCATCCAAGTTGAAACTCACGCTTACGTTTAGATTGATCATACTCCATATTATATTTTCGTTTTTCGGCAAGGTTTGGCCTTTCTGGCCGAGAAACGCCTTGAATAAAATGCCACATTTTTACAATTTTGTTACGCCATGGGCGCAGCCATTTTGGAAAGAAATTATACAATGATTGACTTTATTGGCTGATGTTTTGTAAGACGCAATTTAATTGGCTGTGACCATTTCACGCCAGAGGGGTAAAAGTATTGATGAATACCGCACAATATATCGATTGTTATAAGAACAGCTTTTTCAAAAAGCTATTCGCCCGGGCGGACTACCGGCTTTGGAAATTCAATCGCCCGGCGTAAAACTTAGTCGCCCCGGGCGAGCGGGCAACCGTTAATTTCTATCCCTGTTTATACAAATTTACATCACCACTTTGAAATCCAATTCACTCTGGGTATTTTATGAAGAACAAGGCTTGTAACAGGATGTGACGTATGCCCCCTAAGCATATGCTTGTCAGAGGAAGACAACACAATTTTAGTTACATGTTGGCAAAAATGGTCCTTGTGCTAGGCATTTCCTCTCAACATCCTCTATCAATATATGTGGTTTTATTTTAAATCTTTCAATACTAATGGAGTTATGCACTGCACTAGAAAATTAACTGAAGGGCAATTACTCCATAAATATTGAAAAAAGAGTTATGGTCCTTGTACTTTGCACTTCCTTTTAATGTCCTCTATCAAAATATTTGTTTTTTTTTAAATCCCTTTAATACTAATGGTGTTATGCTCTGCACAAAACAATAAACAAAGGGCAATTCCTCCGTAAATACTGTAGAAAGAGCTGTGGTCCTTGTGCTCTGCACTTACTCTCATTGTCCTCTATCATTACATTAAGTTTCATTTGAATCCCTTCAATACTAATGGAGTTATGCTCTGCACAAGAAAATAAAACAAAGAGCAATAACTCTGTAAAGAAGAAAGAGTTATGGTCCTTGTGCTCTGCTGTTCCTCTCATTGTCCTCTAGCATTAGATGAAGTTTCATTAGAATCACTTCAAAACTAACAGAGTGATGCTCCGCACTAGAAAATTAATGCTTGACATAAGGAAATAAAACAAAGGGCAATAACTCCATAAACATTGGAGAAAGAGTTGTGGTCCTTGTACTCTGCACTTTCTCTCATTGTATTAAGTTTTATTTGAATCCCTTCAATACTAATGGAGTTATGCTCCGCACAAGAAAATTAAACTAAGGGCAATAACTAGGGCTGCTGCAAGTACTCCAATACTCACGATTTTGGGCTGGGAATCGAGTAGGAATACTCGCCATTGCCGAAATTGTTTGATTGTGATCTTAAATTTTATATTTATCTTATATTGATTTTCATAAAAGTAGTTAATTAATACACAAAATAAGCCCTTTTTGAGACATTATATTAAAGTTTAATGTATGTGCATGTCTTAGTTTTCCAAATAGCAGAATGTAAACACAAGTCACGTGACAAGTAGAGCTGCAATATCGGGAGCGTTACATTCAATGTTTTTTCAAAACCTGCATTTTTCAAGTCACCAACAAGAAACAATGTAAGTTTTGCCCAAGTTAGCCTAAATATGCGCTGGTGCAAGTAAATCCCAAATCAATTTAAAAAGATAAGAAAACATGAATGCGAAACTCCTATCAAAACAATTGCGTCATACACAGGCGCAAGTACATGACGTATGGCGGAACAACAATACCGCAAACCACCAACGAAATTTACATCCCCAGTGTGGAAATACTTCGATATTTAAAAAAATGATGAGAAGAAGGCGATAAATTGGTTTAATATGATACAGTTGTTAGGCTTCATGAGTCATGAGAGTGTTATCCTGTATCATAATTTCTAACAGCTGATTCGTGGTTTGATCTGTGAATCGTTAACCCCGACTCGTGGATCGAATCGTCACTTACCCAACGATCCACAGCCCTAGCAATAACTGTGTTAATATTGAAGAAAGAGTTGTGGTCCTTGTGCTCTGCACTTCCTCTCATTGTCCTCTATTATTATATGAAGCGTCATTGAATCCCTTCAATACAAATCTAGTTATGCTCCACACAAGAAAATTAATGTTTCACATAAGGAAATAAAACAAAGGGTAATAACTCTGTAAATATTCAAGAAAGAGTTGTGGTCCTTGTGCTCTGCCCTTCCTCTCATTGTCCTCTATCATTTGAATCCCTGCAATACTTATGGAGTTATGCTTCGCACAAGAAAATTAAACAAAGGGCAAATAACTCTTATTATTAAAGAAATAGTTAAGGTCCTTGTGCTCTGCACTTCCTCTCACTGTCCTCTATTATTACATGAAGTTTCATTTGAATTCCCTCAATACTCATGGAGTTATGCTCCGCACAAGAAAATTAATGCTTTACATAAGGAAATAAAACAAAGGGAAATAACTCAAAAAATATTGAAGTAATAGTTGTGGTCCTTGTGCTCTGCACTTCCTCTCATTGTTCTCTATGATTATATGAAGTTTGATTTGAATCTCTTCAATACTAATGGAGTTATGCTCCGCACAAGAAAATTTAACAAAGGGCAATAACTCTGTAAATATTGAAGAAAGGATCGTGGTCCTTGTATTCTGCATTTCCTATCATTGTCCTCTATCTATATATGAAGTTTCATTTGAATCCCTTCAATACTAATGGAGTTATGCTGTGCACAAAAAAATTAATGCTTCACATATGAAACTAAAACAAAGGGCAATAACTCTGTAAATATTGAAGAAAGAGTTGTGGTTATTGTGCTCTGCACTTCCTCTCATTGTCTTCTATCATTATATGAAGTTTCATTTGAATCCCTTCAATACTAATGGAGTTATGCTCCACACAAGAAGCATGACGGACGGATGGACAGACGGACGGACAATGCGATTACTACATGCCCCCAAAGTTCGGGGGCACAAAAAAATGATTTGTTGTAGCAAAACTAAATTTTCTTTAGCCAAATGTTCAGTTTAGTAGCCACTGACTAATTTGGAAGTACAGAGTGAGTTTTGAAAATAAATGGCTTATTTAACACTATCGAATTAAAACAATTTAGAACTCAGGTAAAAAGTTTATTTAAAGTTCATATTTCAGTATTAATAATGTTTTTGTCAGAGAAAAGTCGAGCTAAAAATGATATTAAGGAATTTGGTAGAGGGTCACCCAAGGAACATTTCTGTGAAAACTATTTTGAAATCCTTCCAGTTGTTTCTGACGAGAAGATTTTTTCAGTTTATTAAGCTTTTGGTTGCCATGGCAACCAGAGTTTTCCACATATTCAAATGAAGTGGAGGAATTTGTTAAAGGACCATACCAGGAAAGTCCTGCCAATGTTAAATCCACCCAGTGGTTTCCGAGAAGTTGTTTAAGTAAATTGTTGACTAAGGATGACGCGGCCAGTTGGTAACTGACCAGAATAGCTCACCCTTGGCCAATTTTAACACCACGCAAATCAGCCATTTGTCAGGAATGTGCAAAATTTAGACACTGTGAAATAAAATACTTTGACAGTATTTCCCGGACTTTTAAGTTTTTTTTATGCCACTTTGGGGGCAAAAATTTGGCCCCATTCCCGTTATAAAAATGAGTATATATTTCCCCTATTCTAACCTAAAAATTACCCTCAGAATTTTTACCTAATATGACTTATATACCCGTAGTAAAAAAATGGACAAAAATTGGCCAAGATAGGGGATTTTTCATGAACAATGTAACTTTTTTTTTTCAAGAAACCCAGTTGGATGCATTTAATAATTTAAATGTATTACATAACAATTTATGTATGTTTATATTAGTTTATGTTTATGTTTTTTATTATATTATAATTAATAGGCTGATGAATCAACTCTGATCCATCATTTTATACTATCATGATTATGTGTTCTATATATGTCACAATAATGCTATTTTACAGGTCATCATTTTTCCGCCAAACGACGTAATGTCACTGTATGACGTCGACGTCACTTCCTTTGTTTATATTTATTATTTTATTACTACTGATGAAGGCATCATGCCGAAACGTTTAGTGTATTAAAATTAAATAAACAAACGTGTTTGTGCGATAATTATTATTATTATATTAGTTTACATAGTAGATGTATAATAATTATATCAGGGCTTCCATTAAGGGAAGTTTGGGAGTATTTACTTCCAGTGTTTGTCACAGGACTTCCAAAATTGCAGCCATGGAAGTTGCAGAACTTCCAAAATTACATAACTTGGAAGTTCCATCATGTAAGGATGAACAAGTTGGAAGAAAAATTAAGTACTTAATCTCAACGTATACCTCTTTCACTGAATAAACTCGCATATAAACACTTGATGAAAAAGAACTGGCCTTAAACAAACCTTTAATTTTGTACTTAATTTCATTTCTGAAATGCTCAGGACTTATGTAGCGCAATACTGTCAAAACTTCCAAATATTATGAGCAAAATCAGAGGCCAGGAAGTTCAAACTTCCAGTTTTCAAAAGTTAATGAAAGCCCTGATTATCTATAATGTACAGTGGAAACCCTCTAAACCCGACGTCCTTGGGACCATGAAAACAGTCTGGTTTAGAGGGGATTACGGTTTAGAGGGAATGTAATTAATGTGAGTTATGAGTCACTATAAAGTCTACAGTTGAAAAACATATAAGTTAAACAAGCATTTATTTATCTCCTATATGGTCGCTGTGCCACTACATACGTGATAGTGTAAGTGGGAACAATAGTTCTGAAAATAAGAAATACGCCCCGTAAACGTATTTGAAAAATCAAAGATCTCCATCTAGCACTTGAGCTATTGTACTAGTACAGCTATAAATGCAGTACTTTTTGAGTAATTAATGGCTGTTTACAAAATTTACTTTTATCCCTTACTTTTTCATTGAACCAATCTGAAAGCAATCAAATTCCCAGAATAAAGTATGGTATACAGGTCGATGTTGTGACCATGTGACCGATATGTTCTCAGTCGTAATTTTCTCTTTAACTTGATTTGCGATTTTTACAATTTGCTTATTTTTAGAGTGTCTGTTAATTTTGGTCGACTAATCCGCAGACCAAAATGAAATACTATTGACACTTGGCCGGTGGTGTGACAGACAAAAAGCGGAAAGGTTTTGAGGGGTTAAATTGCGCTTGACAATAAACAATTATGATCCAAAATTAAACTGGTTTCCGGAATAGAGGGGATTCCAGTGTTGAGGAGATTTACTCAACATAAATATATATAGTGAAATAAAACGGGACTGGAACATTTGTCTGGTTTTCAAAGGATTCCGTTTTAAAGAGGATCCGGTTTAGAGGGTTTCCACAGTATAATAATGATTTTACAAAATTCACCTTTTACCGTTAAATTCCCCTCTTGAAACGACTCACCACATTTCCCTAAAACCCCCCAAAAAGTAAAGATTTCCCAATGACTGCTACTTACATTAGCAGGCACCTGCTGGGATATGATGCCTTGAACAGGGGAGGATGCCGCAGACATGGCTACATACGAGTTTGGAGTTGATGTCATCATTCTATGTCACATTAAGTTGATGTCATATTTCTATGTCACAATATTGGCCATGTCAAAATAAGCTGAAAAACAGAATTTCGAAATAGTATCAACACAATATTCTACCTTTGGAAATTGTTACAGAACAAGTTGTTTTGACACTTAGTAATATGTCCAGCAAGACCAGTGGAGTCACCATACAGCCAGTCATTCAATTTTATTAAGTTGGCGTCACTTTTGATTGTAATAATCCATATACCTAATAGAGCATCGTTATTGGTTATATATTTGCTGGTACTTCAACATAATACCACGATTGTTTTGAGATTTTATATATTATTTTTTAAATTTTATTTAACATTTTTGTTATTATTTATTTTTGTGATATTCATTTTGCGGTTTGTTTATTTTAAATTTCTGAAAATTTATTTCAAAATATAATAATTGAACAAAAATGTTATCTGTAAGTACAATTATGAATTATTTTCAATTCATTTCAAAATATAATAACTGAACTAAAATTATATCTGTAGGTACAATTTAGATGAAGCCCAAAAAAATAAATTGTGTGTTTCAGGCAACGGTCTCATAAAATTTAAGTAGGGTAGGGAATGATTTTTTTTAAAGTTTTTTTTTAAATGTCTAACTAAATAAAATGGAAAAGAATCTAGTTATATCACGGTTAATGTTACATTACCGTATGTTGTAGTGTTGTAAGTTTCTTGTATACAAATTTATATAGTCAAATGACTTAGTAACAACACAAGTTGTATATTTATATAGTCCAATGACTTAGTAACAACACAAGTTGTATATTTATTATAGTCAAATGACTTAGTAACAACACAAGTTGTATATTTATTATAGTCAAATGACTTAGTAACAACACAAGTTGTATATTTATATAGTCAAATGACTTAGTAACAACACAAGTTGTATATTTATATAGTCCAATGACTTAGTAACAACACAAGTTGTATATTTATATAGTCCAATGACTTAGTAACAACACAAGTTGTATATTTATATAGTCCAATGACTTAGTAACAACACAAGTTGTATATTTATATAGTCCAATGACTTAGTAACAACACAAGTTGTATATTTATATAGTCCAATGACTTAGTAACAACACAAGTTGTATATTTATATAGTCCAATGACTTAGTAACAACACAAGTTGTATATTTTGTTATCGTCAAATGACTTAGTAACAACACAAGTTGTATATTTATATAGTCCAATGACTTAGTAACAACACAAGTTGTATATTTATATAGTCCAATGACTTAGTAACAACACAAGTTGTATATTTATATAGTCCAATGACTTAGTAACAACACAAGTTGTATATTTATATAGTCCAATGACTTAGTAACAACACAAGTTGTATATTTATTATAGCATTCTAATGAAAGCTAAATATTGCTCTACAACTACTAACAAATACTAACAGAGACTGAAAGTGCGGGCTGTCTGCATCTATTATATGTATTAGCATTCGGGCATGTAAATTAGATATAGTCTGTTTCTTGAAATAGGAATCTGAATACTGGAATACATGCCATACGTCCCGCTTACGCGAAGTCTGTCCCAGCCTCCCACTCAGATGCGTTTTGTCCCGGTCAATCACAAAAATCGATGTTAGTGTGCAATAAAAGTTGCATTGGGCCAACTATTAACTTCTTATCGTTAAATCCTTAATTGGTCCCTATGACAACAATGTCCGCTAGCCGCGTGTCAAGGAGCAGTTATGATAACCCAAACAGTGGTTTATTAATCCTCTGTCAAGCTCTCGCGTGAAGGTGGTCATATAATCCGCGATCGCTAATTGATGTTAGTCATCACAAGGAGGGTGTATACAGGAAGTGCAAAATGTATACGTGCATTTTAACATTTAACGCAAGTGCATCAGGGAATATTCCTGCTGTTTTTGCAAGAACAAAGCATACATAATAGACATGTTTTAAAATCAAGATTTTTATACTTCATTAATTATCCAATCAGTATTACCTGTTCAACCGTTTAAAAAAAAAGTTAAATCACTAAATAAATGCTCGTAAGAACATCATTTATCAAATAAAAAGGCCCCGTAAGAGTGTAACCTTATGATTCGAGAACAACGAGAAGTGGGTTTGAATGTGACGTCGTGGCGTGAAATGGATGCGCACTGGATATAAACAAAAATATTATTACTTTCAGCTTCGCAACAACAATGACGCTTTTGCTTTTAAAAGGCTATGGTAGACCGTATAAACAGTGACGTTTCGTTTATTTTATTTTGTTTAAACGTTTTCAAAAATGAAAACGTGTTAGCCTTAATTAGTGTATACATGTTTTTGTTTGTTTGGATTTTTCGCCGTATTCAACAGTATTTCAGTCATATAACGGCGGTCAGTTAACCTACTCACACTTTTCCTGGTTAAGCTGGTTTACCAGTACTAAGTGCACATACTTATGCCAGTAACTGATGTAACCCAGCTGAAAAAATCCCAAGCCAGAATGGGAATCGAACCCGGGACCTCCCGGTTCCTAGGCAAACGCTCTACCGCGTCGCTATAAAAGCTAGCTCATATAGCAAGGCAGTATAAGTGTCCCTCATACATCACCCTACTACATACTCTCCCTCCGTGTATGAAATTCTTCCACGAATTTCCTTCTGCCTTGACATCTGTGGGATGTCGTACAGACCACAGTGGGTTATTTACGTTGGGCGCCAATGTAACCCAGCTGAAATGGAGCCCCCAGTGAGGATTGATTATAAGTAGACGAAGATCGAACACCTGTTGAGGAGAGTTGGTTAACTGCGGAAGTAGGTGACGTACATGCCGAGGAAATACGGACGAGGGTCGATTAGGATCGAGTACGTGGAGACGAGGGTTGACTAGGAGTAGGAGAACTCGAGTTTTAATGTTTATAGAGTTTGGCATCCGTGAAATTTTTTATGTGATCACACACTTTGAATATTACATATAGTGCCGGCACAAGGACCAAACATCGCATTCTGGACCACCAGGAAGACTTCGGAGTGGGACAATAACTTCGAACTGAAAACAGACAGTGCTGTGTGGTTCCGTTATGTGTTTAGGTGGTGATTGATTGTATGTGTTTAGGTGGTGATTGATTGTATCCAAAAAAAAAAAAAAAATTTTTACATATTTAATGTGAAAATAGTATGAATTATAAAGTTTTAGAATGAAGTAATTATTTCAATACACCTTTTAATGATTGGTGATTGGGAAATTAACCAGCATGAATTTGACATATATTTAATTTGCAATATAATATTCACATTTCACTATAAGCATGAAGTAAATAGCCCATGCCCTTTTCAATATTTCTGTATCGCCTTCTGAATAAGTGTGTCCTATTTGATTGAGGAATACTAGTTAAACTGTGTTCGTCATAATACTCGGATTGACTTAGTGTAGTCCTGAGAATAGTATTAGTATTTATTATTTACGCTGACAAGTCAAGAGTTAATTTTAATAATGACATGTTGTTTCTGTTTGGCTAATAGATTACTTTTCAGCACAAATTTCTATTAGGTGCAAGAAGTGGAAGCTATCATACAGATCGGGAACCTGTTTGCCGGGTTTGCACAGAATGATTGAGGTATCATCGTTTTGTAAACAACTGTCAACAAATATAAACATTGAGCATTTCCTGTAAAAGAATTGACATGAAGAGCTTCCTTTGTGGTCACTCATTGTCCGTAAGCAAGTGTCTGTGCCTATGTCCTTAAGATTACATTACACATTATAGTTAACGTAAGAGTGAAAGGGAACAGTGTGAAAGAAAGTGCTTATTTTTTTATATATTAATTGTGTGTGCAATATTTTTCTGACTATGGTAATAAATTCTGAACTCGTTCTATAAAACAGATTAGGTAGTGTCTTATGTTACTTAACGGTAGCACTAGTTAAGAGTAGTGGGCCCACATAGTATTTAGTGTATATATAATAAGAGTAGGTACATTGTACGTCATTACAAATCATTACAGAAGTTGTTCAGGGTTTACTAATTCATCTTGGATACAGTAATTGTTTGGTGCGAGTAAAAATGGCTGAGAGTAATATAAGTGAAGAAGTGATAGCCTTACTGAAAGTATTGAAGAAAATGAAAGTGGAGGACCCTGAACAGTTAGAACAGGTTCTATCTAAAAAAACCATCAAACAAGAAGAAGTTGTGAAAGAGAAAGAATCACTTAAATTCCCACGAATTTCATTATTCTATGGGGAAGCTGGGAAAGGTGAAGTTTCCTATAGAGCATGGAGATACGAAGTGAACTGTCTGATCAGAGAAAAAGCATATTCAAATGCTAGCATGTTACTAGGCATTAGACGGTCGTTGCGAGGTGAAGCGGCAGACATGGTTATGCGATTAGGAGAAGAAGCAAAAGTCCAAGATATTCTCGACTTATTTCAATGCGCATTGGGCAACATTGAGACCCCAGAATCCATTTTGAAGAAATTCCATGCCTGCGAACAAGGGGATAATGAACCTGTAGTCAAATATGCTTGCAGAGTAGAAGAAATGTTCTCTCGAGCAGTAGAATTAGGAGCTCTACAAAGAACACAACAAATCTTGCTGAAAAGCGTCTTCTATGAAGGTTTGAAAGTAGACTTAAAAATAGCCTCTGCATTTAAATATGAAACTGTTTCGGACTACAACACGTTCAAAACAGAGATCAGAAAGCTTGAATTGGAATTTCAAAGCACAAAATCTAAGTCTAAACAGTGCCAAGCTACGAATGTTAAGCCTGAAAAGACGGAATTAGGGGAAATTAAAAGTCTGTTAGAAAAGATGAATGCCAGAATTGAAGTTTTAGAAAAGGAGAAAGAATACCATACAAATGTGATGCAACAAAACCCCCAGAACAGAAGAGGACCACAAGGTGAAACTGGCACTCCTCCACAGATCAGCGGATCAGGGAGAAACTACGATATTATAGGACAGAGAGGTCCAAGACATTTTCGGGCCCGCGAGATCAATTTCCAGGACGACGCCCGTACAGAGGTCAAGGAAGAGGAACTAATAGCTATCGACCAACACGTCCACTCGGCAGTAATATGTTTAAACCCAACATTCAGTGTTACAACTGTTACGAATATGGACACTTTGCATCCGAGTGCCCTTTAAACGGGTAAGTGTTACTATGTCGGGTCAGGATGGTGACACGACAGGAAAATCTGACCCCAAATTAGTTGGTGAAGCAGCAGAAGTGAATGTATCTGTCAATGGTACAACGATAAAAGCACTTTGCGACACAGGTTCATGTGTTTCAACCTGCTCTGAAAACTTTTATAATGAACATTTAAAACAAATCGAATTAAAACCCATTACCAACATATTGAAAATTGAATGTGCAGACGGAAATGAACTACATTATAAAGGCTACATAGAAATTTCTTTAAAAGCTTGTGGAGTCCCAGGCAATATTGAACAGAAATGCTTGCTACTAGTAGTGCCAGATACAAACTATAACAGAACAGCACCTATACTAATAGGGACAAATATTTTGGCTGAATTGATTCAAGATTGTAAAGATAGATATGGGGAAAAGTTTTTACAAAATTCTAAATTGCATGTACCATGGTACTTAGCATTTAGATGCATGATTTTGCGTGAAAAGGTACTGAAGAAAAATGATTATAGATTGGCAATTATACGGTCTGCTATACCGAACACCATTTCAGTGGGTCCAAACCAGTCGATAAACCTTAAATGTTCAACAGACAGAGAAGTAAGCCATCATCCAACATGTGCATTGATACAGGAAACTGAGCAGTCAAACTTACCCAAGTTTGCAGAAGTAACACCAGCAATTGTACATTACTCAGGAAGGAAACAAGAAATAATAGTAAACATAAACAACACCACCCAGAATACAATCAAGATCTCACCTAGAGCAGTAGTGGGCGAGTTGCAACTAGTCACTATTGATGATGAAAACCTCCGATTTAAAACTGAATGTCCGAAAGATGTACTCAACAAAGTTAATATTGACCCTGACTTAACTGAAAAAGAGCATGAAGAGCTATTGGAACTTCTTGAAACACACAGAGATATTTTCTCAACATGTGAAACAGACATAGGGAAATGTGATATAATGAAACATAGAATCGACCTGACAGACAAAACGCCATTCAAGGAAAGGTATAGGCGCATCCCACCCTCCATGGTAGAAGAAGTGAGAAAACATTTAGAAGACCTATTGGCAAGTAGCGTCATAAGACGTTCAAAGTCACCATGGGCATCAGCCGTTGTTATATGCAGAAAACATTCAGGAGCCATTCGAATGTGTGTCGACTATCGGAAACTAAATTCACGAACCATCAAAGATTCGTATGCAATTCCAAGAATCGACAATGTACTAGACTGTCTCCATGGATCCAAATACTTCACAACAGTGGACATGAAGTCGGGATATCATCAAATCGAGATAGAAGAACAACATAAAGAAAGAACCGCTTTTACAGTTGGCCCATTAGGATTTTGGGAGTTTAATAAGTTACCCTTCGGGTGCACGAATTCCCCAGCCACATACCAACGCATCATGGAAGAAATACTGGGTGATCTGAATCTCAAAATATGCATCATATACTTGGACGACATCATTGTTTTCAGTTCTAATTATTTCGAACATCTTCAGCGATTAAATTTGATCATTTCTAGATTGAAAGAAGCAGGTATAAAATTATCCCCAGATAAATGCCATTTTCTCAAAAAATAGTAAAATTCTTAGGTCATTACGTTAGTGAAGAAGGAATAGAAACTGACCCTGAAAAATGTAACAAAGTAAAAAACTATCCTAAGCCAATCAATGCTGATCAATTGAGGTCTTTTCTAGCGTTGGCTGGATATTACAGAAAATTCATAAAGGGATTCACTACTGTAACAAAACCGTTGTCAGACTTACTTCCTCCAATAAGCATGAAAAAAGGAACATCAAAAAATCAGAAAGAATGGCACTGGGATGAAATTCATGAGCAAACTTTTAATAAAGTGACAGAACTTCTGACTACACCCCCTATTCTAGGATACCCAATTTTTAACTTGCCGTTTGAACTACATACAGATGCTTCTGGATCAGGACTAGGCGCAGTACTTTACCAGGAACAAGAAGGAAAGAAGCGAGTGATAGCCTATGCTAGTCGAAGTCTAACAAAAATCTGAAAAAAACTACTCAGCATTTAAACTTGAATTTTTGGCTTTGAAATGGGCAATAACAGAAAAATTTAGTGAATATTTGATAGGACCCAAATTTAAAGTTTTCACCGACAATAACCCCCTAACTCATATATTGACAACAGCTAAACTTGAAGCAACAGGACAACGATGGGTTTCTGCACTAAGCGACTACAACTTTGACATAAGTTATCGCCCTGGAAATAAAAATACAGATGCGGACATCATGTCGAGATACCCCCCACAAAGAAATACAAACAACTATGAAATCATTGAAAATGAAACCATCAAGGCCATATGCCACAGTATACATACCATACCATTAATTGAAGTTTTACCCTGTCATTCATTAAACATACTGGACATCATAGATGAAAGTGGAGAAAAGATGGCACAGATAGAAATTAGAGAATTAAGGAACCAGCAAAGAAATGACCCCATTATTGGAACTTGGCTCAGAGCAGTCATAGATAAACAATTCCCAAAGAAGGTTATCTTACAAAACAAACAACATCTTACTATGTCTAGACAGTGGAAACAATTCAAAGTAATAAGAGGTGTACTGTACAGAATACTTACTGAAAATGACAGACAAATTCAACAACTTGTGTTGCCCAGCATATACAAAAATGAAGTACTTAAAGGATTGCATGATAATGTAGGCCACCCTGGGAAAGATCGAACATCATCTCCAGTACGCGATAGATTCTACTGGCCGAGCTATACAAAAGATTGCGAGAAATGGGTGGAACACTGTCCCAGATGTCTTAGAAGGAAATCATCAACAAACATTAAAGCACCATTAGTAAATATTCAATCATCCTACCCACTAGAATTAGTATGCACTGATTTCTTGAAAGTTGATGAATGTAAAGGTGGAATAGGAAATATTCTAGTAATTACAGACCATTTCACGAAATATGCAGTAGCGGTCCCAACAAAGAACCAAACAGCCAGAACCACCGCTGAGGCTCTACTGAACCATTTTATATTTAATTATGGAATTCCTACAAAACTACTATCAGACCAAGGATCAAACTTTGAATCAGAAGTGATACAGGAACTCTGCAAACTAATGGAAATATCTAAAGTTAAGACCACAATTTACCACCCACAAGGCAACGGGATATCTGAAAGATTTAACAGAACTCTTATTAGCATGCTAGCTACACTTGAACCAGAAAAGAAGGAAAATTGGAAGAAATTTGTCCCATCATTGGCCTATGCTTATAATGCTATCAGACATGAATCTACAGGCTACTCCCCGTTTGAGTTGATGTTTGGGCGTAGTCCTAGATTACCAGTAGACTCAATGTTCCAAACAGTCAATAGTGAATCCATGAACAATGATTACGTGCAAGAGTTAAAACAGAGACTCGAACAATCATGGGACATTGCATTGAAATCATTAAACAAGTCTCGAAAAAAACAAAAAGACATGTACGACAAGAGAGCAAAGGCGTCTGCCATAAATGTTGATGACAAAGTATTAGTGAAAATACTTGCATTTACTAAGCCGCATAAAATTGCAGACAAATTTGAACCGGATGTCTATGAAGTCATAAGCCAACCCAACACTGAGATACCAGTGTATGTGGTCAGAAATAAAGAGGGTCTTGAAAAGACCTTACACAGAAATCACCTGTTACCATTACAAGAGAGTGGCATGAAACAGGATGCAGACATACAACCTAAGAAACCAGTACCAAGACCAAGAAAAAGTTTAAAAGACAGTGTAGCATTAAACGCTGACAAGATGAAGGATAAGAAAGAAAACAATATAAAGGAAAATGTAAATGTGAAGAAATGGCAAGGAGGAAGATATGAGGAGTCGAGTGACTCTGACTCAGACATAGAGTTAGTAAGGAAAATAAGTACACCGGGCGGTGCAAATGGAGAGAATACAGCAAGTAAGAAGCCTCAAGCATCTTCTGTATCAACAGAAATGGATAAGGAGGCAGTAGTGGAAGAAGAAGTAGAAGAAAATGAAGAAGAAACAGAACCTATCGATGAAGACAGTATACACATTGAAGACAGAGCAGAATCTGCATCAAATCTAGGTCCTACAGCAGCACCTAGACGCTCGACAAGAACTAGGAAGAAACCCGTATGGTTTGAGGCTTATCACATAGGACAGCAACAGAATATGACAAAACTACTGGAAATGCAACTACAGAGTACAAACTCAAATGCAGAATTGTTAAGAGCTATGCTCAAACACTAAATCTTGTACATATATGGATTATTTCATTGATGTATTGAGAAATCGTTTACGAAGAGGGAATGCAGTTTTATTTTTAATGTATATTTCCTTGAGTAAATATTTCAGGAGATAAGCAGTAATCATTCACTTGTTATTGCAGCTCTTGGAAATCTTGAAAATATACCTGTTGTAGTATGTTACAGGAAGTAGACTAGTATTCGTCTTAATGCATGTTGTTTTTACTAATTCATAGTTTCTATTTGTTTGCAGGATAGATGCACGCTGGACAGAGACTACTGTTTTTATTAATCTGGTTTTTATTTTAGGCATTTTGAAATCGTAAGTCTGGACTCGTTTATTTAGGTAGTTTATTATTATTTATTAACGAAAGAGCTCGTTAATAAGGCAATTGGTACTTATTATATGATTAGTGTAGCTTGTTTTGGCAACTGACAGTTGTTTCATTTTGGTAGAATGTTCAAGTCGGGACGACTTGATTTTCGGAGAGGGGGAGAATGTAACTGGGCTAATAGCTTAGTAGTATGTAACCTTTTATACTGTAAGGTTGCTTTGGCGGAAGTATTGGTTTTACTAGAGGAAGTGAACAGAATCCAGTAGAGAAAGATTGTTTATTTGGACAGATCATAAAATCTGTTAATATTTAATGTCATAATTTGGAATCCATTGTTGGTAAGTTAGAACTAGCCTTTAGAAGTGTTGCTCTTCGTGTATTGTCTGGAATTGGCCCCGATTCTTCTTTCTATTCTTTTATTTCTTGAATCTAAACTTGGGCTATCAATGAACGAGAATATTTCTTGAATGCATCACTTTCACTTAGCAATAATTCGTATTTCAGCTGTCAGACTAACAACACCATAGGTATTAAGGAACAGAAGTCTTGAGTAGCACATACTCAGTAAGTATAGAATGTCATTGTGTGTATGTCCTTGTAGGTTTTGTACCATTGTTTGTGTACCATGTTATTGTGAGGCATATGTATTTTCTATGTTGGACAATCCGTTGTTTTGTCTTTTTAATAGTGCTTAAATTCTTATTAATATTATTATATTATTTGATGTGAATGGGAACCAGGACCCAGCACGATGATTATCGGAAGAATATCTTTTTATACTATTAATTTAATTGTATGTAACGGTTACCATGACAACAAATATGTTCTGACAAATACTTTAATAGAGGTATGTTATTTTGTATATTTCAGGACGTAAGTTATTCGACTTACTACCAGTATATGTGATTGAACCTGACACTGAGTCAATCCCATAAATAAAAGTAATTTATCCTGTCAGAACTCTCACTTGTTTATACCCCTACACCAACATGGCAGGAGGTTACACTGACAACTGCCCTACTTGAATAAGAGGTAGGGGGAGAATGGCAGTAGAAATAATTTCATGACCAATCCCCACACAAGTTATGTGGCCCGGCTGGGAATAGAACCCGCGATCCTCGGATTTGTAGTCCAGCGCTCTACCAACTGAGCTAGCCGGCCCGGAGTGTATACATGTATTATGTACATGAACGATATGAAAATTAATAGGAATATTGCGATCCATGGACCATGCGACAAAATAAAAATATTAAGGTGTCCGCTGAAATGTCAAATGTCCCGCCGATTTTTGTAAATGAAAAAATAATAATGGCAAAAAAGGTTAACACTCTTTAAAAATAAAAATCTTACTAATACAGATTTCAGGGAAAATGATCGTCTGGAAAAACTTTAGGGTCGGGGGGTTTTGGCTACGTAGGGTCGGGTTGCCCAAACCACATAACTTTTTTGTTTTGGGCTTACAATGCCAATTTAGTTGGTAATAACCCTAAAAAAGAGAAAGCAGACTACTTCAGCATTGGTACGCTTCGTCCTGCAGCCGGAGATTAGCACTAATACAAATATAATGTCAAATGATTGACATAATTAATACCGAACTCACATATGTAGAAATACCTGGTGGTACGAAGTTATTTGGTACGAATCGATATCCAAAAAAATGGTTCAAATTGAGCGACTTTTGAGAAAATGACAATAACTGATATATGTCGGCGGACAGCGGAATTTTAATACTATTCAATACTTACATATTCTAACCAAATGACGTCTGTGTCGTCCGAATAATTTACATTTCATGACATGGAAACAAAA
>JAPFQT010000155.1:5000-92500 GCA_027627225.1 Congeria kusceri
TACCCGAAAACGGAAGTTACATCCTCAGGGTTAATTAGATAATAAGCACATATGGTTGAGTGCAAGATGCATATAATTTGTAAAATACAGTTTAAATGATATGTTTTGGTATCATTTTAAAGGTATATATGTAAGCAATAAGATAAAAGGCTGTTTTGTGCACTACTTTTTGTCTAGTGGTTCCCAGATTCATAACTTTTGGCCCATGTATTCATGCGCAAAATGGCAGTCTCCATGCCCGTCAAAACCGGTGTGTTTTTTCTAAGGTAAATATTTTGAGTTACAACACATAAAATTTTTTGACATGCTATTTTTCAAAAGGTTATGTGCTCATCTTTCCAACTATGTATGGTGATATATTGGAAAGTAGCTTGGTCATGGTGAAAAGTGAGATCAAATTTTGAATATTTTATATGTAACAAAGAAGGAATTTATTTGCGCATGCGTAACCTTTAGCCATTAAATATTTTGAAATCAATAAATGTTACTGTTTTGTAACCAGTTTATTACAGTAGGGTAATTTCCCCCGAACTTAAGGTGTCGCTAGTCACCATTTTGTGTAAACAATGTCGTTTTGATATCGGAAATACCCTTGTTTTTTTTCGGTTAATTTTAACATAAAAGCTGTATTGTTGGACTTTATATATGGAAAACCTATTTCATCAGGTACGTATGGCATTTTCTGTGGTTGTCGTTGTTTATCTATCGAATTATTTGCCTTTTCCTTGTAAAAAATATCAGCAGAGTTTGACCAGGAAGTAATTTTGTCGGACAATATATTCAAGTGGCGGCAATTTCAAATTGTAATTTCTTAATAAAATAACGTTAAAAACCAATATACATATTATAAGTGTACTAGTTTTGATCAGACAATTTCGCAAAGGCTTTTTATTTTTATTTCTAAAATGCGAACATAATTATGCAATTAAATGTTAATGGAAGTCTTCAAGACATTATTAATGTGTTTTGCATTTTTTTCATATAAACTAGTGGTTTGTCCATCTTTTATGTTGAACTCATGCCTGCGCATTGATCGCGCTTAAAAATTATGTTTTTGCAGGAGTAATTTTTAAAATTGTCATTGAAACCAATAAACGTTTCCACTTATTAGTATTAACAATAAACATTGGTAAAGAAACTTCACTGCATAAACAAACTGTAAAAAATCAAGTTGTATTCTTCTAGATGTTTCGTATGGTTTGTGAATTCTGATCGGCTGGCTCATAGCAGGTACCCTTAGAAGCCCAGACAGTTGCACTGTTTCTTATATCATAGGCCAATTGTTTTTTAAGAGCATTGAATGAATTTAAGGCATGGCCTGATTGACCCGCTTTGTTAAAAATAAAATTGAACTTGTTAATATTTTGTTTAGTTGCAATTTTGTCATCAAATATATTTGTCAAAACTTCTGGTAGAAGTTGTACAAAATTTTGATACGTGCTGTGTTTAGAAATTAGGTAAATGTAATGTTCAGAAAACTGTTAGGTTGACTGAATCCACCAGAAAGAAGGTGTCTGTGATGCAACAGCAAAAACTATATTTGTTTTATTTGTTTTTTAGAGAAGCAAGTGTTTTATCTTGCATATGAAGGCTTGGCGCCAGGAAAAGGGGCCCACCCAGCTATAAGCTTCCTCCGCCATTACCTTAAATACTATAGTCTTGGTGAGAGTTATGCTAAATTCCACTTCAACAACTGTGATGGACAGAATACAAATAATACCGTCCTGGTCTATGCTGTGTGGAGGAAAGTTACTGCCTTAAAATGTTCATAGTTATACATAATTCATATACAATTCACATGTTATTTTCTTTGACACTGGGATGATTTAATTTATTACCATGGAAAATGTGCACAGTTTCCACATTGTTTAAAAAAAAAACAGTCCCAAAGCCTTATAAATTAACAGAATATCTTTATTTATTGGATACTCTATCTTAAAATTGCTATCTTAAATTTATATTTTGATGGAATACATTAGGGGATCGAATGCTCCTTGATGCTGGCAGGCCGCACCAAGTTATCAAGTGACTGGCATTTTTGGCAGTGGGAAAACAAATAGCGAAATATGGATGCTGTAACCATGCAGGTATTATGAACTATGATGAATGCCATAAGAAATCCCTACTATATGTAAATTTTAATTAAAAAACACATCTATTAAGGACTTGATAGTTAATGAATGACATTATATTATATTATATTATATTATATTATATTATATTAAGTTTAAATTTATGACCTATAATTACAAAAAATAATCATTATTGTTTACAAAAGAATACCGGTACTTGTACTGTACTACTTATACAGGACACAGCCACAACAGTCATGAAGTCGTGCCGGTATGACCCTAATATGCTACATCTGGTTTCTTCAGTAGAATGTAGATGCACCTGGTGTTGAAAGCTTACTGATGGTCCCGAGGTAAAAGTAAAATGTGGGGAGGACAGGTGTCAACCTTCAGTCTGATGCAATGGCGAACCAAATATTTGGACCAGGTTTCACCGTTTGTCTTCAGAAAGGCAGTGGTATCTCCATGATAACTTTTACAGTTTTGTCGTACAACTGTTGCTTACCTGCCTATGACCTCTAGTTCCTAAGTGGAATCATCACAGACAAAATGAACATGTTGAATGTTTGTTGTAATGTGTACACATTTAATAATGTTTGATCATAACTGGACGAAAAAAATGTATTTAATAATGTTTGATCATAACTGGACAACAAAAATGTGTTTGGCCATAACTGTTAAACTTAACAAAAGCTCTAAAATTCGTTTTAAGTTGACCAGGGCCCTGTTTACAAAGCTCTTTAGGGAAAACCTAAGTTTTTTTAAATCACAAAATTCTTGAAGTCTATGAAGGTTTCTTGAAGAAGTCTTTTTATATTTAAATGTTTTAAACTAGGTAAAATTGCTTAGGTGTTTAGTATTGTACGATTTTGTTATCAGAAATATTTAACACATGTATAACACATAAGTTCTATTTAAGATTTCTCATCGGAAATGTTTGAATACTGGCCCAGTACATGTGCCAGTATCTTATTATACTCTATTATATGTATCTTGTTTTCATGTGGACAAAACCTAAGTATTTTAAAACTGGATAAGTTTTAGTTGTTATTTGTAACGATGAAGAATTATGTTTCCTTTTTTTAGTTAGAAACTAAAATGTTCAAGTATTATGTTATGGGTCTTTGTTCTAGTGTTGTCAAAATGGAATAAATGATACTAGTCACTTTTTGTTTGATTTTTTTAACCTACCGTTTAACAAAATTATATTGTTAATTTTGTTCATGTGTTTAATATTCAATTAAACAATACTAGTGTGCGTGCTAAAACTATGAAGGTTGTTTTTACAAACACATGTGACATGCATTACTTAAATCATTATTGCTTTTGTGTTTGTTATACTGCCCCATTAGCATCTAAAATGCTGTTGCTATGGATACAGTTACTGTCTTCAACAATGTTTGCTTTCGATGAAATGAATCTTTTATGCATCAGCTGTAGTGTGCATATTTAAAAGAAATATATTGGCCGATAGAAACAAATATCATGAACAGTTTATTATTCTTAAACCTACATACATGTAAATTGATTCCAACAGGTTTGTAAAGATATTTCATGGCAGTGCAATTATCTCAAAAAATGTACTTTTATAACTTCTAAATAAGATACTAATATGCAAATACAATGTGTTCACCAAGATTTTGGTAAAATAATTGAAATTGGTCACATATGTATGGGATATACCGTCGATATGCCCCTTTAAACAAGCCAGTACGATTGTTTCAAATCAGAGATGTGAATAGTTCTCTGAAACAGTTACCGCGTTTCAAGTCCGACATGAGCAATGTACAGTGTAAAGTAATGGTAATTAAACTTTATAACTATCCTCGCGGTGTGAGTTATCGCATCATAAGATTGCATGTTCTAATAAAATATTTGAATGGCAAAGGATGGTTATATCAGTAGTATAATTGACGGAATTAGTGGAAAGAAAACTAAGACGTATACAAATACAAAACAACAACACACACAATACATCCGTTTGTTTGTTGTGTCTGTTTGTTTGGATTGTTCGCCGTATTCAACAGTATAACAGTCATAAAACGGCGGTCACACGTTTCCTGGGCAAGCTTAGCCAATCAAAGTGGTTTATGTCAGCAACTGACAACTGCCCTACTTAAACCAGAGGAATTTGCTATGCACAATGCTTCAAATCACATATAAAATCACAATGCATCCCAAACATCATAATGGAAACATTCATATAAAGATGTAATATAATGTGGCAATTCGATGACAAGGTATTGAATAAAATGTTGTTTAAATGACTGTTTTGTGCAGGCAAACATTTTTCATTTGTTTTTGTAAACAAGCGAAATACCATTACTGAAAAAGAAATTTATTGGAAAAAAACTGTCGTTTATGAAAAATCGTCAATAGAAATCAACACAATTTTAGAGCGTTTGTAACGCTTTTTCGTCGGTAATTTAGAAAACACGTGTATCACTTACATAGCTTTAAAAATTCACGACAATAATTAGCAGTCAGAAGTGGTTAGTGTGACAGATTTTCATCCCGGCGGACGTGGTTCCAGTCCCGGCGGAGGCATTCTTTATATATATATAATATTTGGTTTTGGTCACTCCAACTTCGTGAGTTGTTGCATTAATATGACTTTTTAAATACGAAAATCTGCGAACAAATCCCTTTAATTGTTCCTATTTGATTTCAATCCCAACAAGTGCATGTAAGAGAGACCAAAAGCAGTTTGCTGTCAGCCTTTTTCAGTTACTAAATAGTTCCGGCCACTCTTACTCAATATCCAGGATATACTCAATATATCCTGTATATATTCTGCTGTTATTTGTCAAAAAGCTAAGTAATCGTTGATTGTGTCAATCATTCAATGTAGCGGTATGACATTAGTAAAATGTTTGTAAGATTAAACTAAAGAACCAAATCCAAACTATATAAGCGCTATGTGATCATTGTGTGAAGCAAATTAACCTACATTTTAATACAGATCTTGTTTTATATGCCTAAACCGATGTTGATAGAGTTTGCCACATTTGTACAAAAACGTGCATATTAACTTTTTGCATGCATAATACACCTATTAACAGTTTCCCTCAGGGGGTGGGGCCGGGAATTCGACACGCCATATAATTCCGGGTCGCGGGAAAGAGAATTGGGTCGGAATTTAGATCCCGGTAATATGGGGCAACCCCGGGCACCCCCAATGTGGGGATTTAGACAAAAATGCTTGGCTCTAGGGTGGGAAATTATATCCCCACAAATATAAATAGTCAAATCTCCTGGATCAGCTCGCCGCCCCTCAGCCCCTGTGGGAAAATATTGATAGGTGCATAATAAATGCATTTTTTTGGTTGGTATCTACAAATTTAGATGGTTAATAAAGATCAAGCTGTTAAAGGAATTGAAAAACACTGATTACAAAAGCTTCTATACTAAAAATGCCATTTAAGCAGTTTGCTTGGAATACCACGCACGTAAATTAGAAGCACGTAAATGTACTTGTATATATTTTACTAAATTTCGCTGCTTACAATTATACATAACATAACATATACACAACGATTCATGCACTTATCGGTTATTTATCTATATTAAATACATGTATTTTAGGAGTGTATGCAGGATCTTACAACAGATATAGCTATCAATTTAATTACCATATACATGTACTTAAATTTAAAATGTAAAACCAGTAAATAAGAACATTGTCGCATAATTGGCTTCTTTTTAATCACAAACAAGTTTTCGGCTGTACAGCTGGATACTTCGATACATGAATATACATTGACACGACAGTTGTTTTAGGTTACACAACACTAATAAACGATGCAAACGTTGACACTCGTTTTAGTTGATTTATTCGATATTTTAGTGTTTACTTCGACAGATCAGTATGTTTTTCTATTATATTGTCACTTTTATCTGCTTAGTTTGAAAACGATTGGTATGAAAGATCGTGCATACACACTTTGAACGAGGACGGACATAAGAAGATAGACGAAGTTATCTACATATTGCACATATCTAGATAGTAAACCAAAGTCCAGATGATAAAAGGCAGTTTGGTCGTTGGTTGTTGCTTTCACGGGTACATGGGATAGAAATAATACGTTATATGTTAGTGTGAAGGAATATAGATTTGCCAGAAAATATTAATTAAAACACCTAAAACAAATGGCTGAAGCATCGGCTGAAAACGTTCAGATCGCGTCTGACGAAGTTGAATTATATTGTGAAGCGTGTACGAGTGACGGAAAAAAGACGTCCGCCTGTGGGTTCTGTGAGAACTGTAGCGAATATCTATGTGACCCGTGTATCATATACCATAAGAAATTTGCTATGTCGCGCGATCACACAATCTTGGACCAATCGAAAATGCCGGTGAAAAAGCCAAAACGCGTAAAGGAATGCTTTCAACTATGTAGTAAGCATCCCGATGATGTAGTTAAGTTTTTCTGTACACCTCACCAAACACTTGTCTGCAGTGTTTGTATAACTCTGGAACATCGCACATGTGAAGTAGAGTATATCCCGGATGCTTCAAAGAACTTTAAGGAAAATGAGGAATACTTGGGCATGAAGTATAGATTAGAAAGGCTGGTTGAATATGTTCAGTCTAAGTTAGTCTCAGTAAGAACTCAATTTGGACATACCAATGATCTTAACTGTCTTGAAACAGGTTTGATGAGGGACTTTCTGATGGAATTAACCGAATTTTTGGAGAGAAAAGGCAAGGTGTTTTTGGATACAGTTTCAGAAACAAATCGAAACAACGGTATTCTTTTGGGAACTATCAACGACCAGTTACAAAAAGAAGCTTCGGATTTGCTGGAAATGAAAATGTCATTAGTAAACGTTGAGAATAGGGATACTGAACTGTACAGTTTAACAAAGACGCTCGAATCACAGTTAATAGTCAAGGAAAATGCGATTTCACAGATAGGTGACGGACCACAGTTCCATGTATGCGTTTTATCAAGGACACAGCACTTGTCAATGGCTTAAATACCAACAATTTTGTGGGAAAGATTGAGACATCTCAACGGGATAATTGGAAAGTCAGCAATGTGCAAAGTCTGTACATTTTTCTCTAAATGTAAATTGCTGAAATGGTGTACTTATTATAATAACTTATAGTCCTTCTAAATGAACGACTAATTTAGGTCTTGTTATTTCTATTTAGATTGCCTAGTGACCGTGTGTGTACACCTGGGAGCTACAACCTGCGACATGTCGCTGATGTTGAAAACTTTGGATAAGTTTTATGATACAGTTTTTAGTGCTCTAGAAAAAGGTATTCAAACACTTGCACTATATAGTTGGTTTAATTCTTGTTTTAATGAACATTTTTAAACATTTTATTATTTGAATTATAATGTTTAGTCTTAATTCACATGTTTAAAATGGTGTATTGTTAGCTCACCTGAGCACAAAATGCTCAATGGTGAACTACTCCGACCAGTCACTCTCCGGCATCCGTCGTCTGTCCTCGTCCGTCGTCAACAATTACATTAAACATATTCTCTGAAACCGCTGATTTTTTTTTCTAAAATGTTGCTGACATGGTCCTTTAACAAATCCCGTCAATTCATTGGAACATGTGTAAAACGCTGATTGCCATGGCAGCCAAAAGCTTAAAAAGGGAAAACTTACAAAATATTCTTGTCGAAAACCACTGGCTGCATTTTAAAATAATGCTGACAGAAATGTTTCTTAAGTGACCCTCTACCAAATTTCTTCAAATCGTTTTGATTCGGTTTAAGACATGGCAGGCAGGTTTCCTAATATAGCTTTATTGAAAACTAAAACTTCTGGTCTGAAACCACTTGCAGGTTTTCGAAATAATTTCACAGCAATGTCCATTGGCTGACCCATTTGACCCAAAAGCAATTTCTGTAAATAATTTAGGTTCGTTAAAACCATGGTCACCACTGAGTGGAGCATGTTTTCCTTACATGGCAATATTGAAAACTCCTTTAATCTCCCTGTCACAAACCACTAACAGGATTTGGAAATAATTCCAGAAAAATGTTTCTCAGGTGACCCTCTACCAAATTTCCTCAAATCATTATGATTCGTTATAAAACATGACCGCTAGGGGGCGGGGCAGTTTTTCTTATATGACTTTATTGAAAACGTCAACAATATTTTGGTCTAAAACCACTTGCTGGATTTGAGATGTTCACAGAAGTGTTTCTTGGATAACCCTCTACCAATTTCATTCAAATTGTTTTAATCGTTGAAAGGCATTACTGTCTTATGTCATTGTCGACCGTTGTTAACATTTTAGTTTAACGCCTCTTAACGTGCTATTTACGTGTAATATTCACAAAATATGGTTTACATGGTAATGCTCAATTTTGTAATGATCAAAGGTTTTATAACTTCAAAATTTAATTGGTTATTGACTTGAAACTTGGAATATACCTTTTGTTATCAACCACACCATCAGGTGCCACAATTTACAGAAGCCTGTTTTGTATTTTGACAGAGTTATACCCCCTTTTCACATAGAATTTCAGTGTAGAGTTTTGTGGGTTTTTTTCAAAAGTCCTATAATTTCTCAACTACATAGGGTATTCACTTGAAACAAAGAATACATCTTTGCATAATCAACTCCAGCATCAGAGGCAGCAATCCCCATATGTTCCTTTGTATTTTGAACGAGGAATGCCTACTTTCACATAGGTTTTGGGGTTAAAGATTTTGAGCCAAAGCCATAGAATTTCTAACCTACACAAGGTATTTACTGGAAACTTGGAATTAATTGGTGAAATGATTGCTAAAACTCAGCTTTGTATTTCAACAAATGTATGCCCATTCCACTGTCGAAAATATGTACCAACTGAAATACTTCGAACAGTCGATCGCGCCTATGTTTAGAAGGGGAGCATATAGATTTGCCCTTGCTCGTCCGTCCGTCGGATTTTTGTGTCGCGCGTAACTCAAAAGTATAACTGATAAGAGTGATGAAACTTTATAAACATATTCATCAGTATGTCGACTTGTGCAGCTGGGTATTTTGGTGCAGTTGTTTTCCGACATCAGCGGAGTTATTACCCCTTTTATAGCAAACATGACATTTTTGGACTTGTATCGCGTGTCGTAACTCGAAAAATATAACTGCTTGTCAAAGTGTGATGACACATTATAAACACATTTATCAGCACGTGAACGTGTGCACCTCACCTGTGTATTTTGGTGCATATTTATTATAGATCAGCTGAGGTATGGCCCCTGTTTTAGCAAAATTATATTTTTTTGACGTGTGTCCCTTGTAACTTAAAACGTATAACTGCTAGAGTGATGATACTTTATAAACATATTCATCGGCATGTGAACTTGTGCACCTGGGTATTTTGGTGCAGATTTGTCAGAGATCATTGGGGTTATGGCCCTTTTTAGCAAACAAATAACATTTTTGAACGTGTGTCGCGTGTAACTTGAAAAGTATAATTGCTAGAGTGATGAAACTTTATATACATATTAATCAGCATGTGAACTTGTGCACCTGGGTATAGTAGTGTCCGAGGGTTTTTTGACAGCCAGCGAAATGTGGCGGCAACCGTGTCATTTGGACACATGTCCATTATTGTAAAGTTTTGTATGTGTCATCTCTGACAAAGCACATTAAAAAGTGTTGTTTATTTTATTTAGTACCAACATATGTGCTAATTCGACCAGATGGCATAACTCTTGAAGCTTTCGGAAATGAAGCAGAAGAGAAGTATTTAGAATTGGTCGATAATGGCACCCAGAACGAATGGTATTTCTTCAAGAGGTTTTGGAAGCAACTTTATAACTACGCGGTATATTATTATCTTATACAATATTTCAGAGAGTTGTCTTTGTTTTGCGGTATTCAATAACTGTGATAACAGAACGGTAACTGGTGGGGTTGGCGGAGCCTAACTGTGCAAGATTGTCGTGCAATAAGTAGCGTGCGGTATATTGAAATTCATTTTTTTTTATACGCATGCTACTTATTGCACGGTAAGCTTGCACTTACGGATCGTATCACGTTACCTTGCGACAGCGCTAAATTTGAAAACGACAAACATGCCAAGCATGTTAGACATCACGTGACATCTATGTTACGCTTACGGGATCGGCATCGTGGAAAGTTGCAATGTGATAGGTAGATATTGTATATAACACTTGTAGCACCGTTTGACGTCAATATGTTAATTATTTAACCTTTTATTATGTCCCCATCGAAGATGGCGAGGTATATTGATTTGCTACTGTCGGTCGGTTGGCCTGTCGGTCGGTCGGTAGACCACTTTCGTTTCCGCTCTCTACGTCCAACGGTTTTTATCGGATTTTTAACCAATCTTCATGAAAATGTTTATCAGTATATCTCAGTCAAGTTCGAATCAGCAAAATCGCTCCAGGAAATGTGGAGTTGTATAAATTGAATTATATAAAATTAGCCTCTTTTGCCGTTTTTGATCTCTAAGTCCAACAGTTTTCATCCGATCTTCACCAAACCTGGAGAAAATGTATGTGGGCATTTTATCTCGGAAATGTAATCAGTCAAATATAAACAAACGTTAAAAATAACGATGTTGCTTTGTATGCTCCCCGAATGTGGGAGCATATAGTCGCCGCATTGTCCGTTCGTCCGAATTCTAATTTAACTTCATTTCCGTCCTTCTGTCCGCACTAACGGGAGAGTAGTTACGTGGTGTATGTTTACGGACAATTTCATTGAAAATAGTTTATTAGGGTTAGGGTTAGTCTATTATGTGGCTTAAAAATGCTGTTAGGTGGCTATTTTAAGACACTTTATTATCTTTTTTTCGTAAGAGAGCCACTTATAAGTATCATCTCTAAGTACGTCCGTCCTTCTGTCCGTGCGTCCTTCTGTCCGTCCGTCCTTCCGTCTTTCCGGCTTTCAGGTACTTCGTTTCCTCGCGAGAACTCAGGAACAAATTACTTAAATTCAATGAAACTTTACATGCAGCATCCCTACCAGATCGTTCTGGTCTGATGATTTTTCAGTAGGACATTGTAATAAGAACTGTTCGTTTCCGCGCAAGATCTCAGGAACTAATAACTCGAATTCAATGAAACATTATATGCAGCTTCCCTTCCAAGAGGACATGCGCATATTGTCAGGTCGTTAAGGTCTGATGATGTTTCAGGGAGTAATTGCCCTTTCATTATAGATTGGCTTTTTTTTCTTGTCTTGACTATAAATGGCCAAGGATGAAGGGATTTTAAAATTACTGGACATAAATATTTGCTGCAATGATATGGCGTGTACCGCTCATGAATCACGTCCCCATGCAAAAGGTCAAGGGCATACATACTGGTCAAAACCTGATATTGGCATTGTGTATGCCCTGGCATAAACCTGCCACGGACTTCAAATCTACTTGGCACAATATTAATGTTATCCTCAATAAGACGGCGTGAAGCGCACATGCAGCTGGTGCGTAGGTCAAAGGTCAGGGTCACAATTAGAGGTCTAAGGTCAACATTGGTTTTTTGCTTGTCCGAACTATAACCTTGCCATAGATTGTGGGATTTTCAAATTATTATATTACCATAATTGTTTGCATAAATGAGGCGGCATGTAACGCGCATGAACCAGGACTGTATGTCAAAGGTCAGTGTCAAATTCAAAGTTCAAAAGTCGAAATTAGCTGTGTGCTAGTCCGAACTTATAACTTGACCGTAAATGGATGCATTTTAGGGTAACTCTGCACAAATGTTGGCCTCATGGAGACAGTGTGTCACATTATGAATGAAGTCCAAAGGTAAAACGTCGAGGCCACAATTTTAGGTCAAAGCGGTATCGGGGAGCGCCCATCGGGGATCACCCATCGGAACTACTGATATTCTTTTTAACTGCACTTACATTTGCATATAATTAGTACACATTTTTCTTTTTAATTATTTCAATCTATTGTATACATTGTATGGAGAGATAGAGAGAAGGGGGAGGGAGGGTGAGTGGAAGGAGAGGGAAATGGATAGGGAGAAAAATTGATTGGTCAATTAATAATAATAATATTTTTAACTTTCTTTGATTCTTATTATGCATTGAATTGATAGTTTCTTAAGAGTTATGGTAATGTTTTTATGCTCCCGGCATCGTGCTCGATTTCGTCCGTACGAGGTTGACTAGATTGTACCGTTTTGTCTAGCACCAACATTGCTTACTACAACACTTCGATACTTACACATTTGATGCGTATGGCAATTCCCAATCCGCCCATATCACCAACCTCACTTAGACCCTGACCGTGACTTGATTTGGACTTATAATACTTTCAATCGGCTATTTCTTGTTAACTCGTTTTCGTCTAGCACCAAAAACCACAGCACTTGGGTTCTTGCACAGCTGTTGCTTATGACCATTCTCAATCCACTCATATCACCCAACCTCACTTTGACCTTGACCTTGACCTAATTTTGACTAATTGGGATATTGGGTTTACTTTTGGCGGCGGCGGCATCCCCTGTAGTTTGTGCAGACAATAACTTGACAAGTCTTTGTGCAATCATTATGAAACTTTAGGGAAGTGCTAGTAGGCATTTAAAAAAGGTCAAGTTCGGTTTTCGGCATAATTGCTCTTATCGACACATCCGACTTGCGGAGTTCTAGTTTTATTATTGTTGTTGAATTTTCTCGTTTTGATTGAAAATAATGGAAAAACATATTGTGTAATACACTGCAACTTATTGATGGCAATTTTTCATTTCGATAAATTAAAATACATATATCATGGTTGTTTTCATTGGTCTTAAAGTAATTTACATAAGTGGTCTACCGAAATGGACCTCATTTGAATAAAAGTATTAAATAAGAAACACAACACACAATCAAGAAATATACAACTAAACTATTACTTAGAAAATGACAACAAAGTGTTTATTTAATACAGAACATGCCAGTGTCAACAAAGTTGAAGGATGAGACAGGAAGAGAACTGAGAGCTTTAACAGTGGTGTCTTCGCTGCTCAAGTACATATTCAACAAAATGGAGAGTGCAATTCCAGAAATGAACTCTACAGATATACATTTGGTATTGACATTGCCGGGAAGTTGGAACGACGATGCAAAAACATTCGTGAAACTAGCATTTAAAAAGGTAAACTGCACTATTGTTCTTATCATTTAATGTATCAGTAGTTGTGAATATCTTAAGTTGTAAACACAGATTACAGACGGTCAGATTTAATGTTAACAACGCCTTTCATGTGCCAGGTTTGCAGTTTTGCAGATGAAATTCGATGGCAAAGGTTTTGTGATTTTCACCATTAAGTATTAGAGTATCCAATAAGTATTCTTAAACGCAAACTGGCTGACCCAAATGTGTATGTATTTTTATATCTAAAATATGTGCTATTAGGCACTATATTGCAAATCCAAAACCCACGGTGTAAGCAACTCGTAGAAACAGAGCCTTTCTGACGTCTAACTGGATCAAGTAGCCGGATCAATACAATAATATAATAGATCTAAATTCAAAAATCCTCCAAAGATTCCGATCACGAGTTATTGAAATCAACTTCTGTTTTGAGAAGTATGCCACCACGGCAACTTGTGTTGAAATCCGCTGATGGAATACAAATGCTTGTTGTTTATCTGAACACAGACATGAACGTTGATAACCATAAATAGTTTTCAACATTAAAAACATGAATTGCAACTCATTCTAATTGGCTACGGCTGATTGGTTTTGATTTGATTGACAATGTGTTAAGCTATTCAAAAATCTAGTATTTAATTGTTTCAAGGCAATTTCTTGTAAAAACATTAGTATATCGTAAACGGTGTTGGACGGAATATACATTGTTATAAATCACATACCGCTCAATATGTTCTGACTGGGTTACAGCTATGATGTCAGTGAATATTTTATACACTTTCGGCTAGGATCATTCATGTCATTCTGGGCCTGAGCAGGTGTCCATTTCACTTCAACACTGAGTTCAATATGTCGTGCGTGTACATGTTCATAGTCTAACTATCCCACAGATGTCAAACCAGCATGTGTTACAAGCCAGGTCAAATATTGGTCAAGTTAAAGTACATATGCATAAAAAGTGCTGGCTTGTCCAGATTCTGTCAATTTTGGGCCGGTATGTTATTTTTTAATGAGGCCCGAATACATGTAGTTACATTTGTTCAGACCTGCACACGACGGCTAACTCCTAGAAATCGAGCACTACAGTTCTTTTAAATGTGACTATTAAATACCACAGCTACAACTAAGCTCAAGTGAAAATATGGTTAGCTTCGGAGCATTTCTCGATACTTAAGGCAGGGAGTCTCCGGCCAAATGCCGACTTCAAGGGTGCTTTTGGCCACCATCAGGCTGCCAAACTAATTCAAACCCAGAGATAAAATGCATCGGAAGGTGCTTAAGAAGTTTGCAGGGTTTTAGTTTAAGTTCTGGCTATGATAAAATGTTTAATAAAATATAAAGACTAAAATCTTTAAAATTTCCAACGAAATTATTTCATGTTTATCCACATAGTTGGAAATAAACATTTCAACGTTGAGTCTGGTGCCGGAATCAGAGGCAGCGGCTGTCTATTGTCTCCATCCAAAAGTGAGAGACAGTATGGCCAATTCGAACGAAAACCTCTCGATGCCTGGACCAGGAACGCCGTTTATTGTCTGTGATTTTAAAGGTGAGATTTTTTCTGAAGTATTGGTAGAGAGGTTATCTACCCAAAATCTAGAGTCTGTCAGAGTATAACATGCATCCTGTGTTTAACAAATCAAATTCTTACATGATACGCGCATTTGTTCATTTTGTTCTAAGGCAAAGAAATAGAGAATATTAGGTGAGTGTTGAATACAGACGAAGTTTATCATGCGAGGCTTATAAACAAATGAGCGCGAGGCTTGCCGAGCGCTGAAATGTTTCGTGCGAGCATGCTAAACTTCATCTTTTTCCAACACTAACCTAATATTATATTTATCCTAGTATGGAACTCATAAATTGTGGAAACGGCGTGAAAATATGTTGACCAAATTGTAAAAAAAAAAAACTTTGCTTTCCCAGTTTTAACACTGGCTTTTTGTTTACTACAAATGTCATCGTCTGGTATGACGTCAGATTGACATACGTAGCGTTCATAAACATAGTGGTCGAATAAACGTGTGCTAAAAATAGCGATCGGATAAAGCTAAAGTTTATACGATGGGTTGTTACCAATCGATTCGGTTTTAGTAATTGAAGTAGCGAATACTAGAATATTGTTGAACAGAGATAAGTTTATTTAGCAAGTCTTACAAAACCTAAACCACAAGCCTTGGCGAGTGGTTCAAGATTTAGTGCCTTGAACCAGCAGAGTAAAGGTGTGTCCAGAAAGAAAATCAGTGTCATTGACTTAGACAGTGAAAATGAAATAGAAGATGAAAACTCCGCCAACAAATGTTGTGTCTGCAATAAGTTTTCCACACCAGGATAAGACCAATGTGTTGGAAATGTATTTGTTAAGTGGGTACAAAGCATAGCTTGTGGTCATTTGTGCCACCTAAGCATTTTTTCTGAAACTGAGTGGTATGCAGGCTTTCTGATTTTTTCCAGTGAACATGTTAAGAGTCAGTATAACTTATTCTTAGGTTGTTAATTTTATTATTAGCTTTTGATTGTGTAAATATACAGTAAATAACCCTTGGTATTGAGTTTATTCAGGAAATAACGATGGTTATGTTGTTATTGATTTAACTTATTGTGTACATATTTTTACAAATATTTTACTTAAACATTTGATATAAATGAGATAAATTATTGAGAATTACATGAACATAAATTGTAAACATGACAGTATAATTATATTGAATATTGTAAATAAAAATAATTGTGAATCTGCCCAGTGCACATGTATTTAAAAATAATATAATTATTTATATTTTTAATCAATGAGTTCATTATCATTCTTTCAATAAAAACAAACAACTTAATGTAGTCGTCATAAAAGACTGCAATCATCATAGAAATGTAATCTCCACTTATTCTGAATCTATAGCTTTTTAAGCGTGTTTACAGCATGACAACATGGGCATTTGAATAACCAATCAGAATCCACGACACAATAAGGACTTTATTTTCAAGACGGCGGTTTAACACTATCAAATCAATCGAGTATTTAGAAGTGTTTAATTGATAAACGAATATAAAATAGTAGACATATTGATTGACAGAGGGTTAATCTTTTACTTTTAGAATCATTTTTGATCCAGCCTTTCTATGTTTTTGATATGTATCGAGTATGTCGTAACTGCTCACGAGTTAACAAGGATATAGCATATCTGTATTCAACACTTACCTGGTATTCTATTTATACCATCATTTTCTGTATTTATTTTGAAAATAAAAGACAGATAATCACTGAATAACACGATAAACATCAAATGACGTCACGGAAATAAACAAAATGACGTCAGTATAATGTGCGTGTTTGCAACAAGGTGGAATACAGCTAAGTTTATCCTACGGGGTGTTATTTCGTTAATGCAGGCGTGATAATGGGATGATAAAAAATGTAAAGCGTTGTTCACTGAGCAGTTATGCGCCTATCAATATTTTCCCCCAGAGGGGTAGGGGGCGGCGGGCATATACGGGACTTTAGACTGAAAGCGATTAACGACAGGTGGGAATTTGCCACGTCGAACGATTCCGAGTCCCGATTAATAGATATTGGTCGGATTTTAGATCCCGCTAATATTGGGTCCATCCCCTGGCCTTTTGAGACACTAAACGTCTCCCTCTGTGGGGATTTTGACAAAAAAGCTTGGCTCTAGTGTGGGGAATTAGACCCCCAAAAATACAATTGGTCAAATTCCCCTTTGTCAGCCCGCCGCTCTTTTTTTGTGACACAACAATGAATCTCTAAACAACGTCACGGTAAAAGCGGGAAGGTTTGCGGAACATACATGTAGTCCTCATTGTAATGGCACAACTATTAGCTACACCAATCCGTTGTTTATTTGCCGATAAAGAACGATTTATCGAACATTATTAAGATTAATTGACCTTTTGTGCAATGGCACACAAAACATTCATGTAATCTGTTATGCAACGGTTTGACTGTTTAGAATAAAGGAAGATAAAATAGTAAACGAATAAGAACAAAATGTTCTTATTTAATAAAGCGTAAAAAGGCAACGACGCTATTCAATAGGTACATTTGGACAAGCATAATAAAACATGTGAATGTTACAATTGTATGAAACAAACACCAAGGTTAAATCCAATATGAAATACATATATTTCTTACTTAAATGTAACACCGAAACATTACGTTGATATATAGCTACGAAAACAAAATCAGCATGCATGCATAAAATTATTGTCTAAATCTTTAATATCGTTATTGCAGAAGACAGATTGGACATGAATTTGCACGAGATAGAAAGTAATTTACAAATGAATCATGTTATCACAGAACAAGACATGACACTCGGTGTATCAAACATTGACAGGGAGTTTGAAAGATTGATTAATACAGTAGCTGGTAAGTCGTATTAGTTTAATTTAATTTAAACCTATTTATTTTAGCTCGATTAAGCCTAAGGCTTATAGAGACACTCTCGAGTCCGTTTCCTGGGTAGAACCAGTACTTGGTGTCTTTGGGGGAGATCTTGAGAACGCTCCCAAAATGGGGATCGAACCCGGAACTTCCCGATCGCTAGGCGGACACCATATCCACTACGCCACCGCGACCTTTTTTAAGTCGTATTGTGAATGTACATTGAGCTGCTGCATGTTCCTTTTAGTTTATAGTTAATATAATGTTAAGCCTTTCTTTGGTAATAGTTATTAGTTGTACATTTGATCAAATACTCAGTACACCCTCTGACTTGTATTCATCCGTACTGTCAAATTCGTGGGCAAGCTCTGTAATTAAATTCATCACAAATACTGTGATTACAATGCAACAAAATAGTTTAAATAGTTCTAGAGGATTGATAAGCTCGTTGTCGAGAAGTTATTACAAGAAAAATTATATTTGAGCAGTGACATACACTTCTCAGGTTTGATAAACTGATCCGGATTTACCCCCAGCTGACCAAAAGCTTGTGTTTTGTATATAACTTTAACATGAAAATTAGCTAAGGAAAGGCGGATTGTGAAAGTATGTGATTCCCCAAAACTGATCAATATCGCTTTTCCAAGACCTACTCTTAAGGCACAGTTTAAAATGAGGGGAGAGGGGGAGAGGACTTATGCTTCCAGCTGATCCCATATCGCATACACGTACATGTTTACATTTCTTAAATGTTGTACTGTGACTCCATGGTCCAGGTTGTGCCCCTAAACTGATCATTATCGCTAATCTAAGGTAACCCTCTTAGGCAATTCGTAGCCATTCACGGCGGGGAACTGGGGGCAGTATGGGCATATGTTCGCATCTGTCCCCTAATAGATCCTTATCGCGTAATCATAACTTCAGTTTAGTAACATTGTAGCATCGTTGATTGCGTGATGTTCCCACTCGGCACTGCTACTAGCAGATTCCGACATATGTCGTTATAATATCTCAGCTATCGCTTACAACTCATTCGGGACAAAGTAATGGTCACAAAAGTTATTATAGCCTCATTTTAATTTTTCTACATCTATACATTTTTAAACCTAAAAGTGATTAATTTGATATCAAGACGCCATCTATTTCTTATTTTAAATCTTTGAAACTAACCCCGTGCTTTATGGGGTATTCGCCTAAAGCTGGTATTCCATGGCCGCGTCTGCGCATTGCGTTTGCGTTGCGCGTGTTCCGTATATGATTCCGTTAACGCAGGCATTATTCCATGCATCCGGCACAAGTGACAAGTCTTTAAATATTATTATCTTATTATAACTATCAAAATTCATATAAATTCATACTTCTGCAAAATATATAACAACAAAATCAAAAACATTCAACAGGTGCATGTGTGGCTAAAAATATAATAAAAAAAAACATGTTCCAAAAAGCAGCATATTTGCAAATGTGAATAAATGCGATAAACATCACTGAAAGCGAGTATTTTTCATTATTGTTGTTTTAGGAGATAATATGCGTGAATCACTGACTGCGTGGACATAGTGTGGCCAATATACTGGCACCCTACGTTTTCGAATTTGCCTTAGGCGCAAGCACGCACTGTGCACTTGCGGATGCCGCACGGTTTCCATGCGTAGCACTTATCGCTCCATTGCGATAAACGTACCTGCGCAGCAAGAATAAAACTGACACCTAACGGTCGCCGCAATATATTTTGAAATTATATATATTTGTGTAAATATTGAATGACAAATGAATAGACTATGATGTAAACTTAAATTAGAAGCATTAGACTCATAAAAAACCTGGATTCAGCAAGTTATTAGTAAATTTCAACACTCGTGTCTGTCCTTCCACCCTGCATCATGTTAACAGCGCCCTGTACCTTTTTTATCCTAGATCTTTCCCGAACGGTGACAGCACGACGTGTGCTTCTTACAAATAATCAAGATTATTAGCATGCTTTTAATATGATGTTTTCATTTTCCACAGTATTTCTTTTTTCACATGTGTTAAAATTTAAACCTATGTGAGAATACAGTAGTGGTTATAAATGTAAAAACAATACCCAGCGTTGTATGCGACGTTTAATGAACGTGTATAGTCTAACATAACAAAACATGAAAGATGACGTCACCGACGTATATACGACGTTACGAAATGGCGCGAATATTTACAACATACTCCGGCCCACACAATGATTTGTAAACTAAAATGCAATAAACAACATTGTCATGCAATCAAGAGAATGAAATTATTTAAACTGAAATTAAGATGAATGTAAACACGCAATATAATATTTAAACACAGAATAATGTCTTTTACATTTACTTTTAAGTGGCAAAATGTCAATATCAATATCATATCACTTTTCCATAAAAGTAATATAGTGTCTTTGAGCACTCGATTGAATAGAGTCTTATAATTGGGCGCGTCGATACTCCTTGGCTGGAACAAACGACGGCAGTGCGTACAGACCCATCATTACCCGGAAGTAGCGTCTCCACGACCCCGAGTTTCAACTTCAAGCGAGGACCATCGTCATGGATATGGACCACATCTCCAACTCGAAGTTGGCCCCGGATGTTGATGTTCCCGACTTCCGGTGCAGGTCACGAAGCGAAGTTAGGTATTCGTCTCGCCAACGCTTCCGGAAATGATCGATTCGTTGGATTATGATCCGGGCACGACGTCGTACATCCGAATTATCGAGTGAGCAACCAGGGTTATCGTCACCATCGCTCACGTAGGGTAAGGACGTCAGGCGGCGACCATACATCAAGCACGAGGGGGAAATGGGCTCCGAGTGCTTTATGTCTGAAGACACGTACGTCAATGGACAATCGTTAATGAGCGCCTCTATCTCCACGGTGATAGTCTGTAATTCTTCCAGTGTGACGTATGACCGTCCTAATGTCTTCTTGATAGCCGACTTGGTCACGCCGATCAGTCTCTCCCACCAACCACCATACCAAGTCGCTCTGGTCGGAATAAATTTCCATGAAGTGCCGATGTTGGCGAAATTTCTCTGAATGTACGGCGACTGCATTAAATTTTGTAGATGCCGTGGCGCGGCTCGAAATGTTGTTGCATTGTCAGGCAACACAGTCATTGGCATGGATTTCCGACTAGCGAATCGTCGGAAGGCATTCATAAATGCATCTTCTGTCAAATTGGGTACCACTTCAAGGTGTACGGCACATGTTGCGACAAATGTAAAGAGGCAGATGTACACTTTTTTCTCGCTTCCTGTTGGGTCTGATATACAATGCGCCGGTAAAATCAACGCCTGTGACGGTGAACGGAGCGCTGTCGTTGACTCTCATCGTAGGTAGTGGCGGGGGGCCAGGGTCTCGAAACGGGGGTCCACACACGCGTCGGCAAACCGCGCACTTCCGGGTTACCGAGATCACGGCTTGTCGGATGGCCGGAATCCAAAACTCCTGTCTCACGAAGGCTATTGTTGCGCTTGTACCAGAGTGCTTGACAGTTTCGTGTGCATGGCGTATGACAAGCGTCGTCAAATGGTGTTTCTTCGGAAGTAGGAGAGGGAACTTCGAATCTTCACTGACTGGAGCGTTATGAATTCTTCCTCTACACCGAATACAATCTGCGTCATCTATGAACAATCCCAGCTGTTTCACAATAGATTTTCTGCGTGATCCGGAGGACAAGTGTTTATACTCTGGTTGAGAAACTTCTTTCTGCACTTTAGAAATATGTGTTTTTTCTGTATCTTTCAATTCTTGAGCTGAGATTTCACGGAAATGTCTTTCTTGAATTTTCACACGGCAGTTGTAAACGAATCGTCGAACGTATGCTGGTATTCGAATGAGCTGTGTGGACGAACTGTAGTTGTCAGTCTTCATAACTGAAGCCATGCACGGCGTCAGCTGTGTATTTGTGACAATAAACTAGGGATGCAACGAATATCCGGATAACCAGTTATCCGGTTACTATGTTAATATCCGGTTACCAAGTTAGTAACCGAATATTCGTATAAAAATTTAAAATCCTATTTTTCTCAATTTTTAAGGCATACAAACGCCCTTCTTGCATGTATATTATTAACACAAAACAGTTATAGGTCTCTACAGGCGGTCTCCACCTCGTACTGCGGACGTGTCATAAACACACCCCTCGGTCGGAATACGATTATCATAAAACAACAGGTGGTGCTTTCAAACCACACTAACTTTGACAGGACTATTAAACAAACAAGATGTGACAATCGATTATGCCAATTATGTGCGTCCCTCTTGATAAGAGATGGTTCTCTATCAGTTAACAATGCCAATTAAAATAAAATATATAGTAACATTGATCCATCCTTGTTTTTGTGTTTATGTGCATTTGATTAGCACATTGCTTATTTTACTCAAACATCGCAATTTACGGGTTTACCATACACCAGTCAGCCTTAACAACTGCTTACATTTACGCAAATAAAATGTTTCATTGGTGTACTTTTATTGAAGGGCATAACAACATCGCACGCTACACAAAACAAACAAAAAGCACAATTTACGAACAGAAATCGACGTAGATTGTTACATGTACTTTTTTTCAATAATGAAATAATATTGTGTTTTCAAAATAGAACTATCGTCTAGATGTCAATTTAATTTTACAACTTCAACACGTGCCAGATTCCGGCCGCCAATGCCGAGCTATACGGTTATCCGTAAAGTATCCGGATATTACATACGAATAACCGGATACCAATTTTGGTAGCCGTTGACATCCCTACAATAAACACATGTTGTGCGTCACTTCCGGTATGTGTCACGTCATTTCCGGCGACGGCTGTTTCTTCGTCATGTCTCCAAGAGGCCAGTATGTGGGAAGGTATAACCACTCGGGTCCTTTCTTCCACAGATTGCTTTCCAAGAAGGCCTTGGCGGTTATACCGCGAGTCTGTAAGTCGGCGGGGTTATCACGTGTTGGGCAGTAGGTCCAACTACCACTTCCGGTGAGTTCACAAACTTCATTTACCCGCCTCGAAACAAACTTCTTCAGTGGCTTCGTAGAGGACAACCAGTGTAGCACGATCTAACTGTCTGACCAATAGGTAATGTCTTTGATGTCGATGGATGTTCGTAAATGGTCGGCAAGTCTCGCGCCCACGACTGCAGCCATAAATTCTAGTTGTGGTAATGTGAGTTTCTTCAGGGGTGCCACTTTGTTTTTCGACATGACCAGACAGCTTCTTGATTTCTCACAATGCAGTGGCTCCATATGACTGGACGCTTGTGTCAACGAAGACATGTAACTACGGAAGTTGTATGTCGTCATCTTGGAAATACCACCGCGGGAACTGAATATGTGACGCTGTGTTCAAATCGTTCGTAAAACTGCTCCATCGAGTCTGAAACGCTGTGTCTAGTGGAATGTCCCAGTCGATCTCCTTCCAATTTGGCTCTGACTGTCACGGCTTAGGGGTCCAAGCGGGTCATAGATCTGAGCCAAATGTTTCAGAATCAATCGTTTAGTAACGTGTTCTAGTGCAGGGATTCTTTTCTGAATGAAAGATACGGTATCATCTGGAGTGCTCCACTTTCATTCCAAGGACCTTAACATCTTCATTCTTCTCTTCTACACCAGCGGCAGCGGCAACTTCTTTCAGATTAAGCTGTTTAATGTCCAAGATCTGAGAGTCATCTCAGCGTTTCTGATCAATCGTCTCGAATCTTGAAAATATTGCATCATGTCTTCTTCTTTCTGGAAACATACCGGTGCATTCTAAAGCGCATTAAGATGGCAGTCAGCTCAGTGAGAATTGGTGGGATTGTCTCGGTGGGGTTGACTGAAGACAATCATTCAGGCTAGGAAAGTCAAGAGGCTGTCTGCAACTGCAATCATATACGATCCTGATAGGAGTGGTCGAGGAATCTTTTTTCACTGCGTGGTGGGGAATGTAGTGCACGGGAGCCTGAGAATTATCTGTCACCTTCTCAATGAAACCTCTTCTGTCTTGATGTTGTATGATTTTGCTGTACGCCTTGAGCATTTCCAGTTGTTCATGGTGTTCTGTGTCCTTCTCAGAGCGATATTATGGTTCGCAGGAAGATCCGGATGATCGTCTATCCATGGTAACTTGGCGACGTATCTACCATTGGAGAACTGTATACAACTCTTCTGGTAATGGTCCTTCGTGTCCACGAGTTTCCGGTCCGCAGTTGTTCCATCAATCTCCATACTCTCTAGCAACCAGAAATTTTATAGAGTGTTAATGATCACGTTCAAACTTGTGATGACGCTGATGACGTGATTCACGGGTCGTCGTGTCTTGTGATGCGGTATCGGTCCAAATAGGAGGGAACCGATTTTCGATTTTACAGCAGTTGGGCCATTTCCGCGAATCACCTGGTCTTCTACTATGTCCCAGTAAAAGTCAGCACCAATCAGAAGAGAGATGTGTATGTGACTGTCTTCATGAATGGGATGGGCTAACTTCAGACTACGGAGTTGAGGTAGCTTGCTGACGGCGGACGTTGCATAGTTCTCAACGGGGGCGGCAATCTTTGGCACTACAAGCACACGGATGGGTACCTTGTGTCCACCGTCAGTTTTCAGATACACAGTCGCGGTCTCTACATGCTGTACTCGGTTGTTTGATCCACCGAAAGCAGCGAGCTGAATCGCTTCTGTGCCGTCACGCGTGAGCTCGAACTCTCGGGCAAACTCTTCTATAATAAACGATCTCAGGGACCCCACGTAAAACAAAATGGCGAAATAGTATGTGACGAAACTGAAGAAATCGCCGTCTTAAGGAGAACAGATGTATGTCTGCTATGTGCGGTCAACGTGTGCAGAACGGTCGTTTCCGGTTTGCTCTGTGCAACTTCCGGTCCATGTGGTCGAAGGTTCATTTCGCAATTGTTGTATGGTGTTTTTTGCTACAAAGTTGACAACGATGTTTCGAACGGCACATTGAGACCTGGTGATTTCCGAGACAATTAAAACATAGTTAGTCTGCATACTACGCTCTTGTACTTGGAACATACTGTTCATCACTGCAAAACTGACATCTCACATCTGGTCAGTTTCTTGGTGAAGTGTATGGTTTCGTCTGTCTAGAATGTGTTGATTTAAATGTTGTTGCTGTGTAGAATGAGCATTCTGACCCGAATACCGAATCCTGCTCTGAACCTTATCCAGCCTCAGTTATTTCAATCTCACGAAATATTGCACAACGCAAATTTCTCAGAATACAGTTTCTGTCTCCGTGTTCGCGGGCCAAATGTTTACGTACTTCCCCTGGAAGTTTGTCGATGATTATAGGCACTAGCAATCCCCCATATGTAGTTTGATCTTGCCCTAAGGATTCTAGACCTCGAATCAAGGTTTCCATTTTGTCATAGAATTGCCTCAAACTATGCAGTGAATTTGTGGGAGGTGGCAATTGTACGAGGGCTTGCATTGTGGCATGAATGATTTTGTGAGATTGTCCATATCTCTGTAGCTAAAGATCAATTGCCCTGTGATAATTTGCATTCGTTAATGCAAACCCTGCAATCGTGCGAGCAGCATCGTGTTCAAGTTATGATTTCAAATAGTTGAACTTTTGAACATCAGTTAAACTAGGGTTGAAATGTACTGTTGTTTCAAACGAATCACAAAATATTTGCAAATTCAGTATATTACCATCAAATGACGGGAGAGTCAATTTGGGAAGTCTGTGAAAACTACTCGAGTTTGAATGAATAACCGAACTAACGGTTTGTGCGACGGCTTGCGAAGAATCTCTACCGTACAATGGATAGTTGCAGTTTGACGAAGACGAGTGACCGGCGGGGTAAACGGTTGTCCCAGCAGGCGCTGCAGCTGAAGTATGTATCATTGGAGGCATCTCAGCGGGAGTCGGCGGTAACCCAGCATGTGCGGTTGTGGAAGTCGGCGGTAGCCAAGATGGCGCTGCGGCGGAAGTCGGCGGTAACCCAGTATACGCGGTTGCGGAAGTCGGTGGAAACCTAGATAATGCGTCGGCGGAAGTCAGCGGTAGCCCATACAGCGCGTGTGCGGCGGAAGTCGGTGGTAGCTCAGATGGCGCTTCGGCGGAATTCAGCGGTAGCCCATACAGCGCGTGTGCGGCGGAAGTCGGCGGTAGCTCTGATGGCGAGTCGGAGGAAGTCGGAGTTAGCCCTTCATGAGTGATAACAGTAGGCGACGGTAGACCTGTGAAGACAACGGTATTATAAACGTTCGTTTCCTTTGCGATGATAAAATCTTTCTTCAGTTTCTGTAATTTCCGTTTAAGCTGGTTCGTATACGAGGCCGTTTCTGTCATCTGCTCGGGAATGCGGTCTGCGTCTGTTTGGTTTAAAATCTTCACGTCAATTGTTTTTAACGAGCCCAAGCTGGTTCGTATACGAGGCCGTTTCTGTCATCTGCTCGGGAATGCGGTCTGCGTCTGTTTGGTTTAAAATCTTCACGTCAATTGTTTTTAACGAGCCCATCACATCTTAAATGTTTTTCATTATCTCGAATTAGTCATTGTCATTTTCCTCCTTTGCGGTCTGTATTTCTTCTAATTCCTTTGCGATTACGACTCGACTCCCATCCCGCATCGACAATAGTTTCTGTAAATCTTGTTTCTAATCGCGTTTTTCGTCACGGCACCAAAATGTGAGAATACAGTAGTGGTTATAAATGTAAAAACAATACTTGAAGCGTTGTATGCGACGTTTAATAAACTTGCATAGTCTAACATAACAAAACATGAAAGATGACGTCACCGACGTATTTGCGACCCTATGCGCGAATATTTAGAAAGTATATTTACAACAACCTACTTCGAAGCACTATTACATTTTTTTTTACAATTTTAAAAAATTTAACCATAATATCTTCCTGATAGACATGTCAAATATAAAGTCGTAAATGGCACCAATACATGTAGGATCTTCACGAAAACATTGATATATGTGTTGTTGCCAATACTCTTAGCTGTCTTGCGTTGACCGTGCGAACAACTTGCGTTGATCGTTCCATATCCATGTGTTGGTCGTGAGTCAGTAAAAGTAATTCACGGTCACCGTACGATAGAAGCACGTCAGTCGCACGATTCGAAGACACAGCTGCGGTCGGATAAATTGAAAACGCGCGGCAGACGTTCGGCGACCGCAGATTGCCCGTACAATGGCCGTACTTAGCCCGTACAAACTCCACAAGATTTTACATAAACGCATGCGTTTGTTTTGAGGTATCAAAACGCAAGGTTGTCGGCGCCGCGGTCCTTGGCTTAAACAAGCCCTTTTAGGGCTATCGGAAGTTTCATCAAAGTCATTCATATTGCATCATTCGTTTGATACAACTAGTCCACATGTACTGAATGAATGAATGAATGAATAAATGAATGAATGAATGCATGAATGAATCACGAATGAATGAATGAATGACTGAGCGTTAATTGGATGCTAGGTTCACTGTACATCCCCCCGCCGATCACTTCGGACTTGTGCCCCTCCCCCCCCCCAGGACAGTCATGTCTGGATCGGCCCTGCTAAATATGACACGCTTACAATACCATTAAAAATATATTACCTTTCACAACCTTAATAACATTACGTAAGAAATGTATAAAATATAAATATAGTTGGAACCACTACATATTAGTACACTTATCTAAATAAATATATTTGTGGAGTTATTTCTCATGGCTTATCTTTCTTGTGCAGAGCATAACTCCATAGTGTAATTTTCTTGTGCAGAGCATAACTCCATAGTGTAATTTTCTTGTGCAGAGCATAACTCCATAGTGTAATTTTCTTGTGCACAGCATAATTCCATAGTGTAATTTTCTTGTGCAGAGCATAATTCCATAGTGTAATTTTCTTGTGCAGAGCATAACTCCATAGTGTAATTTTCTTGTGCAGAGCATAACTCCATAGTGTAATTTTCTTGTGCCGTAGCATAATTTAAAAAGTATTGAGGGGATTCTAATGATTCTTCATAAAATGATAGAGGCCTTATGGAGAAAGTGCAGAGCACATGTCAAAACACATCTACGGGGGCATTCGTCACTTAAGTGACAACACTTGTTTATTGATGGTAGTTTTTTACATTTAAGGTTGTGAAGTCATATCTGCACTCCAGAAGGAACATTATGGTGACTATATGACGTTTGCAGAATATTTCAAGAGCAAATTACGTCTTTTTGAGTCCTCGAGAGATATTGCAACCTTTCTTATTCCATCTGAATTACATGAATGTGTCAGGGACTTGACGGGAAGATCCCTTCAAGAACAAATTCAAACCTCGATGTACAAGAACAAGATCGGAATAAGATCAAACCAAATGCTTGGCGTTGATTTGAACATTATTACTTCTCTCTTTGATTCATTTGTTGTTAGTGTAGTTGGTCGGATAAGGGCGTTTGTTGCCAAGCACTGTACGAGGGAGACACGGCATGTGCTCGTTGTTAGTGAGCTTTCGTTACCCGAACCTATACGGAAAGGTGTGAAAGCTTCCCTCTCAGACATGCGAGTCTTTATCCCTCAAATGCCCCAAATTGCAGTAATTACAGGTGGCGCAATTTGGGGACTAGAGCTCGGGCGCAGGCTTTCGAGTTAGAGGGGGCGGACCTATTCAGTAACAGGCAACACACTGCTGTTTTGGTCTCTCTGAGATGTTAGGATATAAATCTATATCAGAACGATCGTCAAAAGTTAACCATATAAATAACATACCACAGAACAGGTTTCATGATTGAAATAAAATGGACATGTTTAACTTATCGTGAGGTTGAAAATCGAATGTTGGGCAATTTTAGATGGGGCGTACGCAGCTTCTGCCCCCCCCCCCCCCCCCTCTAACGTGCCTATAGAGCTAACACAGTGAAATAACTTATCGCTTGTTAGTGTGCTGGGTAATTCTACTGAAAGCGTTTATAGGATGTCACCGATGTTAGAAGCAAGTTTTTAAAAAATGAAGTATTAATCCTAAGAAAATTTGCAGGACATAAACTTTATTTTATTTTATCACGCAAAGAATATGTTGTGTGTTATTTGAACTTTATAAACAAACGTTTTATTTTTGAACTTGGAATGCCACGCCTGGGCCTGTATTGTTATGTACCAAACCCCAGTTGTCTGTAAGAATCCATGTATTTAGTGTATTTAATAATTGACGGTTAAGCAAATGTGGTTCATTACTGTAGATTTAACCAAATGTTGACATGAAAGTTATTATAATTAACTTTCTTTCATGTAAATCGCACAAATCAGATCAGATCTAGAGATATATTACATGTAGTTAAAATTTGTCTCTTAAGTTTAATGTCACTACCATCACATCATATGAACTTGTCAACCTATTAAATACACAACACAAGCATAACGCAATGTTGTTCACGCGCTTTGGCATATTTTTATGACATCACACTTTCAAGATTCATTTGGCGCGAAAGTTATTTTTCAATTTATCCAATGTGATCTTAGAAAAACAAAACGAATTGGTTGTGTGAACTAGTAATTATTGTTACCAGAAACACTGTTGTAACACACACTTGGTGTTAATGTCCATACATCAAATGTGAATAATTATTTCAAAAATTATTATCTCTGCCTGCACACTTCGATTAGAATTTTGACAATTAGCCAAGTATATTGAAAACGCATACACTTTGCGACGCAGTATCAGTATCATCTATACTGTGACACAGCAATGGCTACGTGCACTCTTTCCTCTGCAGCAATCTATCGATATCAGCTGATATCGCCACACTGTATCCACACTAAGACCACAGCAGGTTGCCAATACACAAGGGTACAATACCCCAGATTTGGGGAAGGGGGGGGGGGGGGGCAAATAAAGAAGGATTACACTAGGCCTTTAAACATTCTGAATGGTTTATTTTTCGAGTTTTGCATATTGTTATAACGTTACTTGAATTTGATGCTTTTGTTTGTATTTTGAAGTAGTAATAAATGACTTTATTTTGATTTGTACTACATTAAACATCTTCAGATGCTGATATATTTGTTAAACAGTGTAGAAAGTATTTGTATTTTTGTAACTTTGGCCATATAGGTCAATTGTTGTGTGAATTGTTGTGTGAATTGTTGTGTGAATACAATAGAGAAAGAATGTATTCTTTTGATGAACAGTTTTATAAACAAGTATTACTTTTTTGTTTTGTATTCCTATGTCGCTTCTCTTTATTGTTGCAATGAGTAAATGCGTCTTTTTGTTTCAAAAACCTTGAAAATGAAGGGAACACATTTTATTATAATATTTGTTATCTGTGTCAGTTTGTCGTTTCCACATCATGACCACATGTAGATTGGTCATACAATATGCTTAAACAACTCAAACAATGAGTATGATTATGTCTTCCAGTAATTTCAATTAACTAAAAGTGACAACGGCTCTGCTTGTCACTTTGTCATTTTTACATGTACAGTGGTCATGCAATATGCTTAACGAGGTTTGTAATTCACGGGGAAATCGAATGCTCGATTTTTGCAAAGCGGCCTCGTTACGCATCGCTAACGGTCGAGTCGGCGATACCGCCTCGTTTACATATTTTAGTAAACAAACATGTAGTACAATAGACTACTTGGTTTTGAGCGACAAAGATTTATCATTTATAAATAAATTTAAAGTTTTGCCATTTAACACGTTCAGTGACCATGCGCCGTTATATTTTGAACTTGATGTAAACTCGCTACATGTAGATAATTCTTTGAATGTTACACCGGTAATGGATTACACATGTTATAAATGGTGTGACGAACATAAACCTAATTTTAGACGGGTTATAATCTCTAAATTACCTGAGTTTAACGGAATCTTGAATACCTGTGACATCTTAGACGGCAATAGTATTGATAATTTGGTAGATAGTTTTGCATCGCTAATTGAAAACGCGGCCAATCCATATTTCTGTCAAAAGCGAAATGCACGATTGTCGTGCTCAATAAACAATAACAAAGACTGGTTCGATTCTGAATGCGCGAACGCAAAACATTATTATTTGGTTGCTTTGAACACTTTCAATAAAAATAAAACCCGAATTAATAGAATAGTATTGAGCGAAATTAAACGGAGTTATAAGGTACTTGTACGGAAAAAGAAAAGGCATTATAAAATAAATAAGTCGCGTGAGTTGTGCGATCTTCGAAAATACAAACCCAAACAGTTTTGGAATCACTTTCGATCGAGAGGCAATAATGGATCTAGCAGCATATTACCAAACGAATTCCGAGAATATTTTTCAAATTTATTTAATGATGTAAAGGCTACACGTTTAGACAATGTCGAAAGTTTTAACGATGCCAATGATCTCAACATAAATAACCCAACTTTTCTATCCTTAAATGTTCCTATTACGACGGACGAAGTTTTGAGGGCAATTAAACGTTTAAAACGTAACAAATCTCCATGTCCAGTTGATAATTTATTGAATGAATTTATTATCGAGACGTCGGATATATTGATAGGTCATATTACGGATTGCTTTAACAAGATATTTGATTCTGGTCATTTTCCGAAAGCTTGGTCTTATGGTTATATCGTGCCATTACATAAGAAAGGGGACAAAAATAACCCTAACAATTATAGGGGGATAACTCTCCTTAGCAACTTTGGTAAACTATTTACCAGCGTGCTTACAAAGCGAGCCGAAAAATGGGCCGAAGAAAATAAAATACATATTGATACACAGTTTGGTTTTCGGCCCGGAGTAAGCACTGTCGACGCCATTTTTACATTACATTCTTTAGTTGAATATATACTATCAAAAAATTCACGCCTGTATTGCGCATTTATAGATCTAAAGAAAGCATTTGATTCTGTTTACCGTAATGCTTTATGGTTTAAACTTTTCAATATGGGTTTAGATGGTAAACTTCTGTCAATTTTCAAACACATGTATTCCACAGTTAAATCTTGCATAAAACATTGTAATACGTTTTCGGATTTCTTTGATATATCCGTCGGTTTAAGACAAGGGCAAAACAATTCACCGATCCTGTTCGCATTATTTTTAAAAGACATTGAATCGAATATTAAACATGATATGGAAGGCGATTTCGGTATTAACTTGTTTGATTTGTCATTAGTAATTTTACTCTTTGCCGATGACATGGTCTTGATCGGAAATTCAGTTGAGGAGTTACAAACAAGTCTGAAAAATTTATTTACTTATTGTGAAAAATGGGGTTTAGAAGTAAATACCGAGAAAACAAAAACTATGGTCTTTAGAAAACGTGGCCAAATAAAAAATACCGAAAAATGGTCTTACAATAATATAGAATTACAAAATGTTGATAATTTCAATTATCTCGGAGTAGTATTTAATTACACAGGAGGTTTTCAGCAAAATAGTCAGCAGGTTATCGGAAAGGCAGTAAAGGCACAAAACGTTTTGTTATTAAATGTAAATAAATATGACGTCACTCCTCGTATTGCTTTGCAGTTATTTGACGCCTTTGTAACTGCGACATTAAATTACTCTTGTGCGGTTTGGGGTTTTGGTAAATCGAATGATATCGAACGGGTACACTTGAAATATTGCAAATCAGTATTAGGTGTTAAACAAAGCACTTGTACTGCAGCTGTTTATTCAGAACTAGGACGGTATCCTATATATATTCAACAATATGTCCAAATAATAAAATTCTGGTTACATATTTTGTATTCAGAAAATGTTGTCATTAAAACAGCATATTATACATCACTAGATTTATACGAGAAAGGATACAAGTCATGGGCCTCGAGGGTGCACACTCTTTTAAATGAGTATGGTTTTAGCGACGTTTGGGTAAATCCTTTTAAATATAGCCTAAACGAATTTGTGCAAATATTTAAACGTAGAATGATTGATTGCTTTTTACAGAAACTTAGAACCGACATCGATTCTAGTGCTTTATTAAACCATCTATACATACATTTAACAAATTCGTTTGAACCAGCACTTTATCTTGATAAACTGTTTAGTAAGACTTACCGCCGCGCTTTGTCTCGCCTTCGATTATCATCGCATGGTTTAAGGATAGAAACGGGTCGATATGGTTCGGATAGACTTCCGAGAGAGGAGAGGACATGCTTACTGTGCAACAGTCACGATATTGAGGATGAATTCCATTTTATCATTATTTGTAATTGTTATACAGAATTACGCCACCGCTTTTTGAAAAGGTATTATTATAATAGACCGAGTATGTTCAAATTCATTCAGCTTATTAAAACCACAAATAAATCTGAACTAATAGGTTTATCTAAATATATCTATTTCGCAAATAAACATAGGATCGACTTAATTAATATGTAACATCACTTTCTGCTGGATGTTAATGTTAAGCGCCAAGTTACAAATGTGTTTTTCTTCGTTTTAAATATAATTGCTGTTATTGAATGCCACGAATATTGTCAAATCAATGACATGTATTGTATGCTAAGTTTGTCGTTGTTGTTTGTATCTTTTAAAGGAATGCTTAAATGTCTATTTATCAGTAGTAAATATTAAACACACATCGAATATTTAAGAACATTCTCCAAAAGTAAACTACATTTTATCAATCACATTCCCTTGACATGCTATTTCATTGAAATATGTACTATGTTTATATGGCTATGTACTGATTGTATTCGCCAATAAAATTGTCTGTCTGTCTGTCTGTCTGTCTTAAACATATGAAAAAGTATAATTATGCTTTTCACCAATTTCAATTAACTAACAGTGACAGCTCACGTTACAACAAAATATATATGTGAACTATACTGTTTCCAATTGTGACTAGGGTTTCCAGAAAAATTGTTGAAATACACATTTTGTGTTAATGCCCTTACGCCCAAGGTGAAATATGGCTTGCATCATTCATTACATTCATGTGTGTGTGCATATTGATTACGCTTATAATGATAATTATCATAGATAATATGTAAATTTGGTTGATAAAATAATTGTCTGTATAGTGTGTTTGTGGTAGTTTTGTTTTGTTTTTATGCCTCCACATTAGAGAGGGGGGGCATATAGATTTGCCCTTGTCCGCCCGTCCGCCCATCCGTCCGTCCGTCCGTCGGTTTTCTGTGTCGCGCGTACCTCAAAAAGTTTAACTGCTAGAGTGATGAAACTTTATAAACATATTCATCTGCATTGGGGTTGTGTACCTGGATATGGCAATTTTTTAGCAAAAATGACATTTTGGACTTGTGTCACGCAGAACTCAAAAATTATTAATGCTATAGTGATGAAACTTTACATACATATTAATCTGTATGTGAACTTGTGCACTTGGGTATTTTGGTGTATTTTTTCCGCCATCAGTGGAGAAATGACCCTTGTTTTTAGCAAAAAATGAAATTTTTGGATTTGTGTCGCGTGTAACTCAAAAAGTATAACTGCAAGACTGATGAAACTTTATAAAAATATTTATCAGCATTTGAACTTGTGCATTTGGGTATTATGTCGATTTTTTCTGACATCAGCAGAGTTTTGTGACAACCAGCGGAATGTGGGGGCATCCGTGTCCTTATGGACACATTTCTAGATATATATCATACTATGATTTTTAATTGTGTGTTTTGATAATTTATCTTTTATGAATTGACTTAATGTGTAATATGGTTTAAGAAAAGCAACCAAAACAAGGCATATGACATGAACTTTTTTTATAAAATACATTGTTGCTATTAATCAGTGATTTGCTTCAGTTAAACCTTTAAAAAGCACAAATTCAAATACATGTTTTGTAAGACATTGAGTATTGCTGCCATTGTTTGATCTTTATGTCATGTTGCCATGTTTAAATGTATACAAGCAACATTCTTAAAAGTACCAAAACATGCATTATGCGTTATGCTTTTCAAAATATCCAATAGCCTTATACTAAAACCTATAGTTCGATAAAATACGTGCATAATACAATTGTCATTATCGCTCGTCGGACACATTTGTTAATCGTAGATGTTTCCTATTCCTAAAGCTTGCGTGTAATTGCACTGTTTGGTGTTGTAGTTTTACGGTTTTTATCACTCTTGCATATTTAACAATCCTTAGTTGAGAAAATGAACAATATATAATTATGACATATAGCAAGTATTTCTTTCACATGCACGCTGTTTAGCAGGTGGTAGATCGTACGTTACTAATTGATATAGTGTAAGACAGGAAAAATCTAACTGGTACCAACGATGGCCGTCCGATTCGTAAACAACCAAGCTGTTGCGTATCAACTCTTCAATAACTTTCTTTTATTCATAACAGTATAGCTAGACGATTTATAACGAGGGTAAATGAATAACTGTAGATCATCATGCGCATAATGATTAAGTCAAATGTAGAAGATAAATATAATAAACGTCCACAAATCCTGTGTAAAAAATTATAAAATCAGCGTGAAACCGCAATTGTTGGTACCAGTTTTTTTTTCAATTACACTATACCAGTTAGTAACGTACTATCTTTTTAGGGTGTATACTGGCGCAGTGCCTAAATCCGCCACATTTGGGGGGTATTTGTACGATAATTTAAAAAAGTGGTTTACCGATTGACATTAAAATTCACATAAATCAAATTAGGTTTAATGTGCATTTGCTGGCGTGTTCTGGTTATATTTCAAATACTTGGTATATACAAAATAATTAAAGAGATTGAAGGCCTAAACAGTGTAAAAAATGAGCGTGGGAGTGCCTAAAACCGCCACCCTCTTTAAAATGTTCACATGGCTCGAAAATAATATTCTTTGATGAATTCTATTTTCAAAGCAACTTCTATTGGCTTATATTGACAAAACTCCTACTTTTGTTTATTTAAGGTTCATTTTATAGTGTTCAATATAAAACACGGTGATCAGAAGTTGCTTGGTGAAAATCGTAGATCAGGAACCGTGACATGCTTATTCCACATTTGACTATTGTTCTTATTTAATTTTATATATTAAGCAGCTCGATGTCTGTTGTTAATACAATGTTTCAATATCTTAACATACTCGTGTGTATTTCTAAAAATAGGTCTGAAACTCGGGCCGTGCGTGCACGTGGGACAAATAATGGGGGTTTTGAGTAGCGAGACATTTGCGCTTTCAATAAGCAGTTTTTTTTCCACATTTTATTGTACGTAATGCCAATGAATAATGGTTCATTAAATGCTGCACATGCTCACATGGACATGATATTAAAACACGATAATTTAATTATATTGTGGACAACATGCGGAGCCTCAACATTGCGCATGCGCAGTATGAAATAGATTCCCCGCATGCAGTTTGTTTGCATTTAGGGGTTATGTACAAAATATTTTGATTAAATATTGATTAATGCACAGATCAAGATGAAAACTCATCAGCGTTGTTAAGTGAAAGTATATGATTGATAAAGATCAACAAAATATAAATCGTCGGTAAATAAACGCTTACTCGGATGGGGTGGCGGATTTAGGCAAGTGGCGGATTTAGAAACTACGCCAGTACGCTGTTTGTTGCTGTTGAATCACTGATTGTATTTTTGCACTTACATGAATAAAATGGGTATGCGTGTTTTGTTTGTAATTGTTTTGTTTGTGTGTTTTTAAATAGCAACAATTGTAATGGCCATGAAATTATTACCCAAAATGTAATGACGGGCATTCAGTACCGTAATTACTCTAAGTTGTTTTCGAACACTTAAAAAATAATTAATTATTTTCGTGTCCGAAAAGTTAAAGACATAAAATATATCCAACAATTTATTTAACATTAATGCGTTTAATTTCTTTAATCCGTTTAATTAGACCTTCGTTGTTGTTGTGTTGTTGTTTTTTGGTTTGCGTGTACATATTAAGGGCTAAATTATTGTAGTACTAAAGAGCATTTGCATTTGAAATTAAGGAAGTATTTATGCTTTTTATTAAAACTATATTTAGGAGCCTAGAACAAAATGCAGACATTTTAGATTTAATGTTAATACACCAAATATAAATGTCTGAATTCAAGATATGAATTATTTCACGAACATTAATCCATCGGTATATTAAAATTGCTTGATAGAAAAACTTTAAATGCGTCTTACACCTGATATAAAATACCCATCTGCTTTATTAAGGTCAGTTCTACACCATATCCGGTGTCCTTGTGTTTAAAACCTAGACACAAAATACAAATCATAATACGAAAATAACATGGTAGCACGTAGTTTGGGTGGGTAATTTGAAAACGTAATTAATTACTCTGTGCAATTTTTATCCATTGAGCTGGGGCTAAAAAGGTCAGTCTAAACGTTATCAGTATACAGTTATCACATGGATGTTTTGGTAACAGTCAAAGCGGTTGGCCCAAGGTGGAGGGATGACTGTTTGAACTGTTTCCCGAGGCCGCATTTAAATAGGCGACCAGGTAATAATAACACATCTCACCAGCAACAACGCTTAGGCGCTGCCCTGATGAATGTACATTTTGTATCTCGAAAAGGATAATCTTCAAAGCTGTCGTATTTTTGTGGCATAATCCGAAGCTGTGCGTAATTAAAAACGAACTAAACTGGTGCAAGACATGATTACATGTTATGTCAATCATAGGACAAATTGGGAAAGAATATACTATGAAAATATATATGATGATTAGCACATGGTAAACCGTATATAAAGTACTGATATCTGAAACATGTAATTGTGAAATGCGAATAATATTTTAAGATGCTGCGAATGAATTACACGAACTATAAATCCGACAGTACGACTTCGTGGGCCAGATTTTATTGAACCAGATCCTTCACCAGACGTGTCCCAACACACTAAACTTATTTATCATACGATTAAGAGAAAAACGGATCCACTTGCATGACAATTTTGACCAGAAAAAATCAAACCAGTATGAACGGCAACCACTATATTGCATAAATATATCATGCACATGTGAAACATAAAGCACACAGATCAACTAAATGAAAAAATAACTAGGTTTGTATTATATAATGTAAATATTATATATAAATTGTTTCATGTTCATTTAAAATAAGTTTTGAAGCTATTTATACTACTGAGAACATCGATAGGCGAAACTTTCCGAGGCGGGTAAGGTGTTTCTGGAAGAATGAGTTGGTCTTTTTCATAAACCACAACATAGTGGTAACATAAAACTTTAGAAATTTCGTTTCGGAATTCTGCTGTAACAGCGGCGGCTCGCGTCTAAGACGCACGTTTTTTGTCGGTGTATGCGTAAGTGTACCAGTAAATCATTGTTTATCCCTCCGTGGTCGAAAGTAGTACCTATTACCAAAGAGTTTCTATTCTCTTCTGGGGCGGTATTCTGAACTTTTGTAAGACAATTTTTTCACTAAGATTTCTTTTGTTTTTTAGATTTATTCATTATTTTCTGAAAATGTGAGAAATTCTTAGTTTTTCTCCAATTATTAAAAAAAAAACTTAAAACAAATATAACAATAACAGTTATTATCCTTAAAAAATATTTTTCTTAGACAAAAATAGTGTGTTTCTTACGTACGGTCTGTATTAAGAAATTTTCTAAGAATTTTCCTAATTTTAGCTAAGATATTTATTTTCTTAGATTTTATCTTAGATAGTTTCACAAAGAATTCTTAGAGATAACTTGTCTAAGAATATAAAATGCTTGTTTAAGAAAAATGGTGATACGGGGAAATGTCATTAAATTAATAAACAAATATAGCACAAACATTGAATCTTATAATACTATTGATATTTAAATTATGAAATATCTTAAAATAAAACCATTTAACGAGACATGTGCACACAATAGCAGATTAACTTGATATTACTAGAGTTTATATTTGAGTTAATTAATTTCCAATAAGTTGTCGACTTTATAGACCACAAAGAAACACATTGATGAAAGTTTACACAATAATATATACAAATTATTTGTAATCACATGCATGTGTATGTTCACTAATTGATGTAACATGATGGCAGGTTTTCAAGTAAGAATGACAAAAACAGTGTTTAATGTTTGTCTAAGAAAAATCTAAACTTCTAAGACTAGTGCAAAGCTTTCTAAGACAAAAACCGTTATTCTTATATTATTTGTAAGATAATTTTATGATAATTAGTGATAAACTAAGAACAATCTTAGATTTTAAGAAAACAATGACTATATTATTGGAAAATATATAAACTTAAATGATTTATTGCCATTTTTTGTGTTAAAAATCATGTTTCTAATATCCATTTATTAAACCCAATTCCTTTGTTTCATTTTCAACAAACTAATTACATTTTATACAGAATGTTTTCTTATGTTATTTTTTCTGAAATAGTTTTCTCTAAGAAATTTCTTAGATAAAAGCTCTGAAAATACATATCTTAGCAAAACAAATAAGATATAAAAAATTCCTTAGCAGAAATTCTAAGAATTTTTCAGAATACCACCCCTCAGACATAGGTTTCATTGTTATTTTTAATATCCCATGTGTTTGGAACATTTGGTACATTTCACCGGAGGCTAACATCAAATGTGAACTTTTGGGCTGTGTTTGTGGTGTGGGGCTTTTGTCGAAATATGACTGCTGAAACCTTGTTTTTCTACGGGTGTCTGATGTCTGCATTCAGGATTTGTATTATAACATGTGCTTTTGTCACGTAAAATTCATCAAACAAATAACACATTGTACAATTACGTACTTCATCAGAAAATGGGTTAATTTATCGTAGATGTGGGGAAAAAAACTTGCAAATATACAAATTTGAAGAAATATAAAGATTATAATTGACATAGAACCATAAAAATGCTAAATCCATACCAATTGTCGCGTAAAATTCAATGAACTTAACTGTTACATTTAACGGACATCACATGTGGTAAAACTATCGCAAACTCTTTTGAAATGACATCCTTGTTTTCTGAAAAACTAGATTTACCAATATAAATGTGATAGATAATGTATAATTGTAGAGTATTTGACATTGTAAGGACATAACTCAGTTCATATTTGTCACGTAAAATTCAACTAACTTTTTCAAGATTTCAGCTATTTTAGCCCAGTCTTTGTCAATATACGTTTGTATTATTGGACATACAAACTTATTTAAACATAATATTAGTGAAATTAAAACAAACAAAAACAATAGGTTCAACATTTTATGTTTGAATTTTACGTGACATTTTATGAATTCTACGATTTTTACGTGACTTTTTAACTTATGATCTATCTGTGCACCAGACCCTGATAATCAACCATGCACAGCACTTATCTTTAATTATTTCTTAGCATAAGTGCAATTAAAACACATTCTTTCTATAAAGTTATATCACGATATATTTGACAAAACAAAAACAAGGGGAGTTCAAATAAGTAACCTAACACAATAGATCATGTGTCATTGATTTCAACTAAATGGCCCTAGAAAAACATTCAATGACGTCATCAATATCACGGCATAAACCGAAAATACCGAACGAAGTATTTGGTCGCTGTCTACACCGCGGTAAACGCAAGTTTCATAAAATTGTCACGTAAGTATTCGGTCACGTAAACTTCAAGTTTACCTTTCCAATAGCCAAAATCTGCAATATTTTTGATAACTCGTCACTCTATTTGTCATAATATACAGTTCTCAGTAAGAGATTACATATAACACTGTCAATTTCATAGAGAAATTCTGGCAAGAGACAAACAGTCGTCACGTAAAGCTTCACAGAAAAAATTCCCCCATATGAGCTTAGACCATTAATGACATAAATCTTGATTTTGTATGATAAGGTTGATGAAAACTTTGGGTTTTTTTCTTAAGAAGTTGTGTAAAGTGTTATGAATTGAAATCATAAACCATGATTCACTTCAAAACCATTTTATGATAGCACAGCAAATAAATTAGTGTCACGTAAACTTCAAGCATCTTGTGACACGAATAAAATATTATTTTTTTTAATGATATAATTCTGCAGTATTTTTTTTCTATCTTGAAACCTCATTGTACAAACAATAACTAATCAAGTATTAAACAAAACTTATTGAACTCGGTCAAAATGCAGAATAAATTACCCATTAAAAATATGGCATAATGTTTGTGACAGTGGATTTTATAGGGGGTATGTTGATAAAGGACACGTTTAATTAATCCAAAAGAGTTTCTGATACATCTTTTATGGTTTCATTTAAAACGAATACAGTGTGCTTATAAAACACGGTGCCTACATAACTCGGTTATATGGAAATACATATTTTGTGATAGTTATTGTACCTGTGACATGTATTTGGCCGAAGAAATGAGAATGAGTGAGTAACATGACAGATCTTTTTATTGCGATTTTGGTAGAGGAAAGATTCATATTTAAATTGATACCAAACTTGCACAATCTGAAATAAAGGCAAGGCTAGAAAAAGGCTTGGAGAGTTTGCAGTTTTATAATGGGACCCTATGGGAATTGGATTTACTGGTATCTAACCTAAGAGTAAACTCGTAAAGACAATTAGTTTAACGTAGCCATTTGTGTGTTTCACCACGAATAGCTTATTCAAATCCAAGTAAGCAAAACAAACGCACATTTTACGTTTGAAAGATTATTTTGCATACTTTTTTTAACAAAATGACGAAAACCATTATTCCAGCATCACCAAATTGGTATTGCACAAGAGTGACAGACAGTAATAAGCGAAATATTATAGTATTTGCAACCCGGCACGATGTATACATTTTCGGATATGACCGATATCCAGCACAGTTTTCGGGGGTATATGTGGGCCATAAAGAGAAAGTGACGGCTCTGTCACTTTGTAACCACGATCAGTATGACACGCTGTGTTGTAGCGGCTCCGAGGATGGGGTTGTCAAGCTTTGGAAAACTGGAGATTGTACAGTACAGTTGGAGCATAATATTCACAAGGTGAGACTGAGTCCCTGGGTCAGGCCTCTCATTCCACAATTGGGGAATGGGGCTAGTGCCCTTGTGGCGGGAATTTTCCCATCATTTTGTTTGCTTTTGTGGGATTTTTTATAAACTTCAATACAACATTGTAATATTCTACTTTTTATAATAAAAGTAATGAATTGTTTGACCACAAATAATACATTAGATTATGCACAAACTTGGTTTGATGAAAAATTGTTGGGACAAACACAAACTTGGTTTGATGAAAAATTGCTCGGACCGTTTACAAAAACTTTTTGTCCAGTATTTTCAATTGTTTGTTTGGATTTTTCGCCGTATTCAACAGTATTTCAGTCATATAATGGCGGTTAGTTCACCTACGCACACTATTCCTGGGTAAGCGATTTTACCAGTACTGACTGCACATACTTGTGCCAGTAACTGAAAACTGCCCTACTTGAATCAGAGGTAGAGGGAGAATGGCCCTAGAAATAATTTCATGACCTATCCCCTCACAAGAAATGTGGCCGGGCTGGGAATCGAGCCCGCGATCCTCGGATTTGAAGTCCAGCGCTCCACAAACTGAGCTAGCCGGCCCGGCTCAGTATTTACAAAATAAAGCTTACATTCTGATGGAAATTTCAACGTATATACAGGAGAAATATATGTACTTTTTAATCAGGGGAATGGACCGAATTTCGGCCCAAAAATCAATCAAATGAGAGCCCTGACTTGGTGAAAATGAAACTTTGAAATAAACGAGGTGTTCCAAGTCAAAGAATGAGTTCTTTTATTTTTGGGCAAGCAAAATTAAAACCTTTCTGTCCACGAGGGTTAGTACAAGGTTGATGTAAATCAGAAAATAATACACACTAACTATTTAATCTTGCCATGCTCAGAAATTTTCATTAGACTTTAAAGCTATCGCAATTATACTTATCTATTAACATTTACACAGATCAGATAATGTATCAGATGAACTTGTTTTAACAGTTTGAAATATATTCTGGCTAGTTTAAATCCATACTTAATGGCAATTTGGGAAAGTCATTCCAGAACAAATTGTGAAGAACAACAATACTTGTATTTCTTTTTAGCACAGAGTTACTGCCATTAGTTGGTCCCAAATCCAGCAAGACTTGATTGTGTCCGGGATGACAATGGACTACTGGGAGTGTGGCAGTTTGAAGACAATCGCCAAGCTGCACACAGGCTTGACAAGACGGGGATCACTGCTATCGCAATGGCTTCCTTCAGTGAAGGATTTACTGCAGGAGGGTGAGTTAATTGTTTGATCATTAAATAAATTGAAGCAAGCAAAGGACAAACAGACAGTGTTAATAACTGCCAGTTATTTTTGTCCTTCTAAGTGAGGGTCCCCTTAAATTCGTTATAAAATGTGAATTGTGTTTGTAATAAATGGATAAAAGCATTTAAAAGTGAGTTTAATTTGTAGCATTGATTTTCCGTAAATTATCAAGATTTGATTACATGAAAAATCCCAAACTAATGGTGTACATAGTAGACCCATTCCCAAAACTCTGAAAAAATTACTGGTACAGGTTAGAACATGGATGTAAATGTAGACCCCAATGCAGATTGAATGTTGTTTTTTTATTGAAATCAGAATCTGGAGTTATGTTTCATATAATTTAGGATTTATATTTTATTATATGCTTTTCAGTGATCTATAGAATTGTATTGGTTGAATAAAGTCTTATATTTTCACTGTTCAAGCAGTGAAAATTTAAGATTTTATATTTTCACTGCAGTGAAAATATAACATAAAAACAGACTATGTTTCCATGAATAGCATCGATCTACAATTAGTGGTTTACAACCCCTGGCAAATTATATACATGTACAGTATGTACATGCATGTGTTTACATAAAACTCATTATAAAATTCAACAAAATTATAATTTAGCGACAACGACTCACAAAATATGGCACTGTTTTCCCACCATACTAACGAGTGATAGTTTTGGAGTCATTTATGATGTCATTTTTATGATGTCAGAATACACTAACTTTTGACGTTTAAGCTTATCTCGCGCAGTTTTATTTATTTATTGTCCAAAAGCATAAAATAAAAGGAAAATTTTTTGATTTCGGTTTAAAATCATTTTATTTCACTCATGATCATAGAAAAAAAGATATTTTCACTCTTGGCTGTGCCACTCATAAAATATAAATTTCTATGAGCACTCATGAAATAAAATACGATCTTACACCGAAATCAATAAATATCCTCTATATATTCAGTATAAATTAGAACTAGTTGAATGCTTCTCATTAATTTTACATAATCAACATTTTCAGATTAAAGTGCTGTCGGCAAGATGTCATTGGTTAAACTTTCATGAAAATTGTCTGGTTATCTTATGCAGAAGTATGCCACTATACTTATCTTACAGCCTCAGCTTAGTGTTATCTTATGCAGAAGTATGCCACCATGCTCATCTGTCATCCTCAGCTTAGTACATATACGCACGTAAGCAGAAACTCGTTTTGTTTGATGCACATACCATTCCCTGTCAATAAATTGGCCATCCCAATTTGTAATCTGGAGATTTGGTGTTAGTAGCGGAAAACACGGCTTCACCTCAACGGGATCTAAGACGTCATCTACGACCCCTTGACCCCTTACAGAAGCAATGACAACCGCAACAACGAAGACTAGCAACATCTGTAAACGGGTATTTGTTTATCGTTTGTATGCATTTATTATTTTATCAGTCAACTGTGTACACATTTTACAATGTTTACATTTGTATAATGTATTTTTTTGTAATAACAATCGTATGGCATAAACCAATACTTTCGAGAATTGGAGGCAAAGTGTTCGTAACTACAAGGTATAATTATGAAGCACAATGAAATCGCGTGTTAAATATGATAATTTTAAATGTAAAAAAACTTGGTTGCATTTTATGAGGCGTTCAATTCTAAATAATGTTGCCATTATTGTCTTACATGAATTAAATGGAATATAACGTGGGCTTTCGATTCTATATAGAGAAAAAACTTCATATTACTTCCAGGTCATTTGTATATACGGCGTTTATGTGACCTTTTAAGTTCCACGTTTTTTTTTGTAATTTATATTGATATTGATTCTTTTTAAGTGTTATTTAACATCTATGTTTCTTTGATTATAAAATCATTTGTAGCTAACATGTTGATTTTTGCGTTTAGAAAGCAGCGACCTGAGCATATGCAATTTAAATCACCTACTGTTAGTCAGTATGAAATCAATATACTGGCATGATATATACTGACGACATTTTTATATGCCCCAAACCAAAGAAGTAATGAATATTGTAAATAAAGACAAACCCAAAACGCAGATTAACTTTAGAAATCTTAACTTTAAGTCATTGGTTGTCTGTGTATGACAATTGCTTCTATTTTTTTTTTAATTATTGTGTTTGAATAATAATAAATGTAAAATTATAATGAAATCACCTTAAAAATTAATTACGAATAACGCATTGATAGTAAAACAAAAACCATCCGCGTTAATACTACATTTATAATTGAATTTGTTGTTAGTCAGAGCATGGGTTCTTGCAGCGTCTTACTTGACAGTTGAATGTACTCCTAATTTAAACAATATCTATTGTTATTTATCAGTTATTTGGCTTATAAACAAATTAAAGAAAACAAAGCAAAAAAAGCACGACAACAACAGCAACAACTAACCCAAACACCCAGCTACTGACCTTCTGGGTGCTCTTTGTTCGCAAGGCATCACGGTTTTTATTGAGACCGATATGCAACAGCTGTGAGGTTCCATTATCGACCATTAACTTTCTAATCTGTTGGACAAGACAAATCGCCTTATCTGGACTAGTTTAACTTATTAATCGTGAATTTATATAGGAAATAATTATCCCGTTGCACACATTGTGACATGCTTAAATATTGAGACCATGTCCTTGAAATAATTGGTCGAATGTATATGCACATTAGCACAGGCTAATCTAGGTCGGCACTTTCCGCCTACAGTGGATATATGTTTAGAAGAGACTTCCTTGAAACAGAAAATACCATCAAAGCGGGTAGTGCCGTCCCGGATTAGCCTGTGCGGACTGCACAGGCTAATCCGGGACGACACTTTACGCACATGCATTAAGTCCGGTTTTCCCACGACATCCCTCATATGTATTATGAAGTTGACGTCCGGAAGATTGAAAACTGATTACGATGGCATTTCTTTTCAAAACGTCAGCATGTGAATGATGTCAGCATCTGAAAGACGTCAGCACGTGAAAGACGTCAGCATGTGAAATTAGACGTCAGCATGTGAAAGTCCGCATAACAGCAAACACCATCTAAATAAAACGATTCTTATTGTTTGCGCCAGTTTAAACTCGATACAACAACAATTTATTCAACATGATTTTTATCATAAGCACCTCTATGTTTATGCTATCGTATGAAATCATGTATCTTTAAATGGCAAACCAATAAAAGCGTTTCCTGTAGTTTAACTGCCCAGATTACATGGATTTAATTTAGAAACAATGTCAGAAATGATATTGAAAAGATTGTCTGACGAACGTTACTAACCCGGCTTATACTTTTTGTTTAATTTTTACGGTAAGTGTATATAGTTCACGTACTAACCAAACATCATTTCGGATAATGTAAGTGTTTTTGGTAGATGTTATATATAGTAATGAAAATCACCAACAGGAGAGTAGTGTTGGTCCATGTATGAGCAATTATTGTTTATAAGTCGTAGTGTGTCGCGATGTAATATTATTTAAAGTACCACTTTGCAAATCATAGTTATATGTATTTAAATGTATTATATTAAAATAATATAATGCCGTTTCACATCACTATTATGTAATAGAACTATGTGTGAAATGTATGATCGTTTCTCCTAAGTCAATGACAGTATTGAACTTGAAACAAACAGCTCCAATCTCGAATGCGAATAATGTTCATTTCAAAGGTTTATTAAGTTGTTTTTTATCACAATGAATATCAGCACTGTGTTTTGCAACATGTATAAAACCATATGGTTTTACTACCTTTTTTCCTGTCAAATCCAGAACACCTTTGCGTACTAATATTGTCTGGTGTTTAACTGCTTCAGATGATTTTTATTACTTTTTTTCCCTCGGAATTGTTAGATTGAGACCGACTGTTTATCTATTGCAATACACATATGCTGAGTGAGCCAGATTGCAGCTAGTATTGTTCACAACACTTGTGTATTTACATTACGGGGCTCTACAAGTAAGTAGCCATACATATGTTACAAACGTTTATATGTCGTTGGACTTCATTCACCATGAGCCAATGGTTTACGATAAAGAGATAACAATGCGTAATAAAAGCTTTAAACACTGCGGTGTGTGAAAAGTAAATGGTCCCTTATTTACATCTCAACGTTAATTGACGTTAATTGGCATTTGTGACAAATCTACATATAATTTAATTGTAAGTACCAAAAATATTTCTCAAAAATATATAATACAACTGGATATATTTTGAAAATTGGGAACATTTTGATGCTGAATAGACATACAATTTTGTCGGGACCTGAATTCGTCGTTAGGACTACCCACGAAATCCACGAAAATTCGTACCCCACGAATATACAGTATATTTGAACGGTAACTGACACATATTTTATCATCAATAAATCCATTATAAAGTATCATAGTATATGCCAAATATGATGATTAAACATGTTGCAGAATAAACGCGCTTCATTCATTAAACTGTTCTAATAGTTGTGGTATTATATTAGAATATACCTGCTTTGTATAAGGCAATGGTACCATATATAGTTGAAGAATCACAAAATCACAAATATGGATTACTAACACATCGACAAAGAGTTCACGATATTGCAAATACTTTATTTTATTTTATTTTTTTTCAACTACTAGTATTGTAGAAGACCAAAGAAAAAAACATAAAATTAATCAAATGCAACATTGAATGCACTAAGCAATACAACATTGTTCGGTCCGGTAACCCACAGGTTCCAGCATGACCAGCACTGCGGCAATTGGACGGTGATCGGTACACGAGAACAAAAGTTAGAACGCCAGGCCCCGATTTCTAAAAACAATATTAAGTATGTAAGAACAGGATTCGCTAAAGCTTACTGTTTTCATATTGCAATAAAGTGTGCATAAATAATATTCTTAAGTCATATTGCATTTTGAATGAAAACAGTATGAGAGCTATTAACAATAAAATAGATGTTGTGTTGTAGCATCAATTTTAAATAATAACTTGGAATGGCCAAATAAGAGAATTATACCTGTTATGTTTATTCGAGAAATTTGCTTCCGTTTACATGACGTAATTACATAGTAATCTCGATATTGATTAGTATTGCATATCTGTTTGAGTTTTGTACAAAATATATTATTTAAAAATATTTTTTTTTAAATTGATTCTTTTCAATGCATAAAAAATTTCATGTATATACTATGTTTATTGTATAATATTAGAAAGAAAGAAACATAAGCATACATTTCTATAAACTTATATATTTCAATTGATTTTCGTTATCAGACACGTTCTATTAAGGAGGCAGTAACTTGGAATGCATATTGCAACCCACACACAGAGATAAGACTGGTTCCAAGTATGTTGCATATCAAATCCCTGCCGGCCCTATAACTTTCACGTGATCATAGTCATATCACATGGTGAACATAAAAACGGTGGACGCGCAGAAGAAAACAACGTGGGCACTGTAAAAATCCTTGTTATGTTTATATTTTTGTTACCTCATTTTTTTAAAATTGCATCTCTTAGTATAAATGTCGTGACCAATAAAGAATTATTTTTGAGGAACTTGATTGTAAAAAAAACACACCAAGAAACGTGGAAATTTTTTTTTCAATGGAAATGCATTAAAGTCAGCATTTAAATAATATTGTTTAGTAATGCTTACATTGACCTTGACCCCACAAACCCCATACGCGATCCAAGGTCTAGTTATAAGGTCTCAATGTCTTCTCAAGCAATTGAGCGGACACTGTTTGTTTAATTTTAGTTACGGTGATCTCGACTTTGATCCCACCCACCCTATATGCAATCCCAAGCGAGGACTCGATATAAGGTATCTACGTATGAAGTTTCATTAAAATATATCAATGTGTTAGCAAGTTACTGAGCCGAAACCGTTTCTCTATATTTAGTTACGGTGACCTTGACAATGATCCCACCCACCGCATACGCAATCGCAAGACAGATCTCGATATAAGGTTACTATGTACGAAGTTTCATTGAAAAATCTCAATTCGTTCTCAAGTTATCGAGGGCAAACCGTTTTTCTATTTTAGTAACAGTGACCTTGACCCGACCCACCTCATACGCAAACCCAAGCGAGGTCTCAATATAAGGTATCTATGTAATAAGTTTAATTAAAATATCTCAATGCGTTCTCAAGTTATTGAGCGGAAATCGTTCTTTTATTTTTAGCAACAGCGACATTGACCTGTACCCCGCCAACCCCATATGCAATCCCAAGCGAGGTCTTGATATAAAGTATTTATGTATTATGTTTCATTAAAATATTTTAATGCGTTCTCCAGTTATTGAGCGGAAAGGTTTTTATATTTATAGTAACAATGAATTTGACCTTGACCCCACCCACCAAATATGCAATCTCAAGCGAGGTCTCGATATAAGCTATCTATGTATTAAGTTGCATTAAAATATCTCGATGCGTTCTCAAGTTATTGAGTGGAAACCGCTTTTTCTATTTTTAGTAACACCGACATTGACCTTGATCCCACCTACCCCATATGCAATCCCAGGCGAGGTCTCGATATAAGGTATCTATGAATTAAGTTAATAAAAATATCTCAATGCGTTTTGATTTATTGAGTGGCTACCGTTTTTCTATTTTTACTAACAGCGACCTTGACCTGGACCCCACCCACCCCATATGCCATTCCAAGCGAGGTCTCGCTGAAAGATATCTATGCATGAAGTTTAATTACAATAGCTCAATACTTTCTCGAGTTAGAGAGCGAACACGAAAAGTGCTACGCCCTGTCGCCCTCCCAACGACATACGCCAATCTAATAACCGATTTTTTTCTTCAAAAATTTTTGTTAAAATTCCAGATCTGGACGGATGGTCTATATGGTGGCAGTTGTTTATTCACTAAAAAGGGGAAGTGACCTCTTCCCGGCGTAAGTGCGTTGTGTACACACCGCTAAAGAAATGATATGTGCATTTTCGCGGAAGGTATTCTCAGGAATATTGCGTTAGCATACTTTTTTCGTTCAGACTGTTCTTTGCGGAATGCACGATTGACAAGAGAACGGAACCCGTTGATAATTATATAGTGTTAATTCTGCAGATGCACATCTTTGCAAATCTTATCTGCATGTCGCATTAGTCGGTTGGCAGGGATTGGAGATAAAAGTATGAAAATTTTGTTGTATATTAATGACAGACAGAGAAATCAATATACAAAGACGGCATTAGAGCAATAAAGCCGGTGTTATCGCATTAAAAGGCTCACAAAAAACGAAATCCTTTCGAGAAATATAATTCTGGAACTGGCCAGTTTTTATGCACATTCGTGTTGTTTCCAATGTATTTTCGTACCTCAAAACGTAATACAGCAATTTGGGAAATTTGGGAAATCCAAATACGAACTACATGTAGAAAGCATTCGGACAGCGCGACCCTAGCTGTGGCTTTTTCCACATATGGAAGGACCAGTCGAGCCATTGAATAAGTAACAGTAACCCAGATGGCAGATTCAGCCTCTTTTGGATTATTATATTGGTAGTTCACTAATGCTTAAAGCCGCAGTCCATAGAATACAATGCAATAAATCTTCAATTGGCATTAGTACTAATGAACGTTACTGACGTTTATTCGTCTGAAAACTGTTTCTAATGTACGAATGGTATTTTATAATGTATATGTTCGAAACCGCTTGGTACGAACGGAATATACAATGATGTACATGCTGATTTACTCCAGAGGCATCACGAGCTATCGCATTTAAATAACTTTACGATAAAAAGTAAATAAAGTTATTATTTTACCGATTTCAATGCGTTGTTTTTGTATTTTGATACGAAAGATGTCCATTAGAAACGATTTCTGCAAAGTTTTATTTTTATTAACGTATTTCTGGACTGCTAATTTAAATTTTGACAGTGTGTATCGTCCTTACGACGTGTCAAAAGAAGGTTCTCGTATGTTCGCCACAAACCTATTGCAGCTGTTGCACACAAGGAATGCTAGAGATATGTCTGATGAAGAATGTCAATTGTAACTGATTAAAGATGCAACTTTAGATGACGTCATATTGCAAAACCCTGTCACTGAATTTTATGTTCACATTTTAAGTGGTGATCTTGTTTTTTTGTGTATGCTGGTCAGCATATATTCGGATTATATGAATTGAAACATAATATAAATTTAAAACCAAAATCAAAATGTTACCAAATATTTATAACAGTTGAATAAGTTTAAAAACAAAACATAAAAACATAATAAATGCAGTTCACTAAAATACAGTGTTATTTATTATTTAAACTTAAAATTTAAGCAAGTATTTGAACTTCGGAGTCGGGATATACTTCGGGTCAAATTAAAGATGAATTCGGAGGCGTGACGTCGCGTCTTTAGAACAAATGACGTCATAATTTGTAACTCGAATCTAGCGGGACACTAACTTACGGATTAGACGCTACATTATATCTCTTCAGACCGTTAGCATGTTTGAAAACTATATGCGAAGGTATGAAGTATTACACAATTTAATAATAATGGAATACATTTTAAGATATGCTGTATTCTGTATACTAATTCTCATCCGTTTTAGATAATGGTTTGCAGGCATTTTTAGAATGTCCGTTGCTTTGCTTGATACCCGGCGTGAGGCATTGTACATGTCAAGGTAGTGCCAAGCTCATGACATTCTAGAAATCAACGTGCAATCAATCATCTGTAGAAAAAAATAATGCAACAGTTAACGTTTATATTAGAAAATAAAAGTGCATTGTATTTGGCCAAGTTTTATTACCCGTTATGTACCATTTTTCACATTTATTCTACTATCCGTAATAATCCATATACATTTGCAGAGTATTATTTATAATGTTACCATAATGAGAAGTACGATTTTATTATGCACACATTGCTGATACACACACACACTTATTAAACCAGTACAAATATGCACCAATGACTCGACAGTGCTATTCTCTAACAGTCGTGCATGATCTTATTGTAAGCTATCTGGCGGCATTTCCGCGATGAGCAGTGGGGAACATTTCCCGTACGGGTAAACTGGTGATTCCCTTGACCTGCTTGTTTTGTTACTAATTTTAGCAAATTGTTTCCCAACTGGGACATAACATTGTATTTTTCAAGGGGCTCAGCAAAATTGGTCGCTGCACAGTGTTTATTAAGTGACCTAGATGTTTACGGTCTCAAAATGCTCAGGACATACTAAATTTCTACCGTTCAAAATTGTTTTTAATTGTGCCATTTTCAAGTAAACTGTTACTAAAGTTTTTGGTTTTTACACAAAAAAGTCAAATTTAATAGTTTCCCGAATTGGACATTCACGTACCCATTCGGGAAATATAGCAGACATTTCTTATTTCAAGTTCTCCAGAGTTTCTAGCAAAATATAGCAAAAATACATCGTTAAACATACAAAGTGCATTGTATGTTATGCATTCGGTTATATAACAGGAAGAATATGAGAATAATACAGTTTAAAGATACATTTTTCTCTATTTACTAGATGTTTCATTTTGTTGACAGTTTCTATATACCTTTTTTGTATTTCTTGTAAGAAACAATATTAGATCATAAAATAAAACAGATGTTCATTCTATTATGCGGTGATTGCTTCCTCAATATTCTTACAAAATTAAATATAATTAGATTTTTAACGTATCTTATATGTGTATGAAATCGTAAAACAATGTTCATATTGAATGTGCAATATTTTACTTAGCGTTTTTGTTCTGAGTGGAATGATATGCGTGAAAATACTTTTAATCTTAAAGTACCATAATATTTCTAATACACAATGTATACAACATAAATATGAACAAAAATAATGGATACAACTGCATGCATTCTCGAAAAAAAAAGATATTTTCCATGCTAATATCTTATAGCGAGTGCACATACATGTTATTTTAAGTATATGCACTTTTTAAATAAATACTCCAATCTTAATAAGACTGTTTAATAATCTTGTATAGTCACTAATTTTGGGTCGCTTTTCAAATCTTGCGTACCATACCCGTTGCCATTCGTTTGTTTTAGCTCGACTATTCACCGAATAGTTCGAGCTATACGTCTCTGTCTCACCCGTTCGTCGGCATTGGCGTCTGAATAATGGCCTGGTTAATGAATGTGTATAACAAGTGTATATCTCTGTTACTACTACATATATTCAATTGAAACTTCACATATGTCTTTGGGTCATTATTTAAGGTCACTGACCAAGGCCCATAACTCTGACCTGCAATTAAGCAGAACTATGCCCGTTTTTGAAAATTCTGGTTAAAGTTTGTGAGCACCAACTTCATATCTCCATATCTACTGCAAATATTCTATTACAACCTCAAACATGTCTTCAGGGTCATTATATACGGTCACTGGTCAATGCCCATGTTAGCAGAATTATGCCCCTTTTGTATTAAGAAAATTCCGGTTAAAGTTTGTGTGCAATTACTACAGATATTCAGTTGAAACTTCACACATGTCTTCGGGGTCATTATGTTAGGTTTGTGACCAAGGCCCATTACTCCGACCTGCAATTGAGCAAACTTGTGCCACTTTTTGTACTCCAGGTTAAAATGTGCGTTCAAGTACATATCTCTGCTTTGTAACTGCTACAGATATTTAAACGAAACTTCACACAAGTCTTTGTGGTCATTATGCATGGTCACTGACAGAATATAATGGTGTTTTCAATAATATTTTGTGTCATTGTTTTAGGTGTTGTTTAATGACAAAATAACATAAACTTGAGTATGATCTGGGCAGGTGGTCAATACCGGGGTTAACCGGGGAATACTGTTCAAATGAATCTTGCTGACTTTAAATCGAAAATCATATATGTCAAAATTAAAGATGCGGAAATGATTATGCAATCATTACATATTATACAACTGTGTTTCTTAATTATTCTGCAATTTTATGGTTATATTATTGCAATGCATTGACAAGTATCCAATGTTTTTATTACCCATCACTATTACTTTGACAGTACTTTAGTTTTAACAGTAACACAATTCATTGAGAATGTTCAGTCAACTGTTATGTTACAACATGAAATAATTTGTTTGAAGCTTCACTGATATTTTGATCAATTATGTTACTTATTACTAGGATTAAAACGAATTCAAGGTATTGTCAGGCAAACATCAAGATGACAGTATAAAATCTTTTATAAATTGTATATGAAAATTCATTGAAAATGTTTAATCGACCACTGATGAACACATTGGGAATTGTGGAATACTGATCATTATTAACTATAACATTCAGATTAATGTCATTGCTTTCATATAGATGAATTGAAAAATAAATAATAGCCTTGCTTGCAGCCAAACATATACATTATCAAACTACTTAAACATTTTTTTTGTCAAAAAAATCACTGAACTAGTTCAATCTATCGCTATTGACAACTTTTGATATTTTTAACAGCAACCAGTTAAAACAATGAGCTAAAGCTAGGCCGGTTGATAAGTACCACCCTGCCAAAAAGGACAATCGTCCTGGAATTACTTACAACTCTCATCTTGCCTATATTTATATCCATTTTATACATTTACAATTTTACCTAACTGTATAGTATGAATCAAATATATTTGCCTGACCAATCATGCATTCAATACAACTGATATTTTGAAACAAAGAGGCAAGATGATCAACATGACCACTAACCTTTAATTACGAACTGTTGGTAATTCTCAATCTCAGCAACTGGATCCAAAAATAAATTACATATTTTTCACATGCATTAATTAGATGATCAAAATAGAACAAAACGATTTAACTGACTGATCCGTCCAAGTCCATGAGCCATTGGAGAACATAAACACTGGCTTAATTAGCAAGTTTGGTCAAGACTGGAAGGATATATTTATGTATTTATCAAATATTTCAGGACATGCATTTTGCTTTACAGGATGGGCAATAACTGTGGTATCTGATCCGATCTGATATCGAACTTTTCTGAAGTATTAAAGTAATAAACAAATTGTTTGAAAAAAAGTCTTAAACCGTGACATTGCGAATGAAAAAACCTGCTGAAGTTGTGCCTAAAACTTTGGTTATTTAAGATTTTCAAGATAGAGACCATGTAAAAAGATGCTTTTCCAAGACTTAGCACGAAGTTCAAAATGTGGTATCAACTGTCTACATGATTGTTTTTTTTCTGTGAACAATATATGAAAACTTTAAAGGTTTATATCCTTTTGTTTGTATAACTAGTAATAAAGTTTCCTGATCAGGAAAGATTGTTTCTAATTTGGGAAATCTGTAGTTTAGCTGTTTTGTTACAAAAAGTGCATACTTTGAGTCTGAATACAAAATTAATTAAACATTTTTAAACAACTCTGAACGGTGGAAATTTCGATCGATGCTTCTTGTACACGTTCTGTACTTATATTTTCTGTATCTTAAAATTCCTTCTGCAGAGGTGCATTTAATAACCCTATTGAAAATCTGTGGTTTATTTCCCGAACTGGAAGCAAAATAGTAGCAAAATGATTACAGCTAGGGGATTCCCCAAATTTTCCGAATGGGAAATTTCCCCAAACTCCGTGGAAAGCTTTACATGATACAGGCATATGCTGAACGATTTCTGCTTTGAACCGTTGCGTTTTGTACCTGATCGACCGCCGCTACCAATCCAAACAAAAAGATAAAAAGAGGTCCCATATATATATAACAAACCCACGTAAATGTTTAAACACTTATTGTATAAGAAGTTGTATATTTATTCCTTGATTTTATTGTTTATTCGTTTTTTATACATATTTTGGCTTTGTGTTGATTTATTGCATAATCGTTGACTTCACGTGCACATTAGCGACAAATGTAGCGACAGATTTTTTTACGATGCAAATGTATAGATTTTAGACTCCGGTACTACGGTGTGGATTAATTTACTTAAGAACGGAAGGTTATAGGACAGGTACGTTTTATATTATGGGTATTTTTTGGGGGGTAGGGGGGGGGGCGCCGGGAGCGCCGCGAGAGATAGCTGAGGCATTAAATTGCAACGCCACAGTGTGTACTTCGTTGGTAGAACAACACAAGAAACAAACCAATTGTTGGCACTGACTCCGAGACTAAATGTGTTTCAATTATAATGTATATTATTTTTAATGTCAACATAACTTGACCGATCAAACAAAAACATATTTCAATGCATTATTCACTTTATTTTGCAGTCCAACATTTCTTTAACGCTCGTCACGACGTTCAAGTTGTATCGTCGGCCTCCCTCCAGTCAGGCATGGTGACCCTCATGTCCCAGCATGACCAGAACTCGCAGCACTGTGGCATACGGACGGTGATCTGAACAAGAAGAGAATTAGGACTAAAACACCAGAAATTGATACGCCCGAACTAATCAATAATCTAGCTTACAATGAATATGACCTGCAGCCCTGAAGCATACGAATGGTGATCCGCACAAACAGAGAACACATATTAAACACCATAATGACATACACCGGAACCAATCAATAATCTCCCTTCAGTGTCTATGACCTGCAGCACTGAGGCATACGAATGGTGATCTGCACAACAACAGAGCACATATTAACACACCATAATTTCATACACCGGAACCAATCAATAATCTCGCGTACAATGTCTATGATATGCATATGACGGGTGATTTGTACAACAAGAGAACAACGTTTTAGACACCAGGTTAGCCATGTCCATACCGGAATCAATCAGTAGGTCAGATAATATTGGATTTGTAGGAGATGCAATTGGTTGTTCTCTATAACTGACTGTTCCATTCAACAATGTACAATCTTCCTTAAGCGAAGCTTTATTTAGTTTTTGAAATAAATCAGTCCGTATTCAGATGTATTAAAGATATTTATTTTAAAACAATGTTACGACAACCATATTATAATAACCATAAGCAATGCTGCAATGCTAGTCCACGTATTTGGTATAACGACATTAAAAAAATTATAATTAACATTAATGCACAAGGATAATTAACCACAGCGAAAAAGCAAATATATAATAATAGAGAAAACATAATTTAAACCTACAAATGCAATTTATGGGTACATAGTAATAATATTTGCTTTTTGCTGTAGATTATCTTTTAAATAATGTATTCTGTTATGAACAATCTATAGCAATTAATCGCAAGTGTCGTTCAAATATAAAATGAGGTTGTAAAATCTTACTTTCTTGATGCAATTCCAAGGAGAGAATTTACAACTCTTGTTTAGGAAGGGACAGAAAGCCAAGACCGTGTATGACTGGTAGTTGTTTTCCAGGCAGACAGAGTTCCTCACGTTAGGATGAGTTACTCGACATCGGTAGGAGCAATATTCGCAGGGAAAAACAACCTCTATTTAATTACAACTAAAAACACCCTTGAATCTATGAACAATAAATGTTTTTTAACAATGTATATAATGTTGTTCTTGTAGATCAGGTATTTGATGCGTCATCTGTTAAGTCACACGAAAAACAACAACAACTGAAATACAATAAAATATTCACATATACAACGACAGTTAAATAGTGTTTTACTAAAGATACGATGTGTATATAGAAAATACTAGGTTAGTGTTGAATAAAGATAAGTTTATTTCGCGAGGCTTAGAAAACCTGAACCACGAGCCTTGGCGACAAACACAATTTAAGACATTAGCAGTTTTTTCCTTTTTCTTTTTCTAAACATACCCTAACTTTAGATTAAGCTAGTCACACAAAAAGCAGACAATATAAATGAAAACACTAAAAAGAACAAACAAAACTAAACGTAATCCACTACACACGGTTTCTTCAATCGGAGCCAACAGAACTGAAGCACAGTGGGTCAAGGCATAAATATGTCTAATACTTAAACAGTATAGCATATAAAAGTGTAAAGGAGTTTTGTGTTTAAAAGAAAATCAGAAAAAAAAGAAGAAAAACAAAACAACAAAAGAAAAACGAAAACAATCCGCTACACATAGTTGCATCCATCGAAAGCGACAAGAAGCACAGTATATTAGGGCATAAATAATTTAAACATTTTTAAAAATTAATTGATGTGTTATGAAGTTTTGTGTTTGTAAATAAATATAACAAATAAAGGGAAGAGCGAACAAACTTATTTGTACTCAACATTTACCTAGTATTCTATTTATCCCATCATGGTTCATCTTTATTTTGAAAATAAACGAAAACGCACTAAATAATACGGAAAACATATAATTAATCAAAATCAACAAGATGACGTCATTATACTGCGCGTGACGGCTTTATCACCACATAGTGTTGAATAATGCAAAGTTTATTCCATGGGGTGTTATTTCGTCAATGCACGCCTGGTGATGGGATAAAATGGTAAATTGATTTGTACTCGTATACGCATTTTGATCTTTATTAGTTAAAAGTATCAATTCAAACTATATCATGCAATCATAGAATGACATACAATGCACATGACATCCCATTTTGACAATTTAATAATATCATCTTGAATAGGTGAAAAACAATGTATACACTGATTAATTGGTTGGTTGGTTATATTATCTATTCAGGTAGATGTAAGCATGGTAATAATAATAATTAGTGCTAATTGCGATGATGCTTATCAGCAACGTCCGTCATGCATTTAACCGCCCGAATCTTCTGCGAACATGAACCCAGCATTTTCCGAAATTTGGATGGTTGAACCATCCGAGCAAATGGACAGTATATGGACAGGAAATCTCCCAGTAATATCGCCTCCTGTCTCTTAAATAATAGACAAACAACTTGTGTTAGCTTTACCTAAAAATCTCACAGACGCACTATTTTGTATTTGATTGCTCTGTTGTTCATAAACAATTGTGAACTGCGATATGAAGCAATGCTCAACATTGTTTATGATACTAATGAATAAGATTACAATTAACCAGCCAAATAAGAAACTTGAAAATAGTTTAGGAGAACCATTAGTTTAGTTTTGAATGAAGCATTTATTTCGTATATTGCTCATTAAATATGACTAGTACGGTGCCCACTTCCAGTTACGTACGGTATGATGCTCTCTGGTGCAGTACATATTTGTTGGCTCTTGCTCATTATGTCAGCCTTCAAGGCGGAAGGGGCATTTCTAGTCCTTTCCATACCCTTTCTAAGAAATTCCAACCTATGAACAATAGGTTTAGATCTACTTAAGATTTATGTCAATTTGTAAACATGACTAAAGCGCATATATTTTTAATTAAGGATACTCTGCAAAAAGTATTACACGAATAACAATGATTAATTCATTTATTTATTTTTATATCAAAATTTAAAAATCAATGCAGATACACAAATATGATGTACCATTCTGCATCGATCATTTCTCGACCCCAGTCGGTTATTTCTGCTTCGGAGTAGGCTGTGGATTGCAAGGACCGATTTCACTGGGATCAACGAGTATTGAGGAGATATTCGCAGGCGCTGCGGTGGGGCCCTCATCTCCGCCCAGTATGGGCGCCACAAGAGCAGCTAGGAAGACTATCCGCAACTGTAGTGTCAGTATTGCCTTGTCATTCTACACATAACATACAAGATTTTCGTACATTTAGCAGCATTTGTATTAAACTAGCCGTATACCATTGAAGTCGATTTCATAGCGTTCATTATCAGTGTACTTACTTACAATACTTACAATAGTTTAAGTTTTCGCAAATAGTGTTTGAAAATATCTGTTCAGTATATAGAACACTATGAAATAAAAAGGTAACATGTGAGCTTATTATATTTATAAACAATTACCTGTATGCATTCTAATTCCAACTAAAATAAGTATGTGATATTGAATATCTGCTCACCGTATCGATGTAGAAAATCTGGGAAAAGAAATAACAACTTAATAGAAATAGCTACGATTGATCAAATAGAAAGCAACGTTAGGCCACACCAAATTGAATACTTGCTCATCGGAGTTTGTTCGAAAAAAAAATGTCGAGCGAGCGAGCGCAAAGAAAAACAGAAAAATAGCATTTTTCAACTTTGGTTATTTTGGTGCGGGCGCATAATTTTCGTGAATTTATAGATATAAAAATAAGTATGCTTGATCTGAACATGATACTTTTAAGTAATACATATATATAATAATGAACCATGAGATAAACAACCCTAACATTAGATATCTCTTAATACTGAAACTGTTTAAAGTTTCACAAATATCAATGAACAGTTCATTTAAGTATTCATTTATGAACTTGTTAAAGAACTTATATTGTGTTCAATTCTCATGTTTTGATTAAATGAAATGAAACCATTTTGACATTTAAAATATATTCAAGATAAAAATAAAATAGCGATTGTTTTACCCTTAAGATATAATAATCGTGAAAATGTTGCCGAAGGTTTTGATTTATATTCCTAAAATTTGATTTTTTTTAATTTTAAATGCAGATCGTATATTCTCCATTATATCGATCAATTTGCAAAGTCCACATTTACTGACACAGAAATAACATCATATACAAGGCATGTTTAATTTAATATACATCATTTATTACAGAATCTTTTGGTGATTTGTATTCAAAAACAAATAAACATTAATCACACATTTACACATTGAATTATCAGTGTTCAACATATTCAAAAGTATAAAGCGCATCCCTTTCAATTCGACTAAGTCATTTATACATATATTATTATATAGCATTAATAACATTCAAAACATTAAGATGATAAAATCGATGTCGTATGTTCATATACATTAACGTCAACACGTTTATTAAATGTTGCTAAGATTTTTTATTCTTAGTACAATTGTACGCAGAGGCTGGAGGATGCCACTTTTGATGTGCGTATGTTAAATGTACTCATCTAAGTCAACAATTAAATAAATACATATACATCAAAAAATAAACTCAAATTTGTGGACTGTTATTCCGTTGTTAAAATGACTCCTCCACAAAAGTATTTTACTAATTATTTTATGGAGCGAGCGCAGAGCAATTTGCAAAACATAATTTTTTTTTGCAAATAATCGGTGCGGTTATCCAGATGACCAAGACTTTAATTTGGTGTGGCTCTGCCATCTTTTCGTAGTCATAAGAAAATAAGTTGGATAATGTTCATGCATGTTTTGTTAACCAGTTAACAATCACAGCGCGATCATTACGTCTGTAGGTTCATTGTACTGTTAAATTAAACAAAATGCAGGACATGCAGGACATGTAGAAGTCAAATTATTATCAAACACGACGACTGATTCACGACACAACTAGTTAGAATATATGAAATGCGTTAGGAAATATTTAGAAATCTAAATTCAATTATAGTTTGTTCTCTATGGTCTCTTGTACTTCGATGACGAATACTAGGCAGCAATTTTCAGAGGAGTATAAAATGAATCAGTCAACAACGGCACATCAATTGGGCAATACCATGGTGTTAGAACTGCCATTCGATAACTACTTAGCGTTCGCGAACAAATCCGTGTTACCGCTTATTTATTATGATATCTATCTGGGAATTAAGATAAAATTTGCGACTATTTTTCTGAAAGTTTTTTATTTTTAAACTAAATTTCCTAAAAGTGGCCAGAACTGACATTAGATACATTTTTGCGGGGTTGCTAAAGTTCTTGGCACTTTTAGGCATGTTTTTCGCCAAGCAGATATATATCTTATGTAGAAAAATTCGCAAACTCTATTAAGATACTTAGCACGAAACTTAAGTGGTAACACTAATGTGTTCGCGAACATTCAGTGGTTATCGTATGGCAGTTCTATGCCACCTTAAAATACTAATAAAAGTAACTGGAAAGCAAATAGTATCATGTTAAGATTTTTTGTTGCGAATTATTGCAGTGATTATCCAGTACAACGTTTTAATGAAAGAGAATATTATTGTAATTAATCATATATTTTCAAGCACTAGAATACCGTTACATCAAACTGATGTGTATTTATCATTTTATTACACACGTTACAATAAAAAACAAACAAATTTTGGTTGATTTTTAACGGATACGATTTTCATAGTGCCATACATACACATGTGGCGTGCCAAATACGGGTTTTTCTACTTCCTGTGTGCCGAAATACGGGTATTTTGGCATAAGATGAGCGATAAATTTATACCCATGAGTCTTTTTATTCCATGAAAAATGCAAATACCAAACATAAAAAAACTAAATCGGAAGTTAATCGGATAAACAAACTGGTTTCAAAGTAAGAGTGCAGAGAGGGAACTGTTTGAAATTGCGACAGAGGTGCTGAACGTGCTTTAACGTATTTGTTGTAATAAGATCAGTAATTATTTTCATATTTCGTAAACAATGCTGCACAACTATCAGTTAAATGCTTTACATACCTTTCCTAGTGTAGACCTTGCCGTGTTGAACGCACGATTGGCAAAGGAAACAAAAGCGTTTATATAGTCTGTAGATTATAAAAAATCTCATGTAGTAGTCTAGTCGTTTGACCTAGCTTTGAAGTAAGCACATGACTATTTTGTTAGATGTCTACAACAAATCTCAAATCCTATATAAAACGCGGAATTATCCCATAAAACATGCTGATAAGGCTGACAAATCCTTATGCTGTGACATAAACAGAAGATTTCCGGAACTGGCTAGTCTCGTAATATTGTTTGGTGTCTGGTGCAATTATATATGTACCTCATACTGTAAATAGGGAGGCCACATATTTTGTACCGATTTTATTAAAAAGTGGAACACGTAATTGCATTTTCATATAAATCGCTGACATTAATTGTAAGGTGAAGTCTGTTCTAACTGTTTCACTGTTGTGGTTGTTTTATTTTATTTGTTTCTATCATTTTTCTAGATTATTGTTTCTGTCTTGAACAATTACTAGTGTATCACAATAATCATACAATAAAGTTTGTATTTGCTTATAATTAAATATATATTTTTGTTATATTTATGTTTGTTTGTTTGTTTGTTTGTTTGTTTATTTGTTTGTTATCATGCCCTTCACCATTTGAAGAAGCGGGTATATTGCTGAGCAAATGTCGGTCCGTGTGCCCGTCTTTCTGGGCAATAACTACAGAACCCTTTGGTACAGATTCTTCAAATTTAGTAAGAAGATGGTTTATAGCTAGTACAGGATCCCTTTGGCCTTGATAAGTTAAACCTAATAGACCGATTGGTCATTACTAGAAGAGGATCCCAATCGACTCTTGTGTCACGAGGCAAAATTTGACGATACTATTTAAAAATCTAAGATTATATGTAAAAACTTGTCCATGCAATAACTAGGAAACCCTTATGCTTAAGTTTTACAAACTTGGTAAGTCGGTCGTCATGAATGGTACAGGATACCTACCGATTATTGTTTCCTTGGGTCAAATGTCATGGTCAAACTGACCAATAGTTGTAAAACTGTTGAATCCGTATGCCTAATTTGAACATTTTTACTACTTCGGATGAAAAATATACTGAAACGAAGAAAATAAAATATGTTTTAACTAATAAGGCATCTTCATAGTTGACTCGGTGACCATGTATTTCCGTTAGTCGCCCAAACGGGCTATTATCCTATGAAAACTGTGTGTTCAGTGTGAAACCTATTTTGTTTATTTGTTTAGTATATTAAATTGACCTACACACGCACCAGAAAGGCCCTGTTGTTTTGAACGAGTCCTGGAGAGATATAACTCGCCGTAAAGTGGACGAATTGGTCGCGGAATTGTTTCAAGTCGACATTTGTTCGAATTATCTTCAACCTTGACACGACATTGACATGACACAAGTACGACAAGAGATGTTTGTAAAACATATATGCCTCCGACCTGCAGCCAAGTCGTCAATATGTGCAAGTGTTAAGAGATATTTTTAATATTGTATGTGCACATTAACACATGGGGAGGAAATTAAAGTTCATGCTTTAGAAAGTAAATATAAAGCTGAAAGAAAGATAGAGTATAATTATGGATTTATTGTTACACTCTATTATATAAGGGTACCTGTGTTCTGTTTGATTTAAACATCAAATAGGCCAAAACATCTCTAGATATCCTGCGAAAACAAAATGGTCTACGGACAAAAACAGTTTTCATGTTGCAAGCCCCTTTGACCTTGACCTTTGACCTGTTGACCTCAAAATTGATGGGTGTCTTCCTTTCCTCCCGAGTAACCAGCATACCAACTTGGATGATCGTAGGTCAAAGCGTATTTTACATATCGTGCGGAAACGAAATGGTCTATAGAGGTAACAGTTTTCACGTTAAAGCCTCTGTCACCTTTTTTTTCGTGTTTCCATGTTTATTTGTCCACATGTCAGTTAATTTTACACACATACATCATAAATAGAGATTAATATAAGAAAAGAAAATGACAAAAACACATTGAAGACAGAAGATCAAGCGGAGATGTAAAAAAAAAAATGCACATGCATATGCAGCACATGATTTCTATATTAAAAATTGGTTCCAAATAATTCTCAACGAGTCTAGTTTATCTTTACTGAAAGCAATTATTTCTTCGATTCTAATTCTATTATGAAGATATGCAATAACATGTTGAATTGTTGGTACCTGATTCTGATTCTGGCTTTTAAAAATGTAAACTTTTGCAAATAATGTAAGGAAATTTACCACCTGTGACTTTTTTGAATACTCAACTAAAACGTTACAAAAACTAATATGTTCATAATCAAAATTCGTAATATTAGGTAAATTTAGTGTTCGTTCAATGTAGAATTTTACATCATTGCACAGTTGTTGGCTTACAAAGCATTCCCAAAATGGATATTTGAATCTATTGACATAAAACAAAAATCACACAGATTTGACTGTTTCAACCGACAATGTAGTACGAAACTGTTATTTGGAATTATATGCATTTTATATTATTATTATTATATGCATTTAAACCACAATGTAGTAAGAAACTGTTATTTGGAATTATATGTATTATATATGTATACTAGAACGCTCTCAGCTTGGTATCATTTGTTAATTTTAACGGTTGAATTAACACTTTATTGATGTTGAGTTCTTTATTTAAGTTGGTTTCCCATTTTTTAAATGCTTTAATTGTATGTATTGTAAATGTTTGTTTCATTAGAATAAGTTTTGTGTATATTAATTTGCAGATTTGAGTTGATTCGGTTACTGATGAAAGTCAATAATTGGGCCGTTAATAGCTAATATTTTCAGTTTCCAGTTTTTCTTTCCTGTCTGGTGGAAAACTTTTGACGAGAGTATAGTATTTCAGGAAATCGCCGTCATTTAACTCATACATTTGTTTCAATGGATAAAAACTATAAAATTGTTCAATTCTGTAGTCGTAAATTTGTTCTACCCGATAGATGCCTTTATCATGCCAATGCTTGTAGAAGAATAAACCATGCTCGTTTTCAGTGAGTGAGTTATTCCAAAATATTTATTTTCCTATATTTGTAATATTTGTTATGGAGTTAACTTTAGCCCAAACCTTTAAAATGTCTTTAAAAAACACTGATCTAGTACTGAGTGAGTCCATATCGTCTTGTTTGATACACTTTTTTAAAAATTAAAAAATTCCCATGGTTTTCATGGAAATTATGGTATAATTCAACTATTTTTGATTCGGCTTGATGTATGAATCGTTTGATCCAGCTTGATTTAAGGTCATCAATAAAGCATTCTATATCAATCATTTTTAAACCACCATGTTTGTAATCTTGTACAATTTGTTCACGTTTGATTTTATCAGGTTTATCATTCCATAAAAAATTTGAACATAGTTGTTTTTAAATCTTTTATTTTGTTTTCATTTGGCCTTTCTAAAACTGTTAAAGGGTAAACTAATTTTGGTATTGCAAATGTTTTAATGACCGTTATATTTCCTATTAACGAAAGATTCCATTGTTTCCATATATTTAAGCAGTGTTCGAATTCTTGAATAAGTTTAGATATATTAAATTCAACTGTTTTATTTGTTTTATTGTGTATCGTAATTCCTAGTGCAGTTGCGCTTTTACTGTCCCAGTCAACTTTTTTGTCTGGGCAATATTTGACATGTTTATTTTTTAAAGCACCTAATTTCATTTCAGAACACTTGTCATTATTTCTTTTTAAACCTGATATTATGGACAATTTGTCAAGGGTACTGATTAGATTTTCAAATGACTTTTGACTACCGTCAAGAAGAAAACATGCATCGTCTGCAAATACTGATTGTTTTAATTCAATGTTACTTATATGTATTCCCTTTATATTTGTATTATGTCTTATATTATTAGATAGTAATTCAATACATATAATAAAAAGGTAAGAGGAAAGTGGACAACCTTGTCTTACTCCTGTCTTGATGTCAAAGAATTCAGAAAAATAACCATTGTTAGTTATGCAAGATTTTGCATTACTATAGAAAAGTTTCACCCACCGTATTAACGATTGGCTGAACCCCATACTGTCTAAACACATGTGCATAAAGTTATGGTTAATGCTGTCAAATCTTTTTGGAATTCAGAAAAAAAAAGCCTGTCTCTTTACTTTGCCTATAAACCTCGTTTAAAATTCTTATGTTTTCCCCATGGTTTTATTCTGTTAGCAATGGTTTTTGTAGCAATTTTATAATCTACATTTAACAACGAGACTTGTCGCCAATTGGTAATACACGGAATGTCTTGTCTTTCTTTGGCAAAAGTGAAATAAGACCTTGGGTTTGAAGTTCAGTTAAATTTCCAATTTCAAAATGATAATTTAATGAGTTGATTAAATACTGTTTAATGTCAGTCCAAAACATTTTATAAAATTCTATAGTTAACCCATCTGATCCCGGACTTTTGTTATTTGTTATGTATTTTAAAGCTTGGATACATTCATATTCTGTTAGCATTTTAGGGTACTTTTTAATCTTCGTTTGTCAACTTAATCAGATTTTTAAAAAACGTATTGCTGTTTTCCTGGTTTAAAAATAAATCTGCAGTATGAAGTGAGGAATAGTATTGTTGTATATATGCTAAAAACATTTTGTGATGATCTTCTATTTTGTTATTAATATTCAGCTGTTTTAGTATGTTTTGTTCTGATAGTTTTGATACTAAATTAGCGAAATATTTGGTATTTTGTTCGAATTCCTTTTATTTTTCCCTCATTTATAGCATTAAAGTGATCTTTTTCGTCCTTTTAAGCAATGTTTCATCATTAGGTTTGTATTTCAATTGTTCTTCTATATTATGTAAATTAGCTTCTGTTTCTGTTTCAGTTTTTAAACTTTGTTTCTTTCTGTTTGAAGCAAATTCAATACTTTCATCTCTGATCCTTCCTTTAATTAATTCCCATAGAATGTTAGGATTGGTTTCGTTTTTAAAATCAACAACTTCTTTTACTCCGTGTTTTATTTTTATTTTGTATTCTTCATCGAATAGTAAAGAGTTGTTTAATTTGAAATAGCCTGAACCTCTTTTTAGAGTATCAAAATGAATGCTAAGGAAGGCAATTGAATAATCAGATTTAAGACCGGGATGTTTAGTACAGATTTTTGCATTGCTAATAAGTGAGGCCGACAGTAGAAAGTAATCAAATCTACACAATATTGGAGGGTATGTGTTAGAATGCCATGTAGACTCTGTCTTATATGGGATAAAATTTCTGTAAATATCAATTAAGTTATGTATATCCTTTATTTCATTAAGTTTATCAGAACATTTTTTATAAGTATCTATTCTCCCATTTAACTTATCCCTTTTAAAGTCCTGAACAACATTAAAGTGATCTACAGAGGTAACAGTTTTCTTGTTACAAGCGTCTGTCACCTTGACCTTTGACCTGTTGACCTAAAAATTGATAGGTGTCTTCCTTTCCTCCCAAGTAACCAGCGTACCAACTTAAATGATCGCAGGTCAAAGCGTTCTCTAGATATCGTGCGGACACGAAATGGTTTACGGACAGACCGACCATCCGACCGAGCGACCGACGGACAGGTGCAAAGCAATATATCCCCACTTCTTCGAAGGGGGCATAATAATCACATTTTATCATGTGTTCAGCCGAGATATGCGTACGATATCTTTTCGACAATCGACGACTTGTCTTCGAGACTGTACGAGAGTGGACGAGTCTGTACGAATTGTGAGGACATAAGCACGAACTTCTGACGACATTTTACGAGAATCGAAAGAGCGCACGTCGTAGGCAAGTCACCTAAACTCGCAGCAAACTCGTGTCATGTCGTAGAATGAATATATACGTCGAAACGCTACGACAAGGGAAGACATGTCTACGGAATGTTTTTGAGTGTGTTTTAGAGTGCTCGAGATTCCTTCGACATGTCTTCGACACGTGTACGAGAATACAAATTCGCCGAGATTTAGGCGGCGAGATTTTTAAACGTTTAAAATTCGCGCCGCTAATTGGCGAGTTCTGGCGACATAAGAAGAGATAAGTAGACTACACTGCGACAAAGAACGACATGTGTACAAGACCTACATGACACCAGGCGAGTTGTGCCGAGTTTACAACTTGATCAAATTCGCCACAGTGTGACAGGGCCTTAAAGTAATTTGGTTTTGTATTTACTTTCACCATCGGTTAAACGGTGGAAATGCATCTCGGTACAGCCAGTCACCATGGTTTGAATAGTGGAAATGCATTTCGGTACAATGCGGTCACCATCGTTTGAATGGTGGAAATGCATTTCGGTACATTCAGTCACCATAGTTTGAATGGTGGAAATGCATTTCGGTACAATGCGGTCACCATAGTTTGAATAGTGGAGATGCATCTCGGTACATTGCGGTCACCATAGTTTGAATGGTGGAAATGCATTTCGGTACAATGCGGTCACCATTGTTTGAATAGTGGAAATGCATCTCGGTACAATGCGGTCACCATAGTTTGAATAGTGGAAATGCATTTCGGTACAATGCGGTCACTATAGTTTGAATGGTGGAAATGCATTTCGGTACAATGCAGTCACCATAGTTTGAATGGTGGAAATGCATTTCGGTACAATGCGGTCACTATAGTTTGAATGGTGGAAATGCATTTCGGTACATGCAGTCATTATAGTTTGAATGGTGGAAATGAATTTCGATACAATGCGGTCACTATAGTTTGAATGGTGGAAATGCATTTCGGTACAATGCGGTCACTATACTTTGAATGGTGGAAATGCATTTCGGTACAATGCGGTCACTATAGTTTGAATGGTGGAAATGCATTTCGGTACAATGCGGTCACTATAGTTTGAATGGTAGAAATGCATTTCGGTACAATGCGGTCACTATAGTTTGAATAGTGGAAATGCATTTCGGTACAATGTGGTCACCATAGTTTGAATAGTGGAAATGCATTTCGGTACAATGCGGTCACTATAGTTTGAAAAGTGGAAATGCATTTCGGTACAAGCGGCTACCATAGGTTGAACGGTGGAAAAGAATCTCACTAAAATGCAGTCCATATTGGTTAAACGGTCAAAATGCATCACGGTACAATGCGGTTTACAAAGATTAAAGGTCGGACATATATCTTTGTACAATGCGGTTCACATAGGTTGAACGGTGTAAATTAATTTTGGTACATGCGGTCATCGTTGATTAAACGGTGGAAGTGCATCTCGGTACAATGCTGTTTTCATAGATTTAACGTCGGAAATAAATCTCGGTACTATGATGGCATACTTCTGCGTAAGATAACCAGATAATTTTCATGAAGGTTTAACATATTTTCACGAAATTTCGAAAAACATTCGCGAACACTTGAATAACTTTCGAGAAATAGTTTGACGTTTTCGTAAAAATGTTAACTGGTTATCAAGAAATTTAAATGTGTACCCACTACTGCTTAGGACAATCAGATTTTTGTCTCTAAATATTTTCATGAAAAGGTTGTCCAACTGTTTTTGAAAATAAGTCAAATTTTCACAAAAAGTATCTGGTTATCTTATGCAGAATCAATCTCGGTACTATTGTGGGCAAATTTTCTAATTTTAGGGAATGCAAACTTACATAAATGGTTTAATGTATACCAATAACTGTTGCATACATTTAGGGATTAACATTTTAACAATTGTTAACATATGCGGTTAAAATAAAGTTATAAACATATCTTCGACATATACTCTAGAACTGAATATAATTATGAAATTTTTATTTATTGTATGGCATTATCAGAATGTTATATTCAGTGACATTTCTGGTATTTAATGATAAATAAGAAAAAATATTAGCAAAGTTGATGGAGCTTATATTTCCTATTACTAGTATTTTATCATTGTGTAAAAATATTATTGTACGTTGTAACCGACTTGGGTCCCCGCGAATTAAATGTAGCGAGTACAATACACACTCCAGCAGGAGAGTAATTCATTCTAAAAATAGCGGGCGGTAAAGCTGTATTAATACACACGCATCAATCATAAACCCGATAATTTCTATGGGGAATTTATATTTATATTTGTAGACCAATTGGTATTTGCATCCACGAGGGGTGGCTTATTTATATCCCAGGGGCATAATTTGAACAATCTTTAACTAACCTCTGGGCCTTGCGGTTTCAGGTAAAGATGCTTTAAGTCATTTTGCTATTTAAGTACAATAAACCATGTGACCCCAGGGGCATAATTTGAACGATCTTTGGAGAGGACCACTATGCAATGTTACGCACCACATATAAGAAAGCAGTGGGCCTTGCGGTTTCGGAGGAGAAGATTTGTATATTCTTTATGCTATTTAAGTCTACATAAACCATGTGACCCCCGGGGCGTGACCAGTGTTTACCCCAGGGGAATAGTTTGAATTTGTAGAGGACCACCATACGATGTTACATACCAAATATGAAACCTCTAGGCCTTGCGGTTTCAGAGCAAAATATTTTTAAAGCTATTTAAATTTATATAAATCATGTGACCCCTGGGGTGTGGTCAGTTTTGACCCATGGGGCATAATTTGAACAATCTTTGTAGAGGACCACTATAGGATGTTACATACCACATATAAAACCTCTGGGCCTTGTGGTTTCAGAGGAGAAGATTTTTAAAGTCATGTTGCTATATATTCTATATAAACCATGTGTCCTAGGGGCATAATTTGAACAAACTTTGTAAAGGACCACTTTAGGATGTTACATATCAAATATGAAACATCTGGGCTATGCCGATTCAGAGAAGATTTTTAAAGCTTACTCTTTGTAAATCTATATTTTAGCTCTGGTGACCTACATATGCAGCGGACCATAAAGATTTGAACAACTTTGAAAGAGGGGCACCCAATGATCATTTCAGTGAAGTTTGGTGAAAATCTGCCCAGTGGTTTAGGAGGATATGTTGTTTGAATTAAAAGTTGACGACGGACGGACGGACGCACGCACGGACGTCGGCCAACGGGCGATCACAATAGCTCACCATGAGCACTTTGTGCTCAGGTAAGCTCAAAACGTTAAACATCTTTCTATAACTAAAATGATGTGAAAGAAGTCAATATGTGCAATGCTAATGATACATATTGTATATTATTTAACATAACATGATCGGTTTATTCACGCTACAGATATTTAAAATGATTTATTAATGAATCTCAAGTTAATTTTGGGGCCGATACGTTCTCTTATGGTGTCCGAAAATCTAGTGTCGGAGAAGTCTCCTTAGTAGGGACTGAAAAATCTGGGGTCGGGAAAGTAACGTAACCGATCATCTTGGTCCTCTTGTATTATATTTAGGTCAATAATTGACATCTTGATATTCATTTCAACGCCTTTTGTCTTGTTAAAGACATTTCTTGTCACTAAATATTGTCGTCAATTTTTCTTGAAAATAAGTCAAATGTTCACGAAAAGTATCTGGTTATCGTATGCATCTAAGAATGCCAAAATACGAAACAATGCGGTCACCATGAGCTTAACGGTGGAAATACATTTCGGTACAATGAGGTCACCATAAGGTGAACGTCGGAAATACATTTCGGTACAATACGGTCACCATTGGTTGAACGTCGGAAATACGAGGGTTGTCCCAGAATAGCATATAACTGACATATAGCTAATGCAGTTATACAAGAAGATTTAAAATCATGTTTGTTTTACTTACGTCCATGCATCTTACAAATCCTGCCAAAATAGTATGCGTGTGCCTTCAAACACAATGAAAATATATCATTTTTTTGAACATAATATGCAGCAATGCGGCCAGCACAACGTCAATATAAATCACGTCTTTACGTCATACGCTTATTAATTCTTAAAATAATGTCTATGGTACTAGATACATTTGTTGTTCTGCTTGATCCCTGACGTCAAAACATAAATAAACAAATAATTCTTGAGTGTCCTACAACATTTCCTAATTGATGGCTTGCATAATTTTCGATGTGTCCTCATTTTTCCATCCCCATACGTTATAGTCCGAGTTACTTGATTGCTCAACAAAATATTTATGTCTTTTGTCACTTCGCTGTCCGTCTGTCCAGTTGAAAATCTCTTTTGTCGCTTGTAAATAAATGCCTAGCTTATTTTTTATGTGTTTCTGGTGATTTTATTTCCTTTATAGTTTGTCTAGGTGTCTTTCTAAGCTAAACGCACTACGGTGTTACAAATCTGTGTTCCGGTGCAATCGCTTGAAGTCGAAATTTAATGCCAATGCTGAAGCAAATGTTACAATTATTATTTGATAATTACAAATTATACGCGATTTTGGGACAACCCTCGTACATCTCGGTACAATGCGGTCACCATTGGTTGAACGTTATGAATTTGTTGTATCGGAATGAACACATGCACTCTATTAATATATGTACGCATAGAAATAGAAAGTCAAGCTGTGTCAACGAGCTAAGGATATGTCATTTAAACTATTGTCAACAACAGCATAGAGTGCAATGAGTCTCTTTATGAAATAGGAACCCTGTGCATAATTGTAAGGCAACTGATTACATTTATAAATTACTGTTATTAGTTGCATTTCTAATATTTTTGTTATAGAAGTCACATTGTTCCGTGTAAACAATATGCATAAGAGACTCGGGGTTCTGCTTAACTTTGACCCAATAATTCAGGGCACGATGTTAAAATATGCATATAACTGTCAGAGGAAGTCTTCCTAGTTCATCTAAGACAGCAGCATTTAATGTCAGGACGCGCACACCTAATATAATTGATTCATGTTTAAAAGTTACAATATAAAACGTTTAGTGTGCTATGTCAAGACGTTTGCATTTTTGTATTGCATATGTTTTTCTTTGTTCCCTTTTGGAGACATGCGTTGTCATGTCTTTGCATATCAGAGCCTTATATAATATGTACTGAATGTCTCATTCATTTCTATTTCTTATTGTGAAAAGTTACTTTTTGTAAGGTTTAAAGAAATATGTATTTTTCTAGCTTTAACAAACAACGATAATTCGCAAATGTCCATGTACATTTTGCCACCTTGTACGAATCGTTTTTTTTTATTTACTCACAGTAATCATATATTAACAATATATTAACTACGTGACTGTTACAATGATTTTATTATTAATCCATCGTGCATACGACCCACATAATCCAATGCCATTACCCATGTATCACTGATTCGACAGATAATCCAAGTGCTAGTTTCCATCAGGCACCCCTGATCTCGTCGTAAGCTTTCTGTTGGTTGATATGATAAAAACAGCAGAGATTGAGTCATTATTTATTTCTAAGAACAAAACGCAGACCGACATAATGAATAAAGATAAGCTGAATTACAAAAGTTATACAGCGTTTGTGACGCTTTGCGGTGACGTTTTTTTTTTTTAAAGACACGTTTATTATTTACAAAGCATTGCCACTATACACTAAAGTATGACGTGTGTTCTATTTCCAGTTGAAGCACTTTTCACCGTTCTATGCTGTTTTTGACCAATTTGTACGAACAGATTTATATCCGGCTATATATAATATCAACGTTTTATCACTCGTTTATCTACAGTTGCCAGGAGATTTTGCTGTTTTAATATTGGGTTCTTTATATGGTTTACATCTCAATATTAATTTCAACGCATTTTGTATTTTTAAAGACATTTCTTGTCTCTTAATATTTTCACGAAAAGGTTGTCAATTTTTCTTGAAAATAAGTCAAATTTTCACGAAAAGTATCTGGTTATCGTATGCATCTAAGTATGCTACCATATGGTACAATGCATAATTGAAATGCGAATAATTCAGCGGAAGAATTACATCGCTAATCACCATGTCGAATGTTTTGATTGCGAGGATTTAATATCACGGGTAAATTGAAGGATATAAAGCCATGCAACATGGTGTATAAAAATGAACGTATGTCCATAACAAAAAATATTAGGCCTACTTCGTTTGCACATTTGCAAAAGTCCACAACAACATTTTGTTACTTCCGATTCAACATGCAACATGCCAGCAGGAAACGCAATGTCTAGCTTCTGCATGTGATATTGAGTGTGTACATATAGAATATTATGCTAGTATGGTGTTCTGAGAACTTGAATCAATCGAGTCGGTTGTATTAAGTCGCGTGGCACGAGAGGCGCAGCCTCGAGTGCGATGCTAGTTGATACAACCAACGAGACTAATTAATACATGTTCTCAGAACACCATACTAATATAATAATCCATTTATTATATACGTTTTCGGCATAGTATTCCTTAAAAAACCAAACCGAATCACGAATTATTTTATGTCACGTAAAGAATGTATTTTTGCGGGAATGAGTTGTACAATGATGACAGCATTATATGACGCAATTTACAACTTGGTAAAAACATTAGCTCCGAATGGATTTGTGTTGCTTTTTTAGACTAAGTGGATATTATAAATATCATTTCATTTTATTTGTGTTGGATCAAATACACAATAAATCACAATCGCTGTCTGTTATTCTCTTTTGCCTTTTATTTAACGAATATGAAATTGAATAATACTAGTTGATTGTGATAAAACAGCAGTGAACTTTTGTGTTTCTGGATATGTTGAACGATGAGTGATGTCTGAAGAAAGGCTGTACCGGGTGCCTCATGGAAGAAACGTTCCATTAATTTAAGTTTATCAAATGCTTTTATTTGTGTTCTGTTTATTATATAAATGTATATTAGAGATTAGATATCTAGAGCTACACGTACGGTACTGAAGTTGAAAATACGCATTCCGATTTCGATCACGTGTTTTAGACATAAAAAGTAGTCCGGCTACTAGGGTGATACGGGATGGGAAAACGCTTTCTGGTATTTGAATGTTGAATACAGTACGTATTAATAGCATAAAAACAACAGGTATATAATAAATATATAATATTATGGTAGTATGGTGTTCTGAGAACTTTTATCAGTCGAGTTGGTTGTGTTAGATCGTATCGCACGAGAGGCTCAGCCTCGAGTGCGATGCTTCTTGACACAACCAACGAGAAAGATGCAAGTTCTCAGAACACCATAACAGTGTACTATATCATTTATTATATACAATTTTCAGCATAATATTCTTTAAAATACCAAAAACAAATCACGAACTATTTTAGGTAGACTGTAATTTTCTCGGAAATAAGTTGTGTAATGATGACGTCATTATATGCCTCTTAACGACGAATGTCAAATATTAGCTTCGAATGGATATACATATGTGATGCTGTATTCAGTGGATATTATTGTGTCATATTTGTGTGTCGGATTAAATACACAATAAATCGCAATCACCGTATGTTATTCTCTTTTGCCTTTTCTTTAACGATGGTGAATTTGAATAATACTGGTTGATTGTGATAAAACTGCAGTAAAATTCTGTGTTTTTTTTGTACAATGTTGAAAGTAGCTGAATAAATGCTATTTTGGGTGCCTTTTAATTGGAAGAAGAGTTAATCGGACTTGAGATGAGCAATTGTGGTTTATTTATGTTCTATTTATTTGATAAAACGTATATGCCAGACTAGTAGGCCTAATCTAGATCTAACAATATTGAAATTGACGTTGTAAATATGTCTTCCTATAATAGCCGAATTCGACCGAATGTTTGTGTTAACACGGGCTACTAGTATGATACGGAGAAAGTCAACGCTAGTACGCCTTCCCGTACTTGAATGATGAATACAGTATGTACTGATGGCAGAAAAACAATAGGTTTATGATAAACAGAAATATCGCTGTGTGCATGATTTGCATGCGTATATTTTGTCCATCAGTTTTCGATTTAAGCCCGGTTTACAAGGCCTGCTTACATATCTGTCTTAGCAAAATATTGAGTAAATTAGGACTTCTGCAAGCAGATGTGCAATCGGAGCTAATAGAACCTGCTCTATTTCGTCTGTTTTAGCAGACGGAAATGACCAGAATTCATCAAGATGTAAAAAAGATTATTTTACTGTTGTTGCTTCCGCGGTTGATGTTGCTGCTGTTGTTGTTGCTGTTGCTACTGATGCATCCATATATGCTTTGATTTCTATTTCCCAAATCATGAACTGCATTGTGCAGCAGAAATAATAATAGTTAATGAAATGTCAAAACATTTCAATATATTCAAACACGTGAACTGATCTTCGATGAACGCGAGACAGAAAGCAGATCTTTATTCGTCATAAGGTGTAAACATTCAACGTAGATCTGGTTAAAGCATATCAGTTGAAGCAGACCGTGCCATTTTATCACATTTACCTCACGTTTATTTACTATTATCAACTTAGCTATAGTAGGTTTATAGTCTTTAAAATCTGTTCGACGTCGAAGATTTTTTTTCACGTATTTTTTCAAGTATTTTTAGAGACAAGTGATATACTATCAATTTCAAAATAACCATATGACTGTGACAAATGACTCAAAATCAGATTATGGTTGATCAATGTTAATTGCATAATCGTTGACTTCAAGCACAAATAAGCGATAAATGCAGCGACAGAAAACACCGCTAATCACGATGCCATATGTGTCTGGGATTTAATACACTTTGGCCGAGTTTTCAGAAACGAAATATCACACAATCAGAAACCATGGACAAAGGATAAAGACGTTGCAACATGTGGAATGAATAAACAATGTTTTTTATTTATTTTGCCTATGCTAACATAATTATTTCACCACATTACATCGCCACTTCATGCTAACTAAGCACGTACCACACTTGTGGATAACGTCTAGTCGAAAGCAGTTTCGGAAACTTGACATAAAACTGTTCAATTAGTCTTGTTTTTTATTTCGTTTTTACATAACCACATAGAAAAAGAAACCATCCATTTTGCTTGTCTGAATAGATTGTTCGAATGAATTTAGTACAATGCAACACATATAATTTGTTTGCGGAATAGGTCGTATTCATTCGGTTCGAATACATTTGGCAATGGGTTTCACAATCACAATTACATCAGGTTGTACTGTCAGCATAACGCTTTCTGTGCAGTAGTACTTCCTAAATCTTTTTTTGTGTGTGAAGGTTTGTACTGTCAACATAACGCTTTCTATGCAGTAGTACTTCCTAAATCTTTTTTTATGTGTGAAGGTTTGTACTGTCAGCATAACGCTTTCTATGCAGTAGTACTTCCTAATTTTTTTGTGTGTGAAGGTTATTTGCTACTAGTATGTGGTTTGTGCACATTATCCAGCAGACGTGCAAGTCGCACACATTTATGTGTGTTACATGAAACTGTTGAAATATGGTGAGCTACATCTTACTATCTCATCTTACAAAGACGCCGTATTTCTCTATATTACTTGTATGACGAACATACAGTACATGTAGATCGAACCTAAAGATGCGATATCTTATTAAAATTGCCTGTAGTTTTGAATACGTGGCGTAAAAGTAGGTAAGGCACAAGATGTTTTCCACCATGGTTTCCTTTTTGTCTCGATTTCTAGTGGAAGTTGCTTTCTACTGCTCTGACGAACCATAGGTACAAACACAATGTAACTAAATAGTAATTAAATTGAATGTTCTCGTTTAGTACTCTTTAATATGGTAATATAATATGCAATATGCAATCTTGTGTACGAGTATTTGCATTTACATTTTTAATATTGATTACATGTATTTCTGTTTTGTTCGTTTTCGCATTGTGTTTTTATTTTCGTGATTATTGTGTTGTGTACTGCTTAATATGGGTAACTGTCACTTCCTTTAAACGATGGACCTTTATTTGTTTAAAGAGGGACTGACTTTCCGATTGTATAGACTAACTCCGGGTGTCCGTTAAAGACCGTTTTATATAGCAAAAATTTACGTCAATTACTATTTTATTTATCGAAAATAACATACATGTATATATGTTCTGACAAAACAAATTCGTTTATCCTACAGCAACGGCTACATACGTCTTTTATTAGACAATAAGAACTGTGCGTGAGCCAACAAATAGTCTGTCTTGTCGCGACGCTTTATATACACGTGCTATATTTTTTATTCTCGGTAAAGAATACAACATGTATATAACTTTTTAATTTCTCTCTTAATGCGCATTTCTGAAATCAAGCTATTCTTACCACTTTTTCTAATTTCATTTGAAAATATCCTGACTTTCTCAGAATAAATGGATGGTATTACGTTCTAATTTTCATACAAAAATCGTACAGACCCTCTTCTATATGAGTTCATCTACTATTAATGCAACTGGTTTTTCAAAAGACGAGATACGTAATTAGGATATCATAGTTCCTAAGTAGAACTAAGTATCTCCAAATTAGGACTTAGTATATTCTTATCAGAACTTAGTATATCGTAATTAGCACTTAGTATCTATATGACTTATGACTTAGTATCTCCTATTTATGACTTAGTATCTCCTATTTATGACTTAGTATCTCATAATTAGTAGATACTTTCTCATAATTAGGACTTAGTATCCCCTAATTAGGACTTAGTATCTCCTATTTATGACTTAGTATCTCATAATTAGTAGATACTTTCTCATAAATAGGACTTAGTATCCCCTAATTAGGACTTAGTATCTCCTATTTATGACTTAGTATCTCATAATTAGTAGATACTTTCTCATAAATAGGACTTAGTATCCCCTAATTAGGACTTAGTATCTCCTATTTATGACTTAGTATCTCATAATTAGTAGATACTTTCTCATAAATAGGACTTAGTATCCCCTAATTAGGACTTAGTATCTCCTATTTATGACTTAGTATCTCATAATTAGTAGATACTTTCTCATAAATAGGACTTAGTATCCCCTAATTAGGACTTAGTATCTCCTATTTATGACTTAGTATCTCATAATTAGTAGATACTTTCTCATAAATAGGACTTAGTATCCCCTAATTAGGACTTAGTATCTCCTATTTATGACTTAGTATCTCATAATTAGTAGATACTTTCTCATAAATAGGACTTAGAAAACAGTTTTAACGATGGTTTAACAACAATCATTTGGTTGGTAAACTGAATGGAAACTGAATGGAAACTGAATGGAAAAAAAAATGTCAAATTCCTCTTTTGAAATAATCGATAGTACTGCATAGTTGAAGAAACTGAACAACGTTCACAAATGCTACAAAAAGATCACTGTGTTTCAAAGCGGTCGTATATTTATTGTTTGTTGCAGGCCGATTAAGACATAAACAACAACAACAGAGCTATATGTGTCGATCGTTACGTGGTAGAGTCTTCCCTCCAGTCAGGCATTGTGACCCTCATGTCCCAGAATGCCCAGCACTCGCAGCACTGCGGCATACGGACAATGATCTGAACAACAAGAGAACCCAATTTGTGTATACCGGAACTAATAAATGAGCTCGCTTACAATCTCCAGGACAAACACTCGCAGCAATGTGACGAACTGTGATCTGTACACCAAGAAAACACAATTTTGAACGTAATCCGTGTCCATGCTGTATTCATGTTATAACCTCGATTGCAATTAGCATGGCATATCGGAGTCCATAAAATTGAGCATTGTAATTTATTTAGAACAATATTTTATGTTATATTATTTTGCAAATTAATATTTTCGGTCATCATAATTATAATCAGTCTTTAAATGGAACCACGTGAATGTAATTTGCGGTAACATTGTAATTGTATGTGTTTGATATAGTTATTGATATGCAATTAATCAACATGCAATATCACTTGATCTACCAATAAGACAAACGACAAGACGTGTAATAGCTGAAAACAAGATACCTGTAATCATTCGTAGAATATTCAATCTAAAGCCAACCAACGGCCAACACATACAAACAAAGGGGAATTCAAAGACAAAGGCACACGAGAGGCATTCATTCTGAGCAGGCAAATATTTTAATGCATGTAAATAATCTTAACGCCAACAAACGATAATATGTTGAATAGAAAACATACACCAGTGCATAAATTCTATGCATGCTCCATCAACAGCACAAATAAAGTATTTATAGATATTTACAAATATATACTTAAGGTCGCGGTGGCGTAGTGGATATGGTGTCCGCCTAGCGATCATGAGGTCCCGGGTTCGATCCCCACTCCGGGAGCGTTCTCAAGATCTCCCACAAAGACACCAAGTACTGGTTCTACCCAGGAAACGGACTCGAGAGTGTCTCTATAAGCCTAAGGCTTTCGATGCAATCGAGCTTAAATAAATAGGTTTACACTAAATATATTTACAAGTTTCCAGCCACAAAATGGGCCACTTCAATTTTATCATCTAATGACATGTGCAGATACTTTTTATATGCATCTGAAGACCAGTCACCTAAAAGTTGAATTTTGTCCGCGGAGAGGTTTAATTTAAAGACTAAAGAGGCATAACCTCTTCGGAACGAGTGGGAGGAGTATGCATAAGGATCTACTTCGCATTTACGTAGGGTTTCTCGAAGTGTTTTCATATATTTACCATAAGTGACTGGTCTGCCAGATGCTAATACAAAAAGTGGAGATCCAGGTCCAGCGGGAATATTTTTTATCATGCTTTTAGATTCAACTGCTAGACAATAGTCACATCAAAAACTTTCGAAGTCAAAGCGACACTGTTGCTATGGCTGTTCCTATAGCCTTGCAGATTTCGATGCCTGGCTAACGGGTGATGTCACGCTGTTCACTCGGTAGGTTTAAGAGGTGTCATTATTAACGCGTCAATTTTCTAACGGATTTGTTTGTTAAAATTGGGGAATAATGTTGCAAGGTACTAAAACCGCATTTAAACATTATTAAACAGAATATTATTAATTAAAAACGAACAGAATATTATACATTAAAAGCCGAATTTTCACAAAAGAAATCCCAGTGTATCTAAAAATTCGGACATCCAAAACTTAGGAATATTTTATGTCTCTTAATCTTCGGACTCGATTTTTTTTTATTTTTGTTTTAAGTGCCCGAAAACTTAAAGTTTTTACGGTATAGAAATATGTTAATCATTTTGGTTAACATACAGTATTCATTGTTGTATTAGTTTATAAAATGTATAGTAAATTAGAAGCTATATTATTAATGGTGTTGATGTTTCAAAACTTACGTCATGCATTTGACGGCTCGGATCCTTTGCCAACATGGATTTATGACCCAGCACTGTTTGAACTTCGGATCGACGAACCGTCCAAGCCAATGAACTGTGTACGGACAGGAAATCTCCCAGTAAAACCTCCTATGGTCTCTGAAAGTAACACCAAACTATTTTAAGCATTAATTACTTTGCGTGTGAACGCTCCAATTTTCGAAAACTAGCGTGAATTGCGGATCAGCGATTTCTATGCGAAGTGGAAAGTTTGTGTTATTTATTCCTAAATGCCCTTTAAGTTTGGAGAAATATGGAACATACTAATTGAGGTGTGGCAAGGGAACCACGGGCTTAATGCATATGCTAACAGTGTCGTCCTGGATTAGCCTGTGCAGTCTGCACAGGCAAATCCAGGACGCACTGACCGCTTTTATGTCATTTTCTGTTTCAAGGAAGTTCTTTCTAAGCATAAATTCGCTGTAGGCGGAAAGTGTCGTCCTGGGTTAGCCTGTGCGGACTGCAGTTTAATACTTCAGGAATATATAAAAGTGTAATCAAAGAAAATAAATCGAAGGCTTTAACCTCAGCATTTCGTGTGCAAATGCCTCTATCGTTGATGTCTAAATCCGTCGCTACTAACATAGCGTTCATCATTGAACAAGTACGTACTAGTCGAATATAGATTTTATAATCAGGTGATCATATTCAGTCACTGACTTTCGAGTGACGCATCAAATATGCAAATCTTAATTTGATGAGGACCACATCACGTTACTTACTTAGCAATGCTCTCTGGCGCAGCGCAGACACTCTTCGTAGAGGCCATGAAGTTAGACTTCAATGCTGAAGGAGCAGCTTTAGTTTTCTCTAGTCCTTTTTAAACATATTCCCACCTGAAAGCAACACGTATAGTAGTACTAAGATGAAGTTTAAACATACACATATGCATGTAGTATTTATCAATTCAACATGATTGTTGTTTTTGTTAAATATTTTAATCCAAGTTTGGGTAACAGTAATTTTATTTACGCACGAATAAGAACTATCCAGGATTTGTTGAACGCAACATTCCAATGCAAAAATATTACATCTATTAACACAATACTAAATATAAAGCATTTATATTTACCATTCGCTGTCGATTTCTTGTCCATCCCAGTCTGCTATTTCTGGTTTTTGGGTTGGCTTTGGATTGCATGGGTCGATTACAATGGGGTCAACTACTGGCTCAATAGCACGAGGTGCAGGAGAGACTTCCGGTCCTCTGCCCCGAATAGGCACCACGACTGCAGCTAGGAAGACTATCCGCAACTGAAAGTATTGTGTTATACGTCATACACATTACCCATTACTTCTAGCGACATGATATAAATAAAACCAAGTGTTTCGTATGTCAAAGTAAATTAAAATGTATCTTAAACTATCATTGAACTGCGATGTCCTATTTATCACATGCTAAACCTTGTTTGCTGTGTAATACAGCTATTACGAATATTTGTTTATCACATGCTATTCCTTGTTTTCCGTGTAATACAGCTATTACGAATATTTTTATCTTACACATGTGCAAGATAACAATTTGAGCGTTTTGATTGGCTACGTATTCTTTGATTGACCAATCGCCTGACGTTATTTCGGTGAAATTACGACGTCAACATGAAATGACGTCACGTCACTACACAACTTAGAGGATTTACCAACTGTCTTTAGTAAACTTAGAAGGGTTTTATTTCGATTAAAAGCATGCGATAAAAAAGATCTGACACTCGTTGTCATTTCATACCATATTTTATTAAACTCGTCTTGGAAATTCGTTAGTAAACTCCCCAAAGGCTCGCTTACTTACACAATTCCTGAACTCGTTTAATAAAATATGGTATAAAATTACAACTCGTGTTAAATCCTATTTGTCTGTATTACTAAGAATGGTCGATCTTCATATTCAACATATATATATTGTGTGTCATATCTCAACAGGCAGCATTCAATAGAAGTATATACTCGTACAATGTACAAGGGAAATTGAAAACTCACAACATGAACACCATAAATCCCACTTCCATTCCGAACTTATACTCAAAACCATTGAAAAGAACTTGTGCTCACCATATTTGTGTGAAAAATATGTGAAAAGGAAATAACATCATACAGAAAATAACAACGACTGGCCCACTTTTAACATAGTAATTAAGTTAAGCAAATGTGTTGTGCAATCTGGTTATGCTTTTATAGTATAGAGCTAATGTATTATGTACGTTATTTAGAAGACATATTGATTTACCAGTGCAATCAAAAGTAGTGTTACGTATCCAGTCTCAATCCCAGTGTGATCACTAAAGTTATTTCGAATTCCCCGCGACTTCGAGATAGAAAATTTGAGTTATGATTCATGTCAGGACTAGTGCTAAAATGGGACATCACTTTAAAAAATGTTCGCAATTTATATTTATTTATTTTTAGTTTAACTAATGGGATAAGCCGATTTCTTTCCGGCTTCATAACATTCTATGCCGAATAATGGCGCGATATTTTGAAAGGACAAAGTTGAACACTTTAACATCGATGCACAACGGCATCACGATATGCAAATACTTAAATAAATATTGCATTGGTATTCCACATTATTGCATTTGTTCAATATTTATTCACAGCATGCGTTTAAATTGGATCATATTAATTAATTGTGTCATTGAAATGCCTGAGCGTATGTACTCGCGCAATATTCGGTGTTTAAAGCATATATAGTATGTGCTCCACCTTTGTATTCGTATGTTGAGGCATTTCAAATACCAGCGTATCGTGGAATTAAACATGTAGTCATGCGTGATTATCTTTGTGGAAAGAATACATTTTCTTTGAATATTAACCTATAAACTAATATTTTTGTAACACCTATTGTAATTTTCAAGTCACTTCCCCATCGCATATTTGGAAAGATATTTCTCTGCTTAAATCAGTTACAATTTTCATCATATAAATGTGGTTAGTTACAAATATTAGTTAAGGCAGTTACCCATTTGGTTTTTCTGTAAAATGCTATGAAATTTGGTTCATACTTAATAGTATAAATTATAATATTTAAAATAAATAATAATAATAATATAAATATAATATTATTATGCATTACATTATTTTAAATGGTCATTTTATGCTACGTGTATGTACAAGTGATTTATGATTTCATAAAACTGCGTTAATTACAGAAACATATAGAGTTAGGAATACTGTAACATACCTTTCTCTACATCTTGCCTTGTGAAATGCTCGATTGGCAAAAAAGAAAACCCCTTTATATAGAGTGTTGATTATGCATACGTAAGTATATCATTAGTCGGTTGACCTAGCTTTTAGTGAAAACAATAATAGGTATTATAAAAAAGGCGCAAATCGAATACCCAAGCGCGGTTATATAGTTAAAAGATGTTAGCAACACCGCGAAATCCTTTTGATGTGACAGAAATAGTGACATTTTGGAACAGACCGGTTTTGCTTCATGTTCTGTTATTGTTTTTTTCTGATGGAATTCTATGTACCTAAAGCGTTTACGGAATTAACTTGTTTTGGACAGTTTTCATACTGGCAACTGTTATATCTTCTTCTTGTGTGTTGTTTTTAAATGGGAAACTTCGTCGTTCAGATCTATTGTTGACAGTCATTCTAAATTGTAATCTGTTGTTACTTTGTCTTTGTCATCCACTGTTCACGTTTGTTTCTAGCGTGTGCCGCTTTACCAGATTTTTCGCATGTTGCTTGAACAAATATTAATGACTATGCATGTAATAAAGAACGGAAAGTTCTCTGACTCATGCATAATGATAGGTATGCAAGTAACTTGTAAAACTAGTTGTGTATTTAGTTAAACATATATAATTAACCATATACAGTCGACTCCTAATGCCTCGAACTCGCTTGTCTCGTTGGTTCGAAGTTTCTTCGAGGGACCGATATTGTACTATATATTCATATAAATTTATGTCGTTTGGCTCGATTTCGCGGGGTCGAATTTTCGGATGGCTCGAAGTGTTTTTTCATGGTCCCGATACCAGTTTTCACACATTTTGTTGTTTGTTTGGCTCAGACTTCGGTCACTTTGAGTCATTAATTCAATTCAATATATTTATTGCGTAAAACATATCAATATGCTTATAGCAACAATAAACAATACATAGTGATGGTAAGACATGGAAAGAAAATATCAGTTGTTTCTAAGTTTATTTGCGTAATATATAATTTCGCTAAATTATTAAGAGACTTGTTAATGTGACGGATAACAGATTGGCGAATTTTTTTACGGATGGCCTGGTATAATAATATCTTTTTATATATTTTGCTCTTAGTTCTGCATATTTTGGACAGGTTAGGAGAAAATGATATACATTTTCGATCATATTTTGGTTACATTTTGTGCACAGTCTTTCTTGCCTCTGGATGTTGGATAAGTAGGTCGTGCGATGACGTTCTGAATTAAGGTATAGCGTTTCTATATTTGTAATCACTAATAACGACAAGATATTTTTCAATAGCCAAAGTATGTTTAAATAAGCAATACGATTGCAGTCGACTGGAGTTGTTGATAGAAGAATACCAACTTTGATAGTAATTATCAAGGATACGTTGCCGTATAGCGTGGAAATTAATCAATTCGTTTGACTGGTACGTCCAAAGATATCCTAAACCATGCTCGTGTAAAATCTGCTTTATTTTCGAAGCCCAGTTGTATCCGTTATAATTAATATCTCTGTCTGCGTCAATTTTAAGTGTAATATACGTTTTGTACAAAATATAATTCTCGTCAAGTGTCAATAATTTAGCCAAGTACTACATCATAAGGATGCTTTTGTGTATGTACATGGGTATTTTCCCAAGTTCACCGTTAAGTGCATCGCGATTAGTAGAACGTCTAACACCCATATCTTACGACAAAACTTCAAGTGTACTATTTCGACATTTTGCCCTTTGTGGTAATCCCATATTTCTGCAGCGTAATTGAGAACTGGAAGAACAAGTGCATTAAATAATTCAATTTTGTTTGTAACTGGTAATTTAAAGTTATTATAAACATTAAAAAGGTTGTGGAGTGAATACATCGCATGCTGAGCTACTCTTTGTTGTGTACGGTGCCAGTTGCCATTTTTAAATAAGTGTACACCCAGATATTTAAAGGAAGTTACGTTTTCGATTTTCGCATTGTATGAAAAGAAATCATATTCAGTATGTCACCCATTTTCAAAGATCATTACTTTAGATTTTTTAACATTTAAACGCAGTCCCCACGTGTTACAGTATATTTCGATATCGTTCAGTATGAACTGTAGAGATTTCGGATCGCTTGCAAATACTACTGCATCGTCGGCAAACAGCAACATGAACATTTTTAAATCATCAATGTCATTAACACCATTTAAATTACTATCTATATTTTCAAGAATATCATTTAGGAAAAACAGGCAGAGTATGCTACTCGCTGCGTCCCCTTGTTGACTCCGATGTTCGAGTGTATTGGAGCGGATAGTTCGTTTTTGTACCTAACGCAAGATTTGACTACATTATACATTGATTGTAGGCTTTTTATACATTTCGTGCTAATATTCGCAGACCAAAGCTTTCTCCATAATAATACTCTGTCTATTCTATCAAACATATTTTCCCAATCTAAGAATGCTGCGTATGATTTTTGCTTATTTGCGAGTGTTTTTGTGATAATAGCGTGAAGTATAAATATACAATCGATAGATAAGATGCGATTATTTAGTATCAAGTGGGAGAAGGCAATTATTGATCTCACAGCTTTAGCACACTTAAATAAATAACGTTAATAAATGTATAAATAAAGGTTTGATGTCTGTTAATAGCCATTATAGATATCTGACTACTCTTCGATTCGAGATTTAAAAATAAGACTGCCCGTACATGTATAAGTAAACACTCTCGAACTCCGTTTCGCTCGAAGTTTCGTTGGCTCGAAGTATTCTTGTCGGTCCCTGAGACTCCGAGCCATCGGGAGCCGACTGTAGTGCATTTGGATATTTATTCAATTTTACATTATCATTATTGTTCGTGTCTTCGGAACACAGTTACTAAAACATAAAGTACTTGTGTACTACTGATTTAGCTGCAGTTTCAACGGGTTTTGTTGGCGCAACATGGTTTGATGCATGGTCATTGAACGGAAAACAAAGAACGAGTGCTTAAAACCTAGTTTTGTTATGCAAGATCAAAGTCAAGTATTATGGTATCAGCCCTGCGTGAGAATTATTTCCGTAGTTTTAACTACAAATATGCCATATGCAAAATGCTCAATTATCACTGTTATACGTAGTTTTGGAATGATTATTTATAGCACATTATTTCCGCCAATTTGATATATTCTTAACAAATAAAATTTCTTAAATAATGTCCTGTTGTTGTGTAAAATAATAGTGAGTAGTCCTTAATGAATAATGGCAACAATGCGACCTGGTCATAAAATAAGGGGTCAACAACAAAAAAGAGTTAGATTCGTAACAAGGTTGGGATACTGATGGCAAATTAAATTATTGTATAGCACAGTTTTCAGAACATATGAACGTTCATATGCTTCGATCAAGTGTTCCCTTTACGTACGCGTTGGACACTCTGTATAAATAACACTTGTGTGTAAG